>CM039503.1:11942053-12065978 GCA_022432975.1 Begonia masoniana | reverse complement strand
TTCCTTCCCCAATCGCGCTCTAGGTAAGATTCCGTAGTTTTGGTACTTAGATTTCAATTTCTAGTTTGACATTAGGGTTTACATTTAGAGGGTTTCATTAAAAACGGGATTTAGGATCGTAATCGTAGATTTACTGTAATTATGAATATAATGGCCTGTTATTGAGCGTTAATGGATGAAGTTATAGATGGCGTTTAGAAATATGAGAAATGTGGTGAATTTTAAGTTTTTGGAGAAACTCCTTAGTGAGGTTGACGTGGAATGCCGATTAATGCCTAAATAACTTGAATTGAAATTTTAGGAGTTTCTTTGTTAGGTTTTGTTAGTTTTGGACGTTTAACTATCGACTCGTATTAACGACAACGTTGTGATGACTTAGTGACCAAGGCTCAAGAACAACCGCACTCCGGTTTGCTAAGGACGTCAGGTAAGTCCTCGCTATTTGTTTGGCCGATTGTCCTACACCATAAGATGTTATGTTGTTCGAGGATATTGGCTTTAAGTATGTTTATTCGCTTTGGGTTTGGTGGTTTTAAGGGTTAGGGTTTTTTGTATAGGTATGCTTGTCATTGTTGAGGTATGCACTCTGTATGTCTATTTTTAGCTTGATTTTTTTTTTTTTTTTTTTTTTTAACAGAACACCTTGTTAAAACCAATGGAGGGAAATTAGGTAAACCAATTAAGGTTGGGGGAGGAAGCCAATGGTTGAGTGACACTTGGCAACTTGTTGAAGAAGCCATGTTCTTTCTCTTCCCTCCTACGTGAAACATCCTTCTGCCTTCTCTGTTTTCTCTCTTCCAGGCGACGGTGCCAAATCTCCAAAACTTGTTTCTCCTGTTTACTTCTGTTTTCTTCAGCAAAGGTAATCGTCTAACCTAGTTGACAAGTATGGACATGTTAAAAGTGAGTTTTGTTGAAGTTTAGGGTTAAGGTATTTTGGAGAAAACTCACTGTTATTACGTGAAAACACTTTGGATCGTTTTCTAAAAGTCTGAATGGAGTTAGAAGCATATCCTACAAGTTATTAGTTAGCATTTGCAGCTTGTTTATTTTCCTTCCGTGCATGTACAGGTTCGTGCATTACCGAGACGATCAAGAACATCAACTCTACAGCAAACAGGTAAGTTCATACCCGTAGGTTGGCCCTTAAGGCCCTACATCACGTAGACTCTAGGATTTTACTACTGTCGGGAGGTTTCGGGTAGATTAGTTGAAGTTATATTTCGAGTAACCTGTTCCTCCTTTAAATTCTATTGTGTTGTTTCTGTTGTCTGCTGTTTTAATTGTAAGCACAGTGAATGTCCATGCATACACGATTTTCCTGAAAGTTCATGCAAAACTGTTTTCTGTACACGGTTTGAAGCTAAGAAAGATAAAATCTAACTGTAATGTATTGGTTAAGTGCGGGACGGGGACTGGCCTACTGTTCTGTACAGCTCTGTCTGTTTCTGTTCTGTAAATCTATTATGTGCCTGTCGTGCACTTGCCAGTTCCCCTATAAGCCCCACTTATACCCCTCTGACAGATAAAAACAATGTTCTGTAATGTCACTGTATTCTGAAATGTTCGTGCATAGCACATGCATCACTGGATTTATATGTTCTTATTGAATTTTAGGCTCATAGGTGACCTCTCTGATATGGGTACTGAAACCGTGGGTGAGAACTTTGTCACTCAAGATGATGATTTGATGTAGTTAGCGGATCGAGCTCATGGGGCTTGGTTGCTGCAGCAAGACATATTTCTGTCCCGAGGTTTAAGTTTTTTTTTTTTTTTGTAAAGTCCATGTCTGTAAACCCTACTGGAACTCTGGTGTTTTTGTTTTAAAACACTGTTGGGGTTCTGTGTTTTTGTTTTAAAAACTCTGTTAGAAATTCTGTTAAGAATATAAAATGTATAGGTTCTGATGTTCGAGTTTTAAATCTCTGTTTGACAGTCGATAGTTGTCTCCTGAAATATTCTGTTGTTGATGTATTTAAAACCTCTGTATTTGACAGTTGAATTTATGTTCTGAAGTATTCTTGAATTGTTTGGAATATTTTCTATTTTAGGGTGTGTATGGGTTATTTCTGATTTTAGAGCCATCTATGCAATTTGTTTTCCTTAAATTTTTGTCGTGTTTTCCTGGTATGTCCAAGATCATATTTTAAAACGTTTTCTGAAGCTTGAAGCTTCCATACCTTCTGTTTTCATGTTTTCTGTCTCCATGTATTCCTATCAAAAGTTGTCAATTTCTGCCTTTAAAACCACATTGCCCGCCCAGTTTATCCATATCCACCACTGCTTTAAATTCACTTCTATAGCTGCCCGTTCTAAAAATCACGTCCACCGCTACTTGTAAAATCATATCCACCGCTGCCCGCTGCCCATTTAAATCTGCATCCACCGCTGTCTTTACAATTTCATCTTCCGCCTGACGTCATCTGTTTTGTCTTATTCACATCCACCGGTGAACAGTGCACTTCTGCCTGCATACTCCGTTGCCTTTAAAATTTACATCATCCGCCTGACGTCATCTGTTTTGTCTTATTCACATCCACCGGTGAACGGTGCACTTCTGCCCGCCTCCACCGCTGCCACTGTTCATTTTTGTCGTATTCACATCCACCACTGCTTTTAAAATTCATATCCACCGCTGCCTTTGTTTATTCACATCCACCGCTGCCACTGTACACTTTTGTCTTATTCACATCCACCGTTGTCTATGTTCACATTTGTTTAAAATCCACTTCTTCCGCCAGTCTTCTGCTTATGTTTTTCTGTCTTTATTTCCTGTTTATTCTGTTTATTTATTCTCATCGTCCCTTCCTATTCCCCGTTCTTTCCAGTCTCTTCTGTTATTCACTTCTATGATCCGGTTATAAATTAGCTCCCATTTTTTAAATCCAGAGAAGGTTTCTTCTCCCTGTAACGTCCTAAAAGTTGAAAAAAAATATAGTCTGTATTTTTCTGTTATGTCCCGGAGTGATAGCTTGCCTCTCGGATTTCTATCGGAATCGGGTCTCGGGCTGTCACAATTATGGTATTAGAGAAAACAAGGTTTTAAAATCGATTCTGTAAAATGTCTGACTGCGCAACCCGCCACGTGAGATCACTCCTCCAACTGTAAGTGTTTAACTTCCCGTAAAAGTTCTGTTTTTTAAATTAGGTTATTCTATTGATAGGGTTTTCTTAGAAATGGTGAGAGGACAATAGGATGAAGCAAGCGAAAGTTCTCGTGCCATTGACAGATTAACTGAGCTGGTGGCTGTACAGTCCCGCATGGTGGAACGTATGATGGCCCGAGAAGACAACGGGAATAATAATAATAATCAGTAGAATGCTTCACGCGACACCAGTGGAGATAGATTCAGGCGACTCCAGCCGCCTACATTTGATGGACTATCTACCGACCCAACTCACGCTGAGGAATGGGTTCGGCAGATAGAGATGATGTTTAGATGCGCAGAGGTGGAAGAAAATAAGAAGGTTCTATGTGTAGGATCGTATTTGTCTAAGAGGGGGTGAATTAGACTTTTTAAACTTAATTTGTTAATCTAATCAATTTCTCTCTTATGTTCAACTGATAAGAAAACAACAAATAATCAAACAATAAAAATGAGAGAGAGAGAGAGAGAGAGAAATGGACACCACAGTTTTTAACGTGGTTCGGCTAAGCTTGCCTACGTCCATGCTTCAAGGCTCTCCCTTGAAGATTCTTTCCTTCTCCTCACGAGAAAACCAGATCGAACTTTCCGGGCGTTGATCTACTGCCTTTAAAACAACTGGATTGCTCTTCACGGGCGACAATCCACAACCTTTACACTTTTATAGAATAATGAATCTAGCACAAGGCTACACTCTCTCAAGATAGATCTCAAGTTTAGGAATAGAGAGATGTATAGAAAATTCAGAGTATTGCAATTAAAATCGCTCGTTAGGGTTCGAAGATGAATTTCAGCAAAAGTTCTTTTCCCGAGCTTCTTTCACCTCTTTTATACTCTGTCTGTAATCGGCTTCAAAACTTGAATGCTTCTTTCTGGATATGGAAAAATATTACCGTTGGAGAAGCATCTGTACTTAGATAGCTAGCCGTTGCGTTCTGAAGTTACTTTGGTGCTTCGCCATTAATGGACAGGAGATAAAGCTCTGGGCGATTATGACTGTAGCTTCGCGGTTTATTTTTAAAATCTGGCAGAAGATATTGTTCACTGGTAGATGTTGTTCTTTACAATGCTTGAACTGCCATAGGCAGATATATCTCTAAAAAACTGAACCGCCATTGGTAGATGTGACTTTATAATTCTTGAACCGGTACAGTTCACTGGTGGAAGTCTTCAAAGGTTACTATTCAGCGGTGGATGTCATCAGAAATTTCGGCAGTGGATGTCTTCAGAAATTTGTCATTTAGCTAGCGGTGGATATGACCTTTGTCGTTTAGCTAACGGTGTATGTCTTCTTTGAATTTTAGCGGTGGATGTGCAATTTTAGCGTGTAGCTGGCGGTGGATGTAAACTTTGAATGGCAGCGGTGGATGTGCACTATTTTCTGCTAGCGGTGGATGTAGCCTTAGAATGCCAGCGGTGGATATGAATTTTGTCGTTTAGCTGGCCGTGGATGTGGCCTTTGAATGTCAGCGGTGGATGTGGCCTTTTTATCATTTTCTGCTATGTTTTGCTATCACACCCTGAACACTTAACAGAATTGTTAACCAACTAAAATACTCTTTTCAAAGGGCATTTCCACTGAAGATTTCGAGATATATATATGAGGGACAATATTTAACTTATTAATCAATTTATTAATTTCATATATTTAATTCAATAATCAGCTTATTATTCTCAGCAACATAATCTCAATCAAATTACATTACTTAAAAACACATCATCAAAAACATCGTTAGACTTAAACATAATTTAAGTCAACAATCTCTCCCTTTTTGATGATGACAAAACTATGAGTATTAATTGATTGACAATCACTCCCCTATAATTCTAGCTCCCCCACAGCATGTGCATGCAAGCCACTTTAGTTTTCAAACAACAGTTCATTTGCAATACACAGATTTCTCCCCCATTAACATTATCAAAAACAGTATAAAGCAATCAACAACTCAACATGTGTATATTAATGAAAGAGGAAAATCAGAATACGAAATATGGGAATAGCAGTAAAATTGTTTACAAATAAAAAAATCTCCTATTTAATCTAAATCTAAAAAGCACTTCCACAACTCTTGAATAAGCGATGAAGGCACTTCAAGGTCCGCAAAGAAATAAGGACCTATGAGTGAAGCAATATGTGGAGTGGGAGTAGAAGGAGCATAAGGTGGAAATGGTCCTTGATATACAACCAAGTCCATACATGGAGGCGGCTCTAGCAGAGGAGCAGCAGATGGAGATGGTCCTCGATATACCACCAAGTCCAGATATGGTGGTGGCTCAACTGGAGGAGCAGCCTGAAGAGCAGCCATTGACCCTTGAAGATCAGATGTAGACTCGGAGACATGGGAACTAAAAGGATCAGTGAACCTGAGCTCAACATCTTGGATATCTAAAGGCATGAAGTGCACTGCCTGGTCAACCTCAGGTCTAATGATAGGAGGAAGGAAGTCTTCAGAACAAGCCGCTGAGTAACAAAGAGGTCGAGGTGGTTCTGTCTGAAGACCTTGAATGTCAGATTGAAGAGACCAAAAGCCCCTGGAGAAAGAACCTTCAAGTCTATCCATCCTTGTAGTCAACCTGTCCAGAACTGAGTCAAGATCTATGCTCATGTCCAATCTGCTCTTAGTGAGTTTGGCATCTAAAGATTTATTCATCTGATCCTTAACAGATGAGAGAGCAGTGCCGAAGCTTTCTATGCAGGTCATTAACTCAGAGAACTGTTCCTCACTTATGGTTGATCTCCTCTGATAGGTCTTTGGAGTTTGAGGAGTAATTGGAAGGTTTGGATTTAAGGAGGTTTGGACTGGAGGAGCAGTGGGTGAAACCGGGATGAGAGGTGGAGCAGGCAGAGATGGCAAAAGAGAAGTAGGTGAAGGAGAAGTTGGACTCTCTAGAGGTAGAAGGGGCACAGATGGGTGAACAGGAGGTGCCACAAGGGTATAGGATGGAACGACAGAAGGAATAAAAGAGCATGACACCTGAGAGGATGATGGAGAATCAGCAAGGGCAGGGATTTCAGATTTATCCACACCTTCACGAAGAGACTCATCCTCCTGTAGGATAAGCTTCGTTTTCCCCAACCGAACAGTAGTTGCCTTAAAGACCTTCTTGCGGGACGCATCCAACACAAAATTCCCCTTTTTGGTCTTTTTGATCCCCATTCTATTCAAAGTGGAGATCGAGTAGTAGCTGGATGGTTGAAGGCGGAAGGAGCAATCTTCCTCTTGGAAATTTACTGCAAAAACCCCTTTTCTTTTTTTTTTTTTTTTCTCAAAAATCTTCATGAGAAGTAGATTGTAGGCAGGAGGGACGTAGCCTGCTGAAGCACTTTGGATCAATCTTATCAACACAATGAATCTGGACAGGTCATGAAAACTGTTTGTTCTTAATGACCATCCCATCATCGTAAGGACCTCCCATTGGAATGATATTGTATCTATCATATGATGAAAGAGTCGAGCCCGGAATATGCGGAGCTTGTCCTTAAAGCGATAGGGATGGTGAGTAGGGTTTAGGCAATGGTCTGCAAAACAAATGACCATGGGAGAGTCAAGAAAAGGGGGCTCAGACTGTCTCAAGAACTTGACGTGATTATCCAACGAGGACTCTTCAGACGCTCATTATAAATCTGGCGGTGAGAACTAGGGTTTCCATCACACACACGCCGCCGTGAAACAGGTTAGACAAGTCCGAACGGATAAATAACGGACTGGCAAAAAACATTTGGATGGCAACAGGGTAATAGAAAGATTCAACATCAAATAGCCCCAATAACCCGAGACATTTCAAGGGTTCTACTAAATCCAAGCCATCTAAATCCTCAAACATTATACCTCGACTTGGAATAAGAGTTTTAAACTTGAAATCATTGTGATACCTTTCTTCGGCATCACGACTGAGAAAGTAGAGAGACGGCCATTGAGTTGCACGAGGAAGTTCTCGTGGCTGACGAACTGAAACCTTGGCCTTTTTCTTAGCTGGTGCCTGAACAGCGCGAGATGAAGATGCCATGATCGATGAAACAGCTTTCTGGATGCAAAAACTCGAAGGAGAGGAAGATTAGGAAGTGAGGAAACGACAGATAGGGCAGGAGTTTTCGAAAGAGCACGAAAGTTATGAAGCGTCGCAAACAGATGAGTTTAAAATAGGGCTTTGCCCGAATATAAGAAGACAAATTAGTAACACCGATATCGCCCGATGGGTTACACGTGTCAACAGATTAAAGAATATATCTTCCGATACATATCGGTAGATATACTCCTTCCGATAGTAAATGGATGATGCATATCTTCCGATGCCTTCATTGACCAATCTGTTCTATTACACAAAATTTACCAACAAAAGAAGAACCTCAGTTTTTCTCAACACGAATGAGACCTAACCGTATTCTAATATTGTTGAAGGTCTTTTCATCCAAAGGCTTGGTAAAGATATCAGCTAATTGATCTACAGAATTGACAAATTCTAAAGAAATATCACCTCTTTGAACATGATCTCTTATGAAGTGATATCTAACCTCTATGTGTTTGGTTCTAGAATGTTGGATTGGGTTTTTTGAAATATTAATGACACTGGTGTTATCACACCGAATAGGAATCCTATCATAGAAAAGATTATAATCTTCCAAGGTCTGCTTCATCCAAAGCATTTGTGTACAACAACTGCCAGCAGTAATATATTTACTTTCAGCCGTTGAAAGTGCAACAGAATTTTGCTTCTTGGAGTACCAGGAAATTAGAGATTCACCAAGGAATTAACATGTTCCACTGGTGCTTTTCCTATCAACTAGACTTCCAGCATAATCAGAATCTGAGTATCCTATGAGATCAAAAGAAGTACCATTCGGATACCATAAACCTAAGTCATAAGTCCCACTCAAATATTTGAAAATTCTTTTGATTGCAGATAAGTGAGATTCCTTAGGTGCAGCTTGAAATATAGCACAGAGACAGACACTAAAGAGAATATTTGGTCTACTAGCAGTCAGATATAACAAAGATCCAATGATACCACGATATTTTTTAATATCAACACTTGTTCCATTTTCATCTTTGTCTAATTTGGTTGTGATACTCATGAGAGTTCTAGAAGACATAGAGGATTCTAATCCAAATCTTTTCAAGAGGTCTTTGATGTATTTTTCTTGGCAGAAGAAAATACCATCAGGAGTTTGATTAATCTGAAAACCTAGGAAGAATTTTAGCTCCCCCATCATACTCATTTCAAATTCACTTTGCATTAGGGAAGAAAATTCATCACACAGAGTGACATTAGTTGATCCAAAAATAATGTCATCGACATAGATTTGAACGATAAGAATATCATTATCCGATTGCTTGGTAAATAGAGTTGAAACTGTAATACCCTTTTTAAATTTCCTTTCCACAAGAAAATTCTTCAACCTATCATACCAAGCCCTAGGAGCTTGTTTTAATCCATAAAGAGTCTTTCTAAGTTTATATACATGATTGGGTTTATCAAAGGCTTCAAATCCTAAGGGTTGCTCAACATAAACTTCTTCAGTGATGTAACTATTTAAGAATGCACTCTTTACATCCATTTGAAAGAGTGTAAAGTTCTTGTAGTAAGCAAAAACTAAGAGCATTCTAATTGACTCTAATCTGGCTACAGGGGCAAAAGATTATTCAAAATCAATACCTTCTTCTTGAGAGTACCCCTTAGCAACTACTCTAGCCTTGTTTCTTACAACAATCCCATTTTCATCCATTTTATTCTTGTAAACCCATTTAGTTCCAATAATAGGATGATCCTTAGGCCGTGAAACAAGTTCTCATACCTTGCTCCTTTCAAATTGATTTAACTTCTCTTGCATAGCCAAAATCCAATTATCATCATTCTCGGCCTCTTCAAATTTCTTAGGCTCTACTTGTGAAATAAATGCCACATTGGCACAGAGGTTCCTAAGAGAGGATCTAGTCTTTACTCCTAAGGAAGGATCACCTAAGACTTCATCTAAGGGATGATTTTTGACATACTTCCAATCTCTTGGCAAAGCAGAATTTTCATCCTTGACAAGAACAATATCTAGAGAATTTGAAGAGGGTTCTAGGGATTTTTCTCTTTGAAGGGTATTTGTGGGCTTATCTAGAGAAAAGGAATCTAGATGCTTTTCTAAAGAAACATCCTCATCCACATTGATTGTGAGCTGATGGGACTCATCAAAGTTGGCATGTACAGATTCCTCAACAACTAGAGTTCTCCTATTGAACACTCTATAAGCTTTACTGGAAAGAGAATAACCCAGAAAAATTCCAAGATCAGATTTGGAATCGAATTTTCCTAAGTTATCCTTAGTGTTAAGAATGAAGCATTTACAACCAAAAGCTTTAAAATACTTGACAGAGGGAGTTTTTCCATTCCAAAGCTCATACGGAGTTTTCTCAAGAATAGGTCTTATAGAGACCCGATTAAGCACATAGCAAGCTGTTGAAACAGCTTCAGCCCAAAAATACTTTGAAAGAGAATTTTCATTTAGCATAGTCCTAGCAAGCTCTTGGAGGGATTTATTCTTCCTCTCAACAACACCATTTTGCTGAGGAGTTCTAGGGGAAGAGAAATTGTGCTCAATTCCATATTTGAGACACAAGAGTTCAAATTTCTCATTTTCAAATTCTCCACCATGATCACTACGAATAGCAACAATGGTGAGCTCCTTTTCATTTTGAACTCTTTTCCTAAAGCTAGAAAAGTATCAAAGGTCTCATTATTTGACTTCAGAAAGAATACCCATGTGAATCTAGAGAAGTCATCTACAATGACAAAGGCATAGAATTTACCACCTAGACTGACTACATTAGAGGGACCGAAGAGGTCCATGTGAAGAAGTTGAAGAGGCTTAGAAGTAGAAATTGCATTCTTAGATGCAAAGAAACTTTTGATCTGCTTGCCCATTTGACAAGCTTCACAGACTTTATCCTTCTCTAAAGATATTTTAGGAACCCCTCTAACTAAATTATCTTTAGTAATCTTAGCTAAGGTATCCATACCTACATGTCCTAATCTCCTATGCCAAGTCCAGCAATCATTGGAAGACTTCGCAGCAAAACATTTTTCATTATTGCAGATAATATTATCTAAGTCAATGATATAAATATTTTCTTTCCTATAACCTGAAAACAAAACCTTACTATTTGAAGCATCCTTAATTATGCAAGAATTTGATTTAAAAATCACTTTATATCCTTTATCACATAACTGGATAATACTAAGCAAATTATGCTTTAGTCCTTCTACCAACAGCACATTTTCAATAATAGGATTAACGCTGTTACCTACATTGCCGATGCCAACAATTTTGTCCTTTTGATTTCCAGCAAAAGTAACACTTCCTATCTTTTTGTTGACCACAACAAATTTTGTTGAGTCTCCCATCATGTGTCTCGAGCAACCACTATCGAGATACCATTGATTTTTCCCGGGAGAACAGTCAACCTCCAAAACAGTAATCAATTGGTTTTCTTAGGTACCCAAATCTTTTGGGTCCTAGTGTTAGGTATGGTTCCCTTAGGAACCCATTGAAGTTTACCACTTAATTTCTTACTAAAATTCAAGGGACATTCATATGATTTATGTACTACTTCATTACAAGCATGACATGTAACACCCGACAATTTCAGTCAGGTAATTTCTTTCCTTAAAGAAACTGATTTAACTGTCACATTTTATCGACCTTTTTATTTTAAATTAATGCCCGATTTATTGAATTCCAAGTGGTGTGAAACTAGGTTGGGTGGCAAAATTGTAATTGAGATGGATTTTATTTAGTATAAATAGGAAATGAAAATCCTTAAACCTCATTAAAACTTCACTGTAGCCGACATTCCTCTCTTGGCGATTTCCCTTTTCTCTAGAGCTCTTCCTCTCCCTCTCTCTCTCGGCCAGCTACTCCTCCATCGACGATCGATTCTTCAGTCTCCACCCCGACAACCCACGCTCTAGGTAAGACTTAGACAATGTAGTTGCTGGTTAGTTACTTAGAGCTCTGTTTTCAGCTAAGACTTGTAGTTTCGGATTCATCAATGACTGAGTAATAGTAGTGACATTCGTAATCTGTGGTTAGTTACTATGTTGAATCTGGTTATTTTTAGGTTCTGGAAGTTAATCTGCGCATACAAGGTGCTCGACTAAGAAGATTTAAAAGTATATATATATATATATATGTAGCACCCGGCTCTATTAAACCAAATTTAATTGCCAATTATAATGTGTTAATTTTATGGAAGAATTGAGGGAGAAAGTGATTAGGTTAGTTAATAACTATGTAAGGACAAAAGGGTAATTAGCAATTTTATAATGGATAACGTATTTAATGGAGGGTTTAGTGAGGTTTAGCCGCCACTGTTTTCCTCATTTTCCCTTCTCGGTATTCAGCCCAAGCACAGCAGAGCTCCAGGCGATTTCCCTCTCCGATCTTCATTCCTCAAACTAGGTAAGTTTTCTCTTCTTTTTCTGAAGGTTTTAGTGGCTAGATAGCAGAGAGAGTGCAATGTGTGTATTTTTGATAATGTTGTGAATGAATGAGTTCGAGTTTAGTGTTGAATCGGAGAATGCACGAAGAACAGGATTCCTAACTAGCTACCTTAGATTTCTGAATGAATATTGGTTGGTGCTTGGAGATTTAGAATCGGACAAATGTTAGAATGATGATATTATTGAGTTTTCTGATTTATGGCATTGGTGATAGGATTCTAGGTGTTGTTAATGTTAGGATTGAGAATCTGACATTAGTATGAGTCTGGTAGCTTTAGTACACTAATGCCATCAGGGCCGGTGAGGGTTAAGCTACGCACACTAGATGCTTGACTATATGACTCAGAGGCTTGAACTAATATCCATGAATGATTTCTTTAGTTAGGATTTTACCAGCTTTGGGTTTAGGTTATTCTAGGTGCATTTAACATTGAATTATGAAATGTCTAGGATGAGGAAGGATCCAAGTGAAGACACGGGATTTGAAAAGGAGCCCAGGTAAGTAGAGTTTGCATGTGCCTTCGGGCCTACATCATAAAACAGTAGGATTTGTATGTGCATGAATGTATGTTTTATTTCAGTTGCCATGCATCATATTTTGAAAGAAAACGAAAATGAATTTACATGAAGTAGCATGGTGAGATGCGAACAGACTGTGACAGTATACTTTTAAGGGAATTAATCCGCCCCTTAAATCGTACATACGGATTCATACCCTGGGAAAACTGATCCACCTCCCATTGTATCAGGGATCGAATCAGTTGTTAAGGGAATTAATCCGCCCCTTAATTGAGTATTTGGATTCATACCCTGGGAAAACTGATCTACCTCCCATTGTATCAGGGATCATCAGACCAGTGAACGAACGCAACATAACTGAGGAATGGAAAGTAGAAACTGCATGTTATGATTTACATCTCAGTACACATTTCATTTCTTGCTTTACTTATTTAGCATTAGGCTAATAGATGAGTTTTGTGATGTAGGTGAAGAAGTGACAGCAGGTGAATTCTCTGAGTTCATTGAGGGATAGACTGGTTGGGGAAGCACGCTCATGCCACGGACCTGGTGAACTGATGAGGCGATTTAACTGATGTCTGTTGGTGAGAAGGTTTAGTCGACAGTGTTTAAATTTGGAAATGTTAAGTTCCCATAACAGTAGTGGTTTCAGTACTTTGAACACGTTTTGAGATTTTTCTGATAACGGTGACCTGTTGAGTTTTAAATGTTATTTTTACTGGATTTGATTAATGTAGGGGTTTGAGTTGTTTCTGAATGGTCTTGGAAAAGTAAGCAAATCCCGTTCTGTAATTAGTAATTTGTATGTATAACGAGGAGTAGATGAAATGTACTCTGTTTTCTACCGGGAGATGATGTCTATCGGTAAGTGTTGAGTTATGCTGTCTATCGGATGATGCTTTCAGAAAAGCCATCGAATGATGTAGGTTTAAGTCCATCGGAAGATGTCTTTAGAAAAGCCATCGGATGATGTATGTTTAATTCTATCGGAAGATGTAGAATAGGTTTTGTCGTTTAGTCATCGGTGGTTGTAGAGTAAAGTTGACTGGATGAAGGAAATCAACCGGCTGACGTCATCGAAAGATGTAGAAAATATTTTGTCGTCTAGCGTTCGGTGGATGAAGTGCATTCCTCCACCGGATGATGTAAATGGTGATTTGTCGTTTAGTGACCGGTGGATGTCGTGTATTTGATCCACCGGATGACTTAGAAAGTCTTTTGTCATCTAGTCTCCGGCGGAGGTTTTGTGTTAATTCCACCGGATGACGTAGCCGAAGTGTTGTCGTTTTGGTTATCGGATGAATATTTTGTTTCTGCTTCATCCGTTGACTCTATTCATCGGCAGATGCATTTGACTTTTACAACTCTTAAAGTATTTTGCCATCTAAACTCTATTTTCTTTTATCCGGTTACTTTTAACATTCCAACTGACTATCCAAATATCATTTTCATGGTTTTGTTTTACTTATATAATTTTCCGCTGCAAGTTTTTTTTAAAAAAATAAGGTAGAAGTTTTAGTCATGTACGAGTATGAAGTAGCGAACCGGGTTTAGATAATTCGGGGCGTTACAGTGTGGTATCAGAGACAGTCAGTTAAATCGTTCAAAAGATCACTCATAAGTGCCAATCGTTGCATGGGAGTACTCCAACAACAGTAAGTGTTTATGTTAGCCTTAGTAGTTAGATGTTTATAAAGATAGTTAACCCTGCGCAGAAATATAGCAAAATGTCTCGACGACTAGGAAGGCCAAGAGTGCAGAGAGAGACACTAACTCCGGGAAGCGCGGAAGATTCTAGTGTAATCGGACAGTTGACAGATCTAGTGCGACAGCAGGCAGAATTAATGTGTCAGCAATCCGATCAACTAGGAGTACTACTGAACCGAGAGGTGCAAGGAAGTGCCAACTCGGGTTCTAGTAATGAGCATTCCAGGAATAGATTCCGGAGACTAAGACCACCCACGTTTGATGGTCAGTCATCTGATCCTGTTGTGGCTGAAGGGTGGCTTAGGAAGATAGAGAGCATGTTTAGGTGCGCCAGCATAGGAGAAGGAGATAAGGTCACGTTAGCAACATTTCACTTGGCTGGCGAAGCTCAACTCTGGTGGGAAACAGTTGAAACCACCACTGACATTCTGACTGTGACTTGGTCACAGTTTAAGGACATCTTCTATGAGAAATATTTTAACAGCACGGTCCAGACCGCAAAGAAGTTGGAGTTTCTGAATTTGAAGCAGACAGGGTCGGTGGCAGAGTACAGTAGGCAATTTGAGTCCTTGTCCAGGTTGCTGGACATTTTGCTCATAAGGACGAGGATAAGGTGTTCAAATTTGTGCATGGACTGAAGCCGGAGATTTATCGAGGAGTCAAATTCTGTGGCATTAAAGGTTTAACGTTCAGCGAAGTTGTGTCCACTGCTCTGGAAGTGGAAGAGGCTGAAAGGAAGTGTGCTGGACCAAAGGAGGCCCCACAAAGGTTTAACCAGCCACACCAGCAAAGGGGAACGAAGAGGCCAAGTGAAGGCCAAAGTAGTCAAGGAGCAGGAAGGAAAGTGCAGAATGTCAAGAATTTTCCCCAATGTCCAACATGTTTGAAGAATCACCCGGGGGAATGTAGGTGGACTTCCAGAAGGTGTTTCAACTGTGAGGAGGTTGGACACTCATTCAAAGACTGCACTAAGCCCAGAGTCCTTCGATGCTTCAACTGTAACAAGCCGGGACACACTGTTAGAGACTGCCCAACGTCGAAGAGTGGCCCTGCTAGGATAAAGCCGAGAATATTTTCCATGACATAGTCAGGAGAAGAGGACCAGCCTGCTGTGGTGTCAGGTACTATATTGATCAACTCTGTACCTGCTTTTACTTTGATAGATTCGGGTGCAACACACTCTTTCATAGCCTCTGCTTTTGCTGATAAGCTAGATGTACGGTTTGCTCCTTCTGAACATATGTTTAGTGTAGCATTACCTTCTGGTGAACGCATGCACTCTAACCAAGTGATGCTTGATAGTGAAGTGTTAGTAGGGAATGAAAGTCTACCTGCTGATCTTATAATCATGGATATAATAGGATTTGATGTAATCCTAGGAATGGACTGGTTGTTTAAGTATCACGCCATAATTGATTGTAGAACTGGAATAGTTAGTTTTCAACCCCCTGGTAAGTTGAAACATACCTTTCAAGCTTCAAAGAAGAGTAAGGAAATGTCTGTGATGACTACTATTAGCACTAGACTTTCCCTGTGTGGAGAATATTTGTGCTTCTTAGCTAGCGTTTTAGACACACAGCTTGTGGAAAAAGCAAATCCTCAGAATGTCCCAATCGTCCAAGACTTCCCCGAAGTGTTTTTAGATGACCTTCCCGGTTTACCACCAGATAGAGAAATTGAATTTGTCGTGAATGTTTACCCCGGAGCCGAGCCTGTGTCTAAGAATCCATATAGGTTAGCTCCAACTGAACTTAAGGAATTAAAGAAACAATTGGAGGATCTATTGGAGAAAGGGTTCATACGCCCAAGCTTTTCACCGTGGGGTGCGCCGGTCCTTTTTGTCAAAAAGAAAGATGGATCAATGCGTATGTGCATTGATTATAGGGAATTGAACAAGTTAACTGTCAAAAACAAATACCCTTTGCCGAGAATTGATGACTTATTTGACCAACTTAGGGGTGCAAGAGTTTTCTCTAAGATTGACCTTAGGTCCGTTATTACCAGTTGAAGGTTAAATCTGAAGATATCCCAAAGACTGCCTTTCGCACAAGGTATGGACATTATGAGTTTTTGGTTATGTCTTTTGGCTTGACAAATGCACCAGCAGCCTTCATGGATCTCATGAATAGGCTGTTTCACGAGTATTTGGACAAGTTCGTCATAGTATTCATAGACGACATTCTGATCTATTCTAGAACTAAGGATGAGCATGCAAGGCATTTGAGTTTGGTGTTAGGAGTACTTAGACAGCACCAACTTTATGCCAAGTTTTCTAAGTGTGAGTTCTGGTTGGACCAAGTTCACTTTTTAGGACATGTCATCTCTGGGGACGGCATATCTGTTGATCCAGCAAAAGTTCAAGCAGTTAAGGAGTGGCCCCAACCGAAGAGTGCTACTGATATTCGAAGTTTCTTGGACTAGCAGGATATTACAGAAAGTTCATTGAAGGATTTCAAAGATTGCTACAACCCCTTACTAAGTTAACAAGGAAAAATGTGAAGTATATATGGACGGAGGAATGTGAACATAGTTTCATGACCTTGAAACAGAAATTAACCAATGCTCCGATTCTGACCCTTCCTGTTGATAATGGAAAGTTTAGCATTTACTGTGATGCTTCCAAGATTGGTCTTGGATGTGTGTTAATGCAAGATGGAAAGGTTATAGCTTATGCCTCTAGACAGTTGAAAACCCATGAGAAGAATTACCCTACGCATGACTTAGAATTAGCTGTCGTGGTTTTTGCATTGAAGATTTGGAGGCACTACCTGTATGGACAAACTTGTGAGATATTTTCAGACCATAAAAGTCTGAAGTATATTTTCACACAGAAGGAACTAAACATGAGGCAACGACGATGGTTAGAATTTGTTAAGGACTATGATTTTGAGATTAAGTATCATCTCGCAAGGCAAATGTAGTGGCTGATGCCTTGAGTAGAGTAACAACATCAACCCCAACTATGAATTTCAGTATGCCATTAGCTTTAGAGTCAGAATTCCAAAAGTTTAATCTTGAAGCAGTATCCAGTGTATCAGCTATACTTTCAGCCATAACCTTAAAGCCTACCATTCTAGAGAAAATAAGGGAAGCTCAGGCGAATGATGATGAGTGTAACAAGTACAAGTCAAGCATGGATTCTATGGACCAATCAGATTTTAACTATTCTGCTAATGGGATCCTTAAGTTTAGAAATAGATGTTTGTCCCTGCCATTAAAGAACTTCGGGATGAGATCCTTTCCGAAGCACATTCCTCCAAACTTTCAGTTCATCCTGGAAGTACGAAAATGTACAAAGATCTCAAGCAACATTATTGGTGGCCAGGTATGAAGAGATGTGCGGCAGAGTACGTGGAGTCATGTTTAGTCTGCCAGCAAGTCAAAGCTGAACATCAGAGACCTGTCGGAACATTACAACCCTTACCAGTTCCCGAATGGAAATGGGAACAAATAACTATGGATTTTGTTATAGGATTACCTAGAACAATAAAAGGTCTCGATGCAATTTGGGGTATAGTTGACCGTCTAACCAAATCTGCTCATTTTCTGCCAATTAAGATAACTTACTCGATGGATCAGCTTGCTGAATTGTACATGCAAGAGATTGTCAGGTTGCATGGAGTTCCAAGTTCTATAGTTTCAGACCGAGACGCCAGATTTACATCTAAGTTTTGGAAAAGTTTGCACAAGGCTATGGGGACACAACTTAGTTTTAGCACAGCCTTTCATCCTCAAACTAATGGACAATCAGAGAGAACTATCCAAACGATGGAGGATATGCTTCGTGTATGCATATTGGATTTTCAAGGTTCTTGGAGCAAGTACCTACCCTTAGTAGAATTCTCTTATAATAACAGCTTCCAGGCAACAATAGGTATGGCGCCATATGAAGCATTGTATGGATGAAAGTGCAGATCACCTTTGTACTGGGACGAAGTTGGAGAGGCACGGTTACTTGGTCCTGACATGGTGCAACAAACTGCTGAGAAGGTTACCCTCATCCGACAGAGAATTTTGACAGCTCAGAGTCGACAAAAAAGTTATACGGATTGCAGGCGTAGAGAATTGGAATTTGTGATGGGTGATGAAGTTTTTCTCAAGGTGTCACCGTTCAAAGGAGTTGTGAGATTTGGAAAGAGAGGAAAGTTAAACCCCAGATACATTGGACCATTCTCGATCTTAAAAAGGGTTGGGAAAACAGCCTACCAGTTACAGCTACCAACCTCTATGGAAGGGATCCATGATGTGTTTCATATCTCCATGCTTAAGAAATGTGTACGAGACCCTTCTCAGATTGTGGAACAGCAGAGTATCGAAGTTCTCCCTACTCTTGCATATGAGGAGAAACCTGTAAGGATCTTGGACTATGCAGTGAAGGTATTGCGCAACAAGGAAGTCCCACTTGTGAAAGTCTTATGGCACAATCAGAACGTAGAGGAGACAACTTGGGAGCGCTAGCAAGATATGATGGACCATATCCGGAACTATTCAGGTACTAAATTTTGAGGACAAAATTCTTTTAAGGAGGGTAGATTGTAGCACCCGTATATATATATATATATATATATATATATATATATATATATATATATATATATATATATATATATATATATATATATATATATATATATATATATATATATATATATATATATATATATATATATATATATATATATATATATATATATATATATATATATATATATATATATATATATATATATATATATATATATATATATATATATATATATATATATATATATATATATATATATATATATATATATATATATATATATATATATATATATATATATATATATATATATATATATATATATATATATATATATATATATATATATATATATATATATATATATATATATATATATATATATATATATATATATATATATATATATATATATATATATATATATATATATATATATATATATATATATATATATATATATATATATATATATATATATATATATATATATATATATATATATATATATATATATATACTCTATTAAACCAAATTTAATTGCCAATTATAATGTGTTAATTTTATGGAAGAATTGAGGGAGAAAGTGATTAGGTTAGTTAATAACTATGTAAGGACAAAAGGATAATTAGCAATTTTATAAATGGATAACGTATTTAATGGAGGGTTTAGTGAGGTTTAGCCGCCACTGTTTTCCTCATTTTCCCTTCTCGGTATTCAGCTCAAGCACAGCAGAGTTCCAGGCGATTTTCCTCTCCGATCTTCATTCCTCAAACTAGGTAAGTTTCTCTTCGTTTTCTGAAGGTTTTAGTGGCTAGATAGCAGAGAGAGTGCAATGTGTGTATTTTTGATAATGTTGTGAATGAGTGGAGTTCGAGTTTAGTGTTGAATCGGAGAATGCACGAAGAACAGGATTCCTAACTAGCTTACCTTAGATTTCTGAATGAATATTGGTTGGTGCTTGGAGATTTAGAATCGGACAAATGTTAGAATGATGATATTATTGAGTTTTCTGATTTATGGCATTGGTGATAGGATTCTAGGTGTTGTTAATGTTAGGATTGAGAATCTGACATTAGTATGAGTCTGGTAGCTTTAGTACACTAATGCCATCAGGGCCGGTGAGGGTTAAGCTACGCACACTAGATGCTTGACTATATGACTCAGAGGCTTGAACTAATATCCATGAATGATTTCTTTAGTTAGGATTTTACCAGCTTTGGGTTTAGGTTATTCTAGGTGCATTTAACATTGAATTATGAAATGTCTAGATGAGGAAGGATCCAAGTGAAGACACGGGATTTGCAAAGGAGCCCAGGTAAGTAGAGTTTGCATGTGCCTTCGGGCCTACATCACTAAAACAGTAGGATTTGTATGTGCATGAATGTATGTTTTCATTTCAGTTGCCATGCATCATATTTTGAAAGAAAACGAAAATGAATTTACATGAAGTAGCATGGTGAGATGCGAACAGACTGTGACAGTATACTTTTAAGGGAATTAATCCGCCCCTTAAATCGTACATACGGATTCATACCCTGGGAAAACTGATCCACCTCCCATTGTATCAGGGATCGAATCAGTTGTTAAGGGAATTAATCCGCCCCTTAATTGAGTATTTGGATTCATACCCTGGGAAAACTGATCTACCTCCCATTGTATCAGGGATCATCAGACCAGTGAACGAACGCAACATAACTGAGGAATGGAAAGTAGAAACTGCATGTTAGGATTTACATCTCAGTACACATTTCATTTCTTGCTTTACTTACTTAGCATTAGGCTAATAGATGAGTTTTGTGATGTAGGTGAAGAAGTGACAGCAGGTGAATTCTCTGAGTTCATTGAGGGATAGACTGGTTGGGGAAGCACGCTCATGCCACGGACCTGGTGAACTGATGAGGCGATTTAACTGATGTCTGTTGGTGAGAAGGTTTAGTCGACAGTGTTTAAATTTGGAAATGTTAAGTTCCCATAACAGTAGTGGTTTCAGTACTTTGAACACGTTTTGAGATTTTTCTGATAACGGTGACCTGTTGAGTTTTAAATGTTATTTTTACTGGATTTGATTAATGTAGGGGTTTGAGTTGTTTCTGAATGGTCTTGGAAAAGTAAGCAAATCCCGTTCTGTAATTAGTAATTTGTATGTATAACGAGGAGTAGATGAAATGTACTCTGTTTTCTACCGGGAGATGATGTCTATCGGTAAGTGTTGAGTTATGCTGTCTATCGGATGATGCTTTCAGAAAAGCCATCGAATGATGTAGGTTTAAGTCCATCGGAAGATGTCTTCAGAAAAGCCATCGGATGATGTATGTTTAATTCTATCGGAAGATGTAGAATAGGTTTTGTCGTTTAGTCATCGGTGGTTGTAGAGTAAAGTTGACTGGATGAAGGAAATCAACCGGCTGACGTCATCGAAAGATGTAGAAAATATTTTGTCGTCTAGCGTTCGGTGGATGAAGTGCATTCCTCCACCGGATGATGTAAATGGTGATTTGTCGTTTAGTGACCGGTGGATGTCGTGTATTTGATCCACCGGATGACTTAGAAAGTCTTTTGTCGTCTAGTCTCCGGCGGAGGTTTTGTGTTAATTCCACCGGATGACGTAGCCGAAGTGTTGTCGTTTTGGTTATCGGATGAATCTTTTGTTTCTGCTTCATCCGTTGACTCTATTCATCGGCAGATGCATTTGACTTTTACAACTCTTAAAGTATTTTGCCATCTAAACTCTATTTTCTTTTATCCGGTTACTTTTAACATTCCAACTGACTATCCAAATATCATTTTCATGGTTTTGTTTTACTTATATGATTTTCCGCTGCAAGTTTTTTTTAAAAAAATAAGGTAGAAGTTTTAGTCATGTACGAGTATGAAGTAGCGAACCGGGTTTAGATAATTCGGGGCGTTACAGTGTGGTATCAGAGACACTCAGTTAAATCGTTCAAAAGATCACTCATCAGTGCCAATCGTTGCATGGGAGTACTCCAACAACAGTAAGTGTTTATGTTAGCCTTAGTAGTTAGATGTTTATAAAGATAGTTAACCCTGCGCAGAAATATAGCAAAATGTCTCGACGACTAGGAAGGCCAAGAGTGCAGAGAGAGACACTAACTCCGGGAAGCGCGGAAGATTCTAGTGTAATCGGACAGTTGACAGATCTAGTGCGACAGCAGGCAGAATTAATGTGTCAGCAATCCGATCAACTAGGAGTACTACTGAACCGAGAGGTGCAAGGAAGTGCCAACTCGGGTTCTAGTAATGAGCATTCCGGGGATAGATTCCGGAGACTAAGACCACCCACGTTTGATGGTCAGTCATCTGATCCTGTTGTGGCTGAAGGGTGGCTTAGGAAGATAGAGAGCATGTTTAGGTGCGCCAGCATAGGAGAAGGAGATAAGGTCACGTTAGCAACATTTCACTTGGCTGGCGAAGCTCAACTCTGGTGGGAAACAGTTGAAACCACCACTGACATTCTGACTGTGACTTGGTCACAGTTTAAGGACATCTTCTATGAGAAATATTTTAACAGCACGGTCCAGACCGCAAAGAAGTTGGAGTTTCTGAATTTGAAGCAGACAGGGTCGGTGGCAGAGTACAGTAGGCAATTTGAGTCCTTGTCCAGGTTTGCTGGACATTTTGCTCATAAGGACGAGGATAAGGTGTTCAAATTTGTGCATGGACTGAAGCCGGAGATTTATCGAGGAGTCAAATTCTGTGGCATTAAAGGTTTAACGTTCAGCGAAGTTGTGTCCACTGCTCTGGAAGTGGAAGAGGCTGAAAGGAAGTGTGCTGGACCAAAGGAGGCCCCACAAAGGTTTAACCAGCCACACCAGCAAAGGGGAACGAAGAGGCCAAGTGAAGGCCAAAGTAGTCAAGGAGCAGGAAGGAAAGTGCAGAATGTCAAGAATTTTCCCCAATGTCCAACATGTTTGAAGAATCACCCGGGGGAATGTAGGTGGACTTCCAGAAGGTGTTTCAACTGTGAGGAGGTTGGACACTCATTCAAAGACTGCACTAAGCCCAGAGTCCTTCGATGCTTCAACTGTAACAAGCCGGGACACACTGTTAGAGACTGCCCAACGTCGAAGAGTGGCCCTGCTAGGATAAAGCCGAGAATATTTTCCATGACATAGTCAGGAGAAGAGGACCAGCCTGCTGTGGTGTCAGGTACTATATTGATCAACTCTGTACCTGCTTTTACTTTGATAGATTCGGGTGCAACACACTCTTTCATAGCCTCTGCTTTTGCTGATAAGCTAGATGTACGGTTTGCTCCTTCTGAACATATGTTTAGTGTAGCATTACCTTCTGGTGAACGCATGCACTCTAACCAAGTGATGCTTGATAGTGAAGTGTTAGTAGGGAATGAAAGTCTACCTGCTGATCTTATAATCATGGATATAATAGGATTTGATGTAATCCTAGGAATGGACTGGTTGTTTAAGTATCACGCCATAATTGATTGTAGAACTGGAATAGTTAGTTTTCAACCCCCTGGTAAGTTGAAACATACCTTTCAAGCTTCAAAGAAGAGTAAGGAAATGTCTGTGATGACTACTATTAGCACTAGACTTTCCCTGTGTGGAGAATATTTGTGCTTCTTAGCTAGCGTTTTAGACACACAGCTTGTGGAAAAAGCAAATCCTCAGAATGTCCCAATCGTCCAAGACTTCCCCGAAGTGTTTTTAGATGACCTTCCCGGTTTACCACCAGATAGAGAAATTGAATTTGTCGTGAATGTTTACCCCGGAGCCGAGCCTGTGTCTAAGAATCCATATAGGTTAGCTCCAACTGAACTTAAGGAATTAAAGAAACAATTGGAGGATCTATTGGAGAAAGGGTTCATACGCCCAAGCTTTTCACCGTGGGGTGCGCCGGTCCTTTTTGTCAAAAAGAAAGATGGATCAATGCGTATGTGCATTGATTATAGGGAATTGAACAAGTTAACTGTCAAAAACAAATACCCTTTGCCGAGAATTGATGACTTATTTGACCAACTTAGGGGTGCAAGAGTTTTCTCTAAGATTGACCTTAGGTCCGGTTATTACCAGTTGAAGGTTAAATCTGAAGATATCCCAAAGACTGCCTTTCGCACAAGGTATGGACATTATGAGTTTTTGGTTATGTCTTTTGGCTTGACAAATGCACCAGCAGCCTTCATGGATCTCATGAATAGGGTGTTTCACGAGTATTTGGACAAGTTCGTCATAGTATTCATAGACGACATTCTGATCTATTCTAGAACTAAGGATGAGCATGCAAGGCATTTGAGTTTGGTGTTAGGAGTACTTAGACAGCACCAACTTTATGCCAAGTTTTCTAAGTGTGAGTTCTGGTTGGACCAAGTTCACTTTTTAGGACATGTCATCTCTGGGGACGGCATATCTGTTGATCCAGCAAAAGTTCAAGCAGTTAAGGAGTGGCCCCAACCGAAGAGTGCTACTGATATTCGAAGTTTTCTTGGACTAGCAGGATATTACAGAAAGTTCATTGAAGGATTTTCAAAGATTGCTACACCCCTTACTAAGTTAACAAGGAAAAATGTGAAGTATATATGGACGGAGGAATGTGAACATAGTTTCATGACCTTGAAACAGAAATTAACCAATGCTCCGATTCTGACCCTTCCTGTTGATAATGGAAAGTTTAGCATTTACTGTGATGCTTCCAAGATTGGTCTTGGATGTGTGTTAATGCAAGATGGAAAGGTTATAGCTTATGCCTCTAGACAGTTGAAAACCCATGAGAAGAATTACCCTACGCATGACTTAGAATTAGCTGTCGTGGTTTTTGCATTGAAGATTTGGAGGCACTACCTGTATGGACAAACTTGTGAGATATTTTCAGACCATAAAAGTCTGAAGTATATTTTCACACAGAAGGAACTAAACATGAGGCAACGACGATGGTTAGAATTTGTTAAGGACTATGATTTTGAGATTAAGTATCATCTCGGCAAGGCAAATGTAGTGGCTGATGCCTTGAGTAGAGTAACAACATCAACCCCAACTATGAATTTCAGTATGCCATTAGCTTTAGAGTCAGAATTCCAAAAGTTTAATCTTGAAGCAGTATCCAGTGTATCAGCTATACTTTCAGCCATAACCTTAAAGCCTACCATTCTAGAGAAAATAAGGGAAGCTCAGGCGAATGATGATGAGTGTAACAAGTACAAGTCAAGCATGGATTCTATGGACCAATCAGATTTTAACTATTCTGCTAATGGGATCCTTAAGTTTAGAAATAGATGTTTGTCCCTGCCATTAAAGAACTTCGGGATGAGATCCTTTCCGAAGCACATTCCTCCAAACTTTCAGTTCATCCTGGAAGTACGAAAATGTACAAAGATCTCAAGCAACATTATTGGTGGCCAGGTATGAAGAGATGTGCGGCAGAGTACGTGGAGTCATGTTTAGTCTGCCAGCAAGTCAAAGCTGAACATCAGAGACCTGTCGGAACATTACAACCCTTACCAGTTCCCGAATGGAAATGGGAACAAATAACTATGGATTTTGTTATAGGATTACCTAGAACAATAAAAGGTCTCGATGCAATTTGGGTTATAGTTGACCGTCTAACCAAATCTGCTCATTTTCTGCCAATTAAGATAACTTACTCGATGGATCAGCTTGCTGAATTGTACATGCAAGAGATTGTCAGGTTGCATGGAGTTCCAAGTTCTATAGTTTCAGACCGAGACGCCAGATTTACATCTAAGTTTTGGAAAAGTTTGCACAAGGCTATGGGGACACAACTTAGTTTTAGCACAGCCTTTCATCCTCAAACTAATGGACAATCAGAGAGAACTATCCAAACGATGGAGGATATGCTTCGTGTATGCATATTGGATTTTCAAGGTTCTTGGAGCAAGTACCTACCCTTAGTAGAATTCTCTTATAATAACAGCTTCCAGGCAACAATAGGTATGGCGCCATATGAAGCATTGTATGGATGAAAGTGCAGATCACCTTTGTACTGGGACGAAGTTGGAGAGGCACGGTTACTTGGTCCTGACATGGTGCAACAAACTGCTGAGAAGGTTACCCTCATCCGACAGAGAATTTTGACAGCTCAGAGTCGACAAAAAAGTTATACGGATTGCAGGCGTAGAGAATTGGAATTTGTGATGGGTGATGAAGTTTTTCTCAAGGTGTCACCGTTCAAAGGAGTTGTGAGATTTGGAAAGAGAGGAAAGTTAAACCCCAGATACATTGGACCATTCTCGATCTTAAAAAGGGTTGGGAAAACAGCCTACCAGTTACAGCTACCAACCTCTATGGAAGGGATCCATGATGTGTTTCATATCTCCATGCTTAAGAAATGTGTACGAGACCCTTCTCAGATTGTGGAACAGCAGAGTATCGAAGTTCTCCCTACTCTTGCATATGAGGAGAAACCTGTAAGGATCTTGGACTATGCAGTGAAGGTATTGCGCAACAAGGAAGTCCCACTTGTGAAAGTCTTATGGCACAATCAGAACGTAGAGGAGACAACTTGGGAGCGCTAGCAAGATATGATGGACCAATATCCGGAACTATTCAGGTACTAAATTTTGAGGACAAAATTCTTTTAAGGAGGGTAGATTGTAGCACCCGGCTCTATTAAACCAAATTTAATTGCCAATTATAATGTGTTAATTTTATGGAAGAATTGAGGGAGAAAGTGATTAGGTTAGTTAATAACTATGTAAGGACAAAAGGATAATTAGCAATTTTATAAATGGATAACGTATTTAATGGAGGGTTTAGTGAGGTTTAGCCGCCACTGTTTTCCTCATTTTCCCTTCTCGGTATTCAGCTCAAGCACAGCAGAGTTCCAGGCGATTTCCCTCTCCGATCTTCATTCCTCAAACTAGGTAAGTTTTCTCTTCGTTTTCTGAAGGTTTTAGTGGCTAGATAGCAGAGAGAGTGCAATGTGTGTATTTTTGATAATGTTGTGAATGAGTGGAGTTCGAGTTTAGTGTTGAATCGGAGAATCCACGAAGAACAGGATTCCTAACTAGCTTCCTTAGATTTCTGAATGAATATTGGTTGGTGCTTGGAGATTTAGAATCGGACAAATGTTAGAATGATGATATTATTGAGTTTTCTGATTTATGGCATTGGTGATAGGATTCTAGGTGTTGTTAATGTTAGGATTGAGAATCTGACATTAGTATGAGTCTGGTAGCTTTAGTACACTAATGCCATCAGGGCCGGTGAGGGTTAAGCTACGCACACTAGGTGCTTGACTATATGACTCAGAGGCTTGAACTAATATCCATGAATGATTTCTTTAGTTAGGATTTTACCAGCTTTGGGTTTAGGTTATTCTGGGTGCAATTAACATTGAATTATGAAATGTCTAGGTGAGGAAGGATCCAAGTGAAGACACGAGATTTGCAAAGGAGCCCAGGTAAGTAGAGTTTGCATGTGCCTTCGGGCCTACATCACAAAACAGTAGGATTTGTATGTGTATGAATGTATGTTTCATTTCAGTTGCCATGCATCATATTTTGAAAGAAAACGAAAATGAATTTACATGAAGTAGCTTGGTGAGATGCGAACAGACTGTGACAGTATACTTTTAAGGGAATTAATCCGCCCCTTAAATCGTACATACGGATTCATACCCTAGGAAAACTGATCCACCTCCCATTGTATCAGGGATCGAATCAGTTGTTAAGGGAATTAATCCGCCCCTTAATTGAGTATTTGGATTCATACCCTGGGAAAACTGATCCACCTCCCATTGTATCAGGGATCATCAGACCAGTGAACGAACGCAACATAACTGAGGAATGGAAAGTAGAAACTGCATGTTAGGATTTACATCTCAGTACACATTTTATTTCTTGCTTTACTTACTTAGCATTAGGCTAATAGATGAGTTTTGTGATGTAGGTGAAGAAGTGACAGCAGGTGAATTCTCTGAGTTCATTGAGGGATAGACTGGTTGGGGAAGCACGCTCATGCCACGGACCTGGTGAACTGATGAGGCGATTTAACTGATGTCTGTTGGTGAGAAGGTTTAGTCGACAGTGTTTAAATTTGGAAATGTTAAGTTCCCATAACAGTAGTGGTTTCAGTACTTTGAACACGTTTTGAGATTTTTCTGATAACGGTGACCTGTTGAGTTTTAAATGTTATTTTTACTAGATTTGATTAATGTAGGGGTTTGAGTTGTTTCTGAATGGTCTTGGAAAAGTAAGCAAATCCCGTTCTGTAATTAGTAATTTGTATGTATAACGAGGAGTAGATGAAATGTACTCTGTTTTCTACCGGGAGATGATGTCTATCGGTAAGTGTTGAGTTATGCTGTCTATCGGATGATGCTTTCAGAAAAGCCATCGAATGATGTAGGTTTAAGTCCATCGGAAGATGTCTTCAGAAAAGCCATCGGATGATGTATGTTTAATTCTATCGGAAGATGTAGAATAGGTTTTGTCGTTTAGTCATCGGTGGTTGTAGAGTAAAGTTGACTGGATGAAGGAAATCAACCGGCTGACGTCATCGGAAGATGTAGAAAATATTTTGTCGTCTAGCGTTCGGTGGATGAAGTGCATTCCTCCACCGGATGATGTAAATGGTGATTTGTCGTTTAGTGACCGGTGGATGTCGTGTATTTGATCCACCGGATGACTTAGAAAGTCTTTTGTCGTCTAGTCTCCGGCGGAGGTTTTGTGTTAATTCCACCGGATGACGTAGCCGAAGTGCTGTCGTTTTGGTTATCGGATGAATCTTTTGTTTCTGCTTCACCCGTTGACTCTATTCATCGGCAGATGCATTTGACTTTTACAACTCTTAAGGTATTTTACCATCTAAACTCTATTTTCTTTTATCCGATTACTTTTAACATTCCAACTGACTATCCAAATATCATTTTCATGGTTTTGTTTTACTTATATGATTTTCCGCTGCAAATTTTTAAAAAAAATAAGGTAGAAGTTTTAGTCATGTACGAGTATGAAGTAGCGAACCGGGTTTAGATAATTCGGGGCGTTACAATATATATATATATATATATATATATTCAGATAAACTATCTATGTTCTATTCATAAATAGTTTTGGCCGAATAGGCTGTCTGACTTTTGAAAAAGTTTTCTTCCCATAGAAGATCAGCAGGTGTTGGTCAAGGATAATAAGCTCTCCTAAATAAATCACTTCCTAGATTATCTTTGTATTTAATGCGATTTAAAGATAAATTTTGAATATCCATTGAAGGATCCTCATATTTTGGAAAAGCAATTTGCATTTCATGAATCTTTTCTAGATCAGAATCTATCTCAGATTCACTAGAAGATTCTATAGTTGGATAACTAATGATTGAAAGATTAACATGTTTTAATATTTTTACTAATTCAGCCATGAACTCATTATCTTTGTTCGGATTTGTGAAATTAAAATTTGAAAGGAATATTGGAGGTTGGAGATCAGGTTTAGTGATGATTAATTCCTTTGAACCAGAAGAAGATGCTCCAGTTTCTTCTGTTTTTTCTTCAGTTAATTTGTCAATTTGTTTCTCAATCCTTTGAAGTTGATTACCAACAGTTCTTAGATGAATATTGGTATAATTTATTTGCTTATTAAGGGTGGATTCAATGACCACATCCTTTTTTTTTAAAGACGTGTCTACTAAAGGAATTGCTTCAATAGTAGATGTCTGATCTTGATTGGTAAGTTTGATTGGCTCAAAAGGAGGATGGACAGATTTGATAGAACCTGTCTTTGTATGCCAATTGATTTGAAATTTTTCATATTCTTCCAATATTGACATAGAAGAATATTGAGTTGGAATATACTCATTCCAAAACCATTGTTGGAAAAGTTGAATCTTCTGTTCCTTTTGAAGATAAGCATAAAATTTTTCTTTTATCATTTGAAATTGAGAAGACTTATAAATGGTAGGAAGCCATTACGAAATATCTCATTGGAAGGATTTTGATATTCTTTACTCAGAATTTCTCTATTAATAGATCCTGGAGAAAAATCCATTAATATTTTATTTTGATGTGAAGTGGAAATTGTCATTAACTGACCATTGGGAATTTGATATTGATAAGAATACTCAGATTCATTATCAGATTCGATATCAGATTCATATTCAGATTCATAATAAGAATCTGAATCAGATTGGTAATAATAATCTTTCATTAAAGATTAAAATTCATTTCAGATGCTGTTGGGGAATCAGCATTTAAAGATTGGTCATCCTTTTGACCAAATTTGGGATGTTTTGAATCTTTGTAAATCCCATGAGGGACTTGTTCCTTTGCAATTTGTATTTCTTCAATGTTTGGTAATTGAGAATCTAATTGGAAATTGAATGTCTTGAACTAGAAGGATCTAGTGTCCTATAAGGAGGAAAGCTAGATCTAGATGATAAACTTCTAGACAAGAAAATTCTTTTAGTAACTTCTGGAGTAAATTTGATTTCAATATCTCCATCTTCTGTTTGAATAATTTGATCAATTTGAGAGTTTATACTGGGTTTAGGCAGTATTTGATTTGGAAGATTCCAGGTATTGGGAAAAGTAACTTCTTCCCAGTCTATGAGACGAGGAATAGCCACATTCGTGGATAATAGATTACTTTCTATTACCATTGTTTTTCCTGGGATTTCTCTAAGAATTGCATTTGGACACAAAGTGTTCATTACTTTGTAATTAATTCGATAGATAACTGCTATGGTTTCTGATCCTGGAAGGAAATCATAACCATGAGTTTGAATGTTTAAGGTGATAGCCTCAAACAAATTAGGATCTGTCAATGACAGATTAAGATTTGGAAATACATTGAAGTATATTGGACCATGACAAAGACTTGTTTGAATAACTCCCATGAGAGAGTTTATGTAGTTTTGATTCCTAGCATCTCTAAGATTTGCAAGAATACTAGCATTTAAACCTGGAAGTGTTAAGGGTTTAAAAGCAATTTGAATTAGTCCTATATGGATATATTTGTATTTTTGGAAATATTTTTGAATATCTTTTAAACTTAAAAGTTTAATAGTTTTATCTGTTGAATCTAAACAAAGAGTTTGTTCAGATATTTTGATAGCATTTTTGAAAAGGAATTCAAAGGTTCATAATTTGTAAATATCTTTTGTATCGACTTCAGGAATAGTCCATTTGTTTAATTGAAATTTTTGATTAACTTCAATTATTTGCTCATTTTTAGTAGATTCATTTGATAATTTGGAAAAATCAAAGATATTCATTTGTTTTTAGAAATATTAATTCATTCATGAATAAGCTTTGATCTGATCCAAAGCTTCTTGGACAATTCGATTTGGTTGAAGAGGTCTAGGCGCCATTGGCCAAGGCCGCCATCTGATGATTCGATGAAGTTCATCAATATGAACATTACTTCGATTATGATATTTTGAAATAGGGAAAGGTAGTCCCCAAGGAATTCGATAGGCTGCTGCATCAGCTCTTTCTCTTTGTAAAAGTGCTTCTTACCAAGCTACATTCCAGGGATCAAAAGCCATTAGAGAATTTTCTTTTTTCCTTTTCTTCGACAATAATTGTATTGCGAACACTCAATAAGAGAATTGAAAAGATTCTCTTCGGTTGGAATGATATCTTCGGGATTTTGAGATTCGCCTGGTAACACCTGAAAGCGATTTGATCCTGAAAGCATAGAAGTATCAGAATCTGAATTAGAAAACTCCTCTTCGTCGGAGTCATTAGAATAAAACATTTGGCCTTTTATAGTTTCCAAAAGTTTTGTATAACGTTCCTGTTTTGATAACCCAGGAAATTGTGATTTGATATCTTTTTTCATTTTTTGAACCTTATTCAAAGATTCCTTCTTTGAATTATTGGAAATAGACGTAGCAGCTTTTGCTTTATTGATTTGAATAGCATCCATAATTTTGGAATAACACTGCTCAGTGTCATATCTCGACCACCATTTGACATAAAAGCTTCTTTGGAGTTCTGGAATATCTAAGTGATCTGTATCCAGCTCGAGATTCCACTGCCAAATCCAATTAATCTAGAATTCGGTAAAGAACCATAATAAAGCTTTGCCTTTGAACATAAACCTTTTATCTTGGAAATCTGGATGAGTATCAAACCATGATTGGAATTGATCTTGGATCTTTTTTGGTAGAATATCAAACTCAGGAGAGTGACTTTGCCACCAATGTAGAAACCAGTTGGGAAATTGATCCTCTGTTTTTAGAATTTCTGGATTCATAGTAAAAAACCATGAATGATTTCTCTTGGAATTTTGATAAAGGAACACATGAGACCAAGCTTGAATATAGTCCCAATAGTTGTAGGTTTGCTCATTGTTTTTTGTAGTTGTTTTCCTCGGAGTGAAAACATTCAATCCCCATTCCTGTGGATGAATAATTCGAATAATGTAGCACTTTGAATGAGTCATTGTACTTTTGATATCTCTTTCATCAACATAATTATGTTGGATTTGAACAGAATTTGTATCAATTAGAATAGCTTCATAATAGAACCGAAGCTTTCCCTCCATAATTGGATAATGCTGGCTTCCCATATATCTCTCTTTGAAAAACCAAGCATCTTTTTGATTGAGAATAATATCTCAATTTGAAAGTGTGAGTATAGACTCAGCCACTGATTTTTTGATAAGTTGTGGTCCACTCTCAAGTAGGACTTCTTTTGCAGTTCTATTTGAAATATCATCTTTAGATGATGATGTGTTTTCCCCTAAAGTGGGAAACTCTTTTTGAAATAAGGCATTTGAAATACGATTGGTATTGCTACAACGGCCACGAGGTCGCCCCCGAGGTCGCCCCCTAACTGGGGTGAACATCCTGCAAGAATTCTCTGGTTAGAAAATCAGGAAGAGAATTATCAATGCCTTTAATGTGTTCTATAGTAAAATCGAAAACAGAAAGCTCTGCTTGCCATCTGGCAAAAATCTGTTTTGAAACTAGATGTTTAACATCTTTGGTTAAAATCTAATTTGCAGAAGAACAATCAACTTTTAAAACAAAATGTTTGTTGAGTAAATCATCTTGAAATTTTGTAATACATTTGACAATGGCTAAAACTTCTTTTTTGACAGTAGAATAATTCTTTTGAACAGGTTTCCAAACACCAGAAGTAAATCTTACTAATTCTGTTTTGGAATTATTTGGATTGATTTGTTTGAAAATACCTCCATAACCTATTTCAGAGGCATCAGTTTCGACAATCTTTTCCCATTCTGGGTGGGCTTTTCCCATTCTGGGTGGGAAAGAGATAAACAAGGTAACTTTTGAGCTTTTACCTTTATTCGCTGAACAGCTTCTGTATGTTTCTGTGTCCATGGATTCAGATTTTTTCTTAATCTTTGATATAAAATAGCAGTATCCTGTGCTAAATTTAGATAGAAATCTCCTAAATAGTTGAGACTTCCTAAAAATCTTTGAAGTTGTTTTTTATCAGTAATTTCATCAGGAAATTTAGAAGCAAATTCAATACCTCTATTGATTGGAATTATTGTACCTTGATGCACATTATGACCAAGGAATCTCACAGAAGTTTGAAAAAGTTTTAATTTTGCAGCAGATACTACTAAACCATTGGTTTTCATTGCATCTTTAATAATTCTCAGATGTCGGAAGTGTTGATCAATAGAATTGGAAAATACAAGGATATCATCTATATAGACAATACAAAATTTGGAATATTTGGAAAAAATATCATTCATGATATGTTGGAATTCAGAAAGAGCATTTTTGAGTCCAAAAGGCATTACATTCCATTCGTAATGACCAAAAGGAACTACAAAAGTAGTTTTGTAACGGTCTTCTTTGGCAATTTGAATTTGCCAATAACCTGATTTGAGATCAAATTTGAAAAAGATTAAAGCAGATTGTAATCTGTCTAATAAATCTTTTTTATTTGGAATTGGATATCTAATCCATTTGAGAACATCATTCAAGGGTTTGTAATTAATGACAAGGCGGGGAACACCACGCTCTTTTTCATCATTTTTGTTTACATAGAAAGCAGTACAACTCCAAGGAGATTTGCTGGGTTGAATTAGCTTTTTATCTAGTAAACTTTGAATCTCTGCTTGACACAATTTGAGATATTCTTGTTTCATTTGACTGGGTCTTGCCTTAGTTGGAATTGATTTTTCATCAAAATTGGAAATGTAGGGTAAAGAAACAATATGTCTTTTTCTTTCCCAGAAAGCATTTGGAACTGTATGACAAACCTCAGTTTGAAATTGGGATTCAATAATTTTGATTTTATTGCCAATTTGAAAATCCTTAAGTTGTTCTTCTATTTTGAGAGAATGAATTTCTAATTGAAGAAAGCTTAATTGTTGAATTTTTATTTGAGAAAAGTTTTTTAATTCATTGAGTATCTTAATCACAGGGTCAGATACAAATGGATAAAGAACTTGAGTATTTTGAATTGTTGCCAGAATACCATCTTGGTTGATAGTAATGGGCATGATCTGTTGGAGAAAAGGAGTGCCTAGTATGACTTTTGATTTAAGTCTTTTACTAGCAGAAAGGTAGTTGGAAGACATACCTGTTCATTACAGATAATCACATTGGATAGTTTTAAATTGACTTTAATTTTACTGCCTCCAGCAGTAGTCAGAGTTTGAGTGATTTTTTCGAAATACTTTGTTGGAATAAATCCTTCTTGAATACAATTTATATCTGCTCCACTATCAACAAGAGCAGTGATGTTGGAAATTTCATATTCATGGTATATTAATAAAGAGATTTCAATATACCATTTTTGAAATAAAATTCTATTAATAATGTTCAAGGATTCAAAATTATCCTGTATTGGAGAATTGGTTTGGAAATCAATTGATTGTTCTTTTTGGGAATTTGAAGCATACTCTTCTAATTTGGAAATTTTGATATCAGAAATAATTTGATTATTTCTAAGAGTTTTTATGTCAGATTTGAGATCATTGACTTCTTTGTGTAAGTCGTGGATAGTAATTGGAGAAATTTTTTGAATGTGATCGATTCGACTAAATACTTCCTGCATGCTGTAGTATTTAGGTTTGAGAATAGATTCAGGTTCTGTTGGAGTTTGCACTTGAGGTTGTATAAGATTGGAAATTAATTTGATCCTTAAATTGGGATCTGTGATTTGATCAATGTTTTTGAGAATATCTTCTTGTGCTTGAGTAAGAACATTTAAAGATAATTTTTGAATTTGATTGCAGCATTGCTTAGTGCAATCTGCATCCGATGATGATGATGAAGACATATCATCATAATTTGGATTTGAAGCATTGGAAAAATCTTCCTCGGAAGATTCTAAGAATAATTTGGAAAGCTGATTGCGAGTTTGTTCATCATGAAGTAATTCATGCAATCTTTGAGCTTTGAAGCATTTGTTAGCATAATGACCTGATTGTCCACATTTGAAACATTTAATTTGAGATTTGGGCCTGGGCTTTTTACGAGGTCCAGAACGTTTTCTTCTTGGATGTTGAGTCCAAGATGGATTATTGGATATTAATTGTTTTGCTTTAAGACGTCTTTTCTTATTTTTGTAAGACCTATAAGTTTGAGATTTGTGATGTTTGGATTTATCCTTTTGTTTTTTAGGATATTGGATTGGAATGTCATAGGCAAATTGTTGACAAAATTCACCTATTTCTTGTTTGCCAGTGAGGTTTTGTTTTTTCAATTGGTATTGTAATTTCATATCGTTACATAACGATATACCTTGTTGGAGACAAATACTGACAAGATGGCCATAAATAAGATTATCCCAATGAATAGTTTGACCAGAATTCATGTCACTTAATTTTTGTTTGACTCTATTGGCAAATTGAGGTGGTAATCCCTCAATAAATTTGGATTTCCAATAAAGAGCATTTGCATCAGTTCTTTGAAGAACTTTGGTAATGAAAACATCTTTATACCAACAAAAATTGGTTAAAGATCCACATTTGAGATTTTGCAATAATTCTGTTCCTCTTTCATGACGTTGTTCAATTGATCCAATGAAATAAAAGATAATAGATTGGATAAGTGTATAAACACTATCTTGTTGGGGAGGAGTGTTACTTGATGAAGGAGTCTCGATTTTGACGGCATTGATGATTTCATTTCTTTGAGAAAGGGTGAGAATATTGTCCCACCAGCCTTTGAGACCACCAGTGAAACCACTGATAATAAATCTAGGATGACTTTTGGTTAGAACTTTTAGGATTTTGATTTAACACTGTAATGTGAATTGTTTTTAGGTGAAGAAGTCTGGAGAGAAGTGCTCAAGTTTGCTAAGGAAACTAGGTAAGTGAGTGAGTAGGATTTCCGACCTTTAGGGCCCTACATCACAATGGTACTAAGTTAAAGTTGATTATGATGTCTGAAAGCTGTTTGTGTTATTGATTGTTTGGTTATGATATGGGAGTTAGCAACATGATTTATTGTTGAATGATTGATCTGTCCTTTTAGTCCGATGAAATAAGAGTACTCATACTCATGATTCACGATTGTTTCCTTTTCAAGCATATGAAAATGTTTTAAGTGCATGTTTTCCTTCACGATCAAGATATGAAGCATGAAACTTATGTAACAAGGATTAAGAGAGGGTTGGGGGCGGTTTGGCGTATGTCACTGTCCAAAAGAAAGACCACGAATACGGCCCGCAAGGGATTATGTACACTTTCACGGTCAACCCCCTTTTCGGCACAAATCCTCCCTTAATCCACATTATGTAAACGATGAACAAGAACATGATCAAGAATATGAACAAGAATGTGACGAGAAATGATTATGAAAATGTGTTTTTTTCAACTGTGCATTCATGCATACATGTTAGTATTGCATTCCTTACTAAGCATTAGGCTTATAGTTTAAACCTTATGATGTAGGTGACGAATTATCAGGTGAGGATTTCAAACCCAATGAAGATGTCTAGGACTGGTTGCTGGATGGTGCTCAGGGTGACAGTTTGTGGCTGGAAGGCGATTTCAACCCCTAGTTACTGCTTTTAAGATGTTAGTAAAGATTATGAATACGTATGACTAAGTAGAATGAGATTTTTCTTATAACGTCGGATTTGGAAATTGTCTGATTCAATTCTTAAGTTTGAGGATAATTATGAGGATATAGAATGATCTGTTTTATTTAAGTCTTCCGCTACACGTATTTTGGATGAATCTATGGTTCAACTGTGTGTTAGTTTATCTCAGTCATGTTGAAGTCTGTGAAAGTCTGCATGTTTTCTATCAGAAGATGTTAAAAGTGCTTGTCCACCGGTAGATGTTTTCTACTGGTAGAAATTTATCTATTATGTTAAGAGTCCCCGTTCACCGGTAGAAGTCTTCTATCGGGTGATGTTTAATGAGTCACTGGGATGCACATGTCAATCAGAAGATGTAGATTTTTCACTACCGGCAGAAGTGAGTATTATGTTTTGTCGTTTTGCAATCGGCAGATGTTGTTGTTTATTACTATCGGTAGGAGTGGGAATTATGTTTTATTGTTTTGCGATCGACAGATGTGGTTGTTTATTACTATCAGTAGGAGTGGGAATTATGTTTTGTCGTTTTGCGATCGACAGATATTGTTGTTTATTACCATCGGTAGGAATGGGAATTATGTTTTGTCATTTTGCGATCAGCAGATGCGAGGAGAAAGTTTGTCGTTTGCAATCGGTAGATGTTCTTTGATTTTCAATTCTCTCAGCCAAATGTTTTAACATTCTGTCTTCTGTTAATGTTATTTACTTAATGGGTTTTCCGTTGAATGGTCAAGGATTTAAAGATAAAATTTTTATTATTGAGAGTAATGTCAAAACTTTTCGTAAAATTTCTTAGTCCAGTCCTATATCATGGGTAACAAATCGGGTTTGGGAGACTCGGGGTGTTACATGACAAGTAGAAGGTTTAACAAAGAAGTTCTTAAAAGCTTTTCTTTTATTGAACTTATCATAACCTAGACCTGCTTTATCATGAGTAGCTCTCTGATTTCCTATCAGCAGGGTTAAGTTCTTGGTACCATTTGTGAACCAAAAAACAAGATTATTCAGTTTTTCATTTCTACACTTAAGGTCCATTATTTCATTTTCATGCAGATTACATTTCTTAGCATGCTCATCGATCAAGTTTGTATTTTCTTTCTTCATAGAATTATATTTAGCTTTGAGCATACGATACTGTTTAACTAAGTCATTGAAGGCATCTATTAGATCACCCTCATCATTATCACTGTCACAGGAAGAATGACTTACCTCATCTTTGTGTGCTATGAAGCACAGATTGGCAACTTCCTCATCTTCTGAAGAAGAGTCACTCTCACTGTTATCCCAAGTGGCCTTCATTGCCCTCTTTTTGAATTTCTTGGGGCCTTTAGCTTGTGGACAATCGGCCTTCATGTGATCCGGCTTTCCACACCCAAAGCAGGTAATCTCTTTGTCTTTAGGTTGCCTATCATTCTTGGGAAAACTTCTCCCTTGCAGCTTCTTCCTTCGGAGAAACTTGCTGAATCTCCTAGTGATGAGAGTTATATCCTCATCATCATCATCTTCTTCTTCCTCAGATACTTCCTGTTTACTGGAGAAGGCTTTCAGAGCAATATCCTTTCTCTTTGTAACCTCTTTTTCCTTGAGGTCCTCCTTCTCGTTTGACCTCATTGTGATCTCATGTGTCATGAGTGATCCAATGAGCTCCTCAAGTTTTAGAACTTTGAGATCCTTTGCTTTCAGAATGGCAGTCACCTTCGACTGCCAACTTTTTGGAAGTCATCTGAGAATCTTCCTGACCTGTTCTTCACTAGAGTAAGATTTACCAAGAGCTTTTAAACCATTAGTTATGTTAGTAAATGTTGTAAACATAGAAGAAACAGATTCATCCTTAGGCATAGAAAATAGCTCATACTCATGTATAAGCATATTCAGTTTGCTCTCTTTCACTTGATTTGTGCCTTCGTGTGTGATCTCTAAAAGGCGCCAAATCTCTTGAGCGCTCTCACACCCTTGTACTCTATTAAATTCATCTCTATTTAGAGCACAGTACAGAGTGTTTATTGCCTTGGCATTTAGGCTCAGATTTCTTTTGTCAGAATGTAACGCCCCAATTTAAAAATCCCCAATTTGAAACCCTAATTTTGAAAACCCTAGAATTTTCCCCAAATTGATTTTTGGAAAATTGAGCGTTAAATCGAAATTTTAAAATTTAAAACATATTAATTGAAAACTTAAATATCGCGAAAACTTGATAAATTAATTTATTAAAATCTTGAAATCATCACATAATTAAAACAATGAGAAAAACTCAGTAAGTGGAAATACGTGCAAAACTTTTACTTTTACTTTTACTTTTACCGAATCCTGTTAAGACTTCGCCATCTCATTGTCGTTCAGGCTTCGTCATCTTTTACTTTTAATTTTAACGATCAAGCTCACTATCTCACTGTCGTTCAAGCTTTTGCTATCACGTTAAAACATATGCTCAAGCTCACCATCTCACTGTCGTTCAGGCTTTTGCTATCGCATTTTCCGTCAATTCCCTTTTACTTTTTCATACACATGCAAATAACCTATCTATTTTATCTTTTAAACTATTCTATGTCGATATTCTAACATACGTGTTCAATCATTAAAAACGTGTAACTGAAAATAAAATAATTATAAAATAATCTTGTGATGTAGGGCCGTAGCCAAAACTTGTATTTCACTTACTTGGATTCCGAGCAATATGAGTTTATCGGGATTTTCCAAAATTTCCAAAATAATATCCTGCTCAAATAAAATCTTTGATATTAATATCCTACTTAACAAATCTAATTCCAAGGTAATTTGAGCAGAATTTACTTATGTTGCATTATCGGGTCAGATCGGATCGTTTGGATCGATTTGGATCAAATCGGACGGTTCCAAAATATTTTCTGCCTAATTCGAATATCAAAATTAAAATCCCACTTAAATTACTCCAACTTAAAAGAATTTGGGCAGAAATTCTTACCGGATAAATTTTCGATCGGTTCAGTTAGAATCGGGTCGAAAAATCGGGTCGAGTTGGGTCCGGTTCGGGTCGAGTGAACAGTAGCGGGTTGGGTCGGTTCACTGTTGGTTCGGGTTGGTTCACTGCTGGTCCGGTTTGGGTCAGGTTGACATAAGTTAACTTGTTTGGTTTGGATTGCTGGACCGGTTCAGGTTATAAAATAAAACCAGCTTCTTCTTCTTCCTCGCGTTCGTGATTCTGTAGAGAGAGTGAGAGGGATTCAGAGAGAGAGATCGATCGAGGCAGCGATAGAGAGATGAAAACGGAGGGAGAACACTTACTCCGGAGATGGGTCGTCGATGGAGGCCGAGAGGGCTTCGTCGGAGCTCGGCGGCCAGAGAGTAAAGCTTCGTCGGAGCTCGGCTTTGGAGTTGCGGCTTCTTCAAAATTTCGTCACCGGTGATTGAGAGGTAAGAGTTCTTCTTCTTGAGAACTCGAGAGGAAGAGGAGTGCTTTTGGTGTGAGTTTCCTCCTCCACCGAAGGCCTCAATTTATAGGGGGAGGGATTCACCCCGCGCCTCCGTGAAATCTGCCCGAAATCGGATTTTTCGAGCTCCAAATCCTCCAGCTCGGATTACCAGCGGTTCCCTTTTATTTCTCTCCTATGTATCTGGACATTTTCCAGACTACGTTCACTCTGTTCAGTAATGGATTTCCAGAGAGAAATCTCATCGTTTGTTAAAAATCCAATTTACTTCGGATTTACTATTCTGTAAATCCGATTCCCATTCTGTTCTCTATCCGAACTTGGTCACCCTATCAGACCAAATTTATGTCGAATTTGTTTCCCCAGAATCCGAATTTGTGTGATTCCCCTCTGATTTTGGAAATTCGAAATTGATTTTAGGTTATCTTTGTTTTGGAAAATTTGAATTGAAATTGAGAATTTTTCAATTAAATTCCTAATTGTTACACAGAATCTGTTAATTCATTAGACTCTTTAGGAGTATTGATTCCATTTACTGTCTTCATGGCCTTGAAAGGACCATTCTCTATTAAGTTCCAGATCTCATAATCCATGACTTGAACGAATATTCTCATTCTTGCCTTCCAGTATACATAATCACTACCATAAAAAAAGGAGGTCTATTAATAGTTTGACCTTCTATGTGTGTGGAGTTTGTGTTGAATGTCATTGCAATAGTATCTTAGACAATATTTAATCTGCTCTGATACCAATTGTAGGATCATATTTGTCTAAGAGGGGGGTGAATTAGACTTTTTAAACTTAATTTGTTAATCTAATCTGTAACGCCCCGAACCCACCCCGGCTTGGTGCGCTACGGTTGCAAACCGATCCCGCGTTTAAAATATCATTTAAACTAAATTTCGTAAATTTTTCGACTTGGTTTTCGGGTTTTTCGAACCCTCAAAATTTATTGGAAAACGGGTCCAAAATACGTTTAAAATGCATCGAAAAATGTCGGGTCAAAACATTGTAGAAATAGGGAAAATTTGGAAAAAAACCGGAAAACGGCCTCAAAGAGGCGCTAGGCGCGCGCTGGGCACCGCGCGCGCCCAGGCAGCGCGCCAGCGCCCACGCAGGGCGCGCGCGCTGCGCACGCTGTGCGCGCCGCGCGGGCCTGCGCGCCTGTGCGCCCCACCGCGACCGCTCGCGGTCCGAGGCCCGACCAATTGGGCCTCCTCGGGTTTTCTCAACCCAAACCACTTAAAAACCTTCTATTTTGACCCCTTTTGACCTTTCCCCACCTTTCCTCATATTTGTCCACCCTGAACACCTCCAAAATTCACGAAACTTTAACCATACCTCCCCGACACTCGAACCTTCAAATCCCATAAAAATTTTAGAAAACCGACTTTAACCAAATATAATTAAAAATAGCAAACTTAAACCCGACATCGTTTGTTTTAAAATCAAAACGGACGGCATAACGCCTAAAATCCGATAAACCAAAACCTGCGATTTAAACCCGAGAATAATAGTTTAAATCCTCAAAATAACCACCACCATTACTCCACACCCCAACGACTCAAAATCTTTAAAAATTCATTACGAAAACCTTTATAAAAAACAACGTGTCAACACGTATCAAATCTCCCAGGTCACCAACTAGATACATCAAAATACCAAAATAATAATCATCACTCACACCCTCCGAAGACCATGATCGAGACGCCCCGACAACTGCCTGCACCGGCATGCCCTGTACATCACCAACTGCGCACCAAGCCTAGCTTTCCTTAGGTCCTCACCGTACTCCCGTCTATACCTACACCACGGAACACAAACATCAGCCTATTGCTTAGTAAGTGGGAAATATGCAAACCCTAACGCGACTAGGCGACTCAACAATAGTCCCTCGCAGGTACTACCTTAACGCGACTGGACAACTCCCATGGAGTTTCCCGCAGGTGCTACCCTAACGCGACTGGACAACTCCCATGGAGTTTCCCGCAGGTGCTACCCTAACGCGACTGGACAACTCCCATGGAGTTTCCCGCAGGTGCTACCCTAACGCGACTGGACAACTCCCATGGAGTTTCCCGCAGGTGCTACCCTAACGCGACTGGACAACTCCCATGGAGTTTCCCGCAGGTGCTACCCTAACGCGACTGGACAACTCCCATGGAGTTTCCCGCAGGTGCTACCCTAACGCGACTAGGCGACTCAACAATAGTCCCTCGCAGGTACTACCTTAACGCGACTGGACAACTCCCATGGAGTTTCCCGCAGGTGCTACCCTAACGCGACTAGGCGACTCAACAATAGTCCCTCGCAGGTACTACCTTAACGCGACTGGACAACTCCCATGGAGTTTCCCGCAGGTGCTACCCTAACGCGACTGGACAACTCCCATGGAGTTTCCCGCAGGTGCTACCCTAACGCGACTAGGCGACTCAACAATAGTCCCTCGCAGGTACTACCTTAACGCGACTGGACAACTCCCATGGAGTTTCCCGCAGGTGCTACCCTAACGCGACTGGACAACTCCCATGGAGTTTCCCGCAGGTGCTACCCTAACGCGACTAGGCGACTCAACAATAGTCCCTCGCAGGTACTACCTTAACGCGACTGGACAACTCCCATGGAGTTTCCCGCAGGTGCTACCCTAACGCGACTAGGCGACTCAACAATAGTCCCTCGCAGGTACTACCTTAACGCGACTGGACAACTCCCATGGAGTTTCCCGCAGGTGCTACCCTAACGCGACTGGACAACTCCCATGGAGTTTCCCGCAGGTGCTACCCTAACGCGACTAGGCGACTCAACAATAGTCCCTCGCAGGTACTACCTTAACGCGACTGGACAACTCCCATGGAGTTTCCCGCAGGTGCTACCCTAACGCGACTGGACAACTCCCATGGAGTTTCCCGCAGGTGCTACCCTAACGCGACTAGGCGACTCAACAATAGTCCCTCGCAGGTACTACCTTAACGCGACTGGACAACTCCCATGGAGTTTCCCGCAGGTGCTACCCTAACGCGACTAGGCGACTCAACAATAGTCCCTCGCAGGTACTACCTTAACGCGACTGGACAACTCCCATGGAGTTTCCCGCAGGTGCTACCCTAACGCGACTGGACAACTCCCATGGAGTTTCCCGCAGGTGCTACCCTAACGCGACTGGACAACTCCCATGGAGTTTCCCGCAGGTGCTACCCTAACGCGACTAGGCGACTCAACAATAGTCCCTCGCAGGTACCACCTTAACGCGACTGGACAACTCCCATGGAGTTTCCCGCAGGTGCTACCCTAACGCGACTGGACAACTCCCATGGAGTTTCCCGCAGGTGCTACCCTAACGCGACTAGGCGACTCAACAATAGTACCTCGCAGGTACCACCTTAACGCGACTGGACAACTCCCATGGAGTTTCCCGTAGGTGCTACCCTAACGCGACTAGGCGACTCAACAATAGTCCCTCGCAGGTACTACCTTAACGCGACTGGACAACTCCCATGGAGTTTCCCGCAGGTGCTACCCTAACGCGACTAGGCGACTCCGACACAAACCACCTCACGATTCAACTCACACCATCCCTTACGGTTCAAGCTCACCATGCAAAACCATGCTTAAAACTCGTTTCTCGTAGTTTGAAAACCGTGATGCATGTCACACAATTACAATACTCAACACAAAACTAAACAAACAATCAAAGAAAGCAAACAACCAATTCCCTACCGTTCCATGGTGTAGGCCTGAAGGCAAACCACACACATCCGCTACTTATCTGAATTCCTTGTGCGTGCTCGCAATTTATATGCCCGGTTAGCCAAATCGTTCACTCGTCAACCTAACATAATAAAAGAGAAATCACTTAGCAATACACTAACCATAGGTTTTAACCAACTTTTCAACCTAACATACAAAACCCAAAATTTCTAAACTTTCTATCGTCCAACCAAATCACTCGCTCGATTACCTAAAATAACAAAAACTCAACTTAGAAATTTACTAATGAACTCAAAAGAAATTCTTAACCTAAACTAACTAAAACTATCACAAACTTCCTTCCCCAAAACACAAAACCTGAATTATGCATCATTTTGACCGTCAAACTTCAAACGGTCGTAACTCCCTCGTTTTCAACGGATTTCGACGTGCCACCCCAATCTGTAACCTCTACACGTCTACTATCCATTGAAACACTCACAACAACCATCCAAACACCATGGCCAATCCGAAAACCCCTCAACAGATTCGGCCAACATTCTCTCCAAAATCGATTTTCACACACTTAACTCCAAAACCTCCATCTAACCCTAAAATCAACCTAAACCAATCCATCTAACAATTAAATCCTCAATCTAGAAAGAAAACTCATCCAAGAACCCAAAATTCGGAGCTCTCAAGCTAGGGTTTCCAAACCCTAACTAAATCTCACACAAACTCATCAAAAACCTAAAAATCACCCTAAGTTGCATCAAACATAAAACCCACTTAAATCAATGAAGAGAAGGAGAGGAAGGAGCTTCCATGGTGGCTGCGACCGTGGAGAGAAAAAGGATAGATGAAACTTTTCTTACTTTTATCCTTTTTATAAACCATTTCTTTTTCTTTTCTTTAATTTAGTCAATTAAAAAAAAAAAAAAAAAAAAAAAAAAAAAAAAAAAAAAAAAAAAAAAAAAAAAAAAAAAAAAAAAAAAAAAAAAAAAAAAAAAAAAAAAAAAAAAAAAAAAAAAAAAAAAAAAAAAAAAAAAAAAAAAAAAAAAAAAAAAAAAAAAAAAAAAAAAAAAAAAAAAAAAAAAAAAAAAAAAAAAAAAAAAAAAAAAAAAAAAAAAAAAAAAAAAAAAAAAAAAAAAAAAAAAAAAAAAAAAAAAAAAAAAAAAAAAAAAAAAAAAAAAAAAAAAAAAAAAAAAAAAAAAAAAAAAAAAAAAAAAAAAAAAAAAAAAAAAAAAAAAAAAAAAAAAAAAAAAAAAAAAAAAAAAAAAAAAAAAAAAAAAAAAAAAAAAAAAAAAAAAAAAAAAAAAAAAAAAAAAAAAAAAAAAAAAAAAAAAAAAAAAAAAAAAAAAAAAAAAAAAAAAAAAAAAAAAAAAAAAAAAAAAAAAAAAAAAAAAAAAAAAAAAAAAAAAAAAAAAAAAAAAAAAAAAAAAAAAAAAAAAAAAAAAAAAAAAAAAAAAAAAAAAAAAAAAAAAAAAAAAAAAAAAAAAAAAAAAAAAAAAAAAAAAAAAAAAAAAAAAAAAAAAAAAAAAAAAAAAAAAAAAAAAAAAAAAAAAAAAAAAAAAAAAAAAAAAAAAAAAAAAAAAAAAAAAAAAAAAAAAAAAAAAAAAAAAAAAAAAAAAAAAAAAAAAAAAAAAAAAAAAAAAAAAAAAAAAAAAAAAAAAAAAAAAAAAAAAAAAAAAAAAAAAAAAAAAAAAAAAAAAAAAAAAAAAAAAAAAAAAAAAAAAAAAAAAAAAAAAAAAAAAAAAAAAAAAAAAAAAAAAAAAAAAAAAAAAAAAAAAAAAAAAAAAAAAAAAAAAAAAAAAAAAAAAAAAAAAAAAAAAAAAAAAAAAAAAAAAAAAAAAAAAAAAAAAAAAAAAAAAAAAAAAAAAAAAAAAAAAAAAAAAAAAAAAAAAAAAAAAAAAAAAAAAAAAAAAAAAAAAAAAAAAAAAAAAAAAAAAAAAAAAAAAAAAAAAAAAAAAAAAAAAAAAAAAAAAAAAAAAAAAAAAAAAAAAAAAAAAAAAAAAAAAAAAAAAAAAAAAAAAAAAAAAAAAAAAAAAAAAAAAAAAAAAAAAAAAAAAAAAAAAAAAAAAAAAAAAAAAAAAAAAAAAAAAAAAAAAAAAAAAAAAAAAAAAAAAAAAAAAAAAAAAAAAAAAAAAAAAAAAAAAAAAAAAAAAAAAAAAAAAAAAAAAAAAAAAAAAAAAAAAAAAAAAAAAAAAAAAAAAAAAAAAAAAAAAAAAAAAAAAAAAAAAAAAAAAAAAAAAAAAAAAAAAAAAAAAAAAAAAAAAAAAAAAAAAAAAAAAAAAAAAAAAAAAAAAAAAAAAAAAAAAAAAAAAAAAAAAAAAAAAAAAAAAAAAAAAAAAAAAAAAAAAAAAAAAAAAAAAAAAAAAAAAAAAAAAAAAAAAAAAAAAAAAAAAAAAAAAAAAAAAAAAAAAAAAAACCCTCCCATACACTTCAACGTGGCTGCCATCTCTTCTCCCTCAATTTCTATTCAATTATTTCCTTTGACTTCCCCTTTGCATTTTCAACAAAAGTTTCCATTGGTTGTTAAGTGTTTTGACTTTTCAACATCATTTATTTACTCTCTTATCTCTTTTTCTTCTCTTGACTTTTCCAAACGTGAAAGGCTCCATTAACATCACACTTTACATTTATTTAATGCATAAACATTCCTTTGAATTTTCATTGGTTCATAGGTTTGACTTTTCAAACCCCTTGGTTGAATTGTCAAACCATATTTCTCCTATTTCTCTTTCCATACACAACACACAACTTAAATGAGTAACTCTCCTAACACGTCTAATCGTAGGCTACGCACATTACAGGAAATTCTCGGGTGTTACATAATCAATTTCTCTCTTATGTTCAACTGATAAGTAAACAGCAAATAATCAAACAATAAAGGGGAGAGAGAGAGAGAAATTGACAACATAGTTTTTAACATGGTTTGGCTAAGCTTGCCTACGTCCACGCTTCAAGGCTCCCCCTTGAAGATTCTTTCCTTCTCCTCACGAGAAAACCAGATCGAACTTTCTAGGCGTCGATCTGCTGCCTTTTACAAAACTAGATTGTTCTTCACGGACGACAATCCACTGCGTTTTACAAAATTGTAAGTATGTAGTTTTTCAGCACAAACTACACTCTCTCAGATATTAAATCTCAAGTTTAGAATTAGAGAGATGTAGAAGAGAATACAGAGTGATTCACAAAAGTCTGCTCGTTAGGGTTCGAAGATGAATTTCAGCAAAAGTTCTTTTCCCGAGCTTCTTTCACCTCTTTTATACTCTGTCTGTAATCAGCTTCAAAACTTGAATGCTTCTTTCTGGATATGGAAAAATATTACTGTTGGAGAAGCATCCGTACTTAGACAGCTAGTCGTTGCGTTCTGAAGTTGCTTTCGTGCTTCGCCATTAATGGACAGGAGTTAAAGCTCTGGGCGACTATGACTGTAGCTTCGCGGTTTATTTTTAAAATCTGGCGGAAGATACTGTTCACTGGTAGATGTTGTTCTTTACAATGCTTGAAACGCCATAGGTAGATGTATCTTTAAAAAGCTGAACCGCCATAGGTAGATGTATCTTTAAAAAACTGAACCGCCATAGGTAGATGTGACTTTATAATTCTTGAACTGGTACAGTTCACCGGTGGAAGTCTTCAAAGGTTACTATTCAGCGGATGAGGTCTCCTTTGAAATTTTAGCAGTGGATGTCATCAGAAATTTCAGCGGTGGATGTCTTCAGAAATTTGTCGTTTAGCTAGCGGTGGATATGACCTTTGTCGTTTAGCTAACGGTGTATGTCTTCTTTGAATTTCAGTGGTGGATGTGCAATTTTGTCGTGTAGCTGGCGGTGGATGTAAACTTTGAATGCCAGCGGTGGATGTGCACTATTTTCTGCTAGCGGTGGATGTAGCCTTAGAATGTCAGCGGTGGATATGGATTTTGTCGTTTAGCTGGCGTTGGATGTGGCCTTTGAATATCAGCGGTGAATGTGGCCTTTTTATCATTTTCTGCTATGTTTTGCTATCACACCCTGAACACTTAACAGAATTGTTAACCAACTAAAATACCCTTTTCAAAGGGCATTTCCACTGAAGATTTCGAAACAAATATATGAGGAACAATATTTAACTTATTAATCAATTTATTAATTTCATATATTTAATTCAATAATCAGCTTATTATTCTCAGCAACATAATCTCAAACAAATTACATTACTTAAAAAACACATCATCAAAAACATCGTTAGACTTAAATATAATTTAAGTCAACAAGTACAGGGTTCGATTTGCCAGTTTTTTTAGTACAGGGGCCGAATTGAAAAAACGTGTATAGTACAGGGTTCAAATCGATAATTTCCTTAATCTTAATGATAAAGATTAAATAAAACACCATTTTTTTTCAATTCAAATTATAAATAAATTTTTTTCGTCGATTAAAAATCAAACTATCCACCACTAACAAATCGACTCATTCTGTTAAACTGACGTTGAAAAACTAGATGTTATTTGCACGTTTGACTCTGTTTTCCTATTTTGTACAGAAAATGAAAGGATGATGATTAGAAAATCTTGAGCGGAATAGGAGGCGAAGAACGAACAACTCTCTTTATATTAGCAGCACATAAATTAACATGGACAACTTCTTTTGAAGAAGACGACCTAATTCGAATCAAACTGGCTTGCTTTATACATTGAAAATATCGAGTGATTGGAAGCTCGTTCACTGTATCCCAACCCCCAAATACAAGAATCTGAGTTAAATTTCGTCTAGTGGAGCTTTGCTTACCGACATGATAATCTTAAAAAAATTGAGGAAAAAGAGAAGAAAAATTTAACAGATAAGAAGAGAGGTGTTAGGGTTTTGCTAAGCCAAAACCAGAACAACAGCTCTAAATCACCATGAAACAATGAAAGTAATCCAACAACAAAATACCCACCGTAAATCATTCTACTAATCCATAGCAAAATACAATAGGCATAGGCTAGTGTAATAAGTAGGGGTGGGCGGACCCGAACCGAACCTCGGCTCCCAAATCGACCCGGGCCTTGTGGTTCGGTTCGGTTGTTGTTGTAAAAATATGTAATCGGGTCGGTTTGGTGTATTCAGAAACGGGTTTCGGTTCGGTGTTCGGGTTATGATGGCAAACCGAACACCAAACCTAGCAATCCGAACCTTTAATTAGGTTCGGTTTCACGGTTTGTGCTCGGTCCATCTTCCAAATCGTATCGACATCGCAGCAGATTTGCAGCTTGCAGCCCTTGCCTTGGCCTTCGGAGTTCGCAGTTCGTCGTCTCACACCGTCGCAGTGTCAATCGCCCTTCGAACTTCGCAGTTCGCCCTACGCCTTTGAATCGCGGTTCGCCCTTCTCTCTTCTCCTCTCTGTTCGCCGTTCGCCGTTCGCCGTTCGCCGTTCACCAAGGTGAATTTTTGCTACTCGACGAAACTCTATCGCCCATTCGCCCGTGATTGTGAGTGACAAGTGAGCCATTCAGTCACGGTGACTGTGACTGAGTCACTCGTTGTTACTCCGAGACCGAGAGTGAATGTGTGCACACTCACTCCTCACAGTGTGCCCACACACTCGCTCTTAGATAATAGATTGAGTGACCGTGAGTGCTTGTGCTTGGGAGCACTCACAGTTACTCACCGTGTGCAGTGAGTGTGCAATTTCACACTCACGTAAATGCCTTGCACACCCTCACGGCCTCACTCACAGTGTACACACTATTGAGTGAGGGCGTGCAAGGCGCAATGTTAATGTGTTATGCTTATGCACACTGAAGCTATTATCGTATTTTTATCTTTATTGTTTGGTGATTGAATTATGAATATGTGGTTCGTGTTTGTTTTTTTACCGGATGGAAAGGCAAATGAGTGATAATAACATTAATATAAGAAAAATGACATTTAGATACGGTGCCTGGGAGCACTTTACATGGATTGAAGATAGTGATCCCAAAGATCCGAAAGCTAAATGCAACTATTATGGGCAATTTTATGCATGTCATATGTGAAGGAATGGTACTTCAAATATGACAAGGCATTTATTTGCATGTAAAAAGTATTTGACATGACTAGACAGCAAACAAAAGACGTTACCTTTTGTTAAGAAAGTGGTTAAAAGCTCTTAAGTGTCAATGTTTACGCAATCAAGTGGACATAACTACAGTGCCAGAATGCTTATTAAAGATTAATTGCCTATGAGAATGGTTGAATGAGAAGGTTTCAAAAAATTGCTTCCATATTTTCAAGGCTTGTTTCTTATGTCATCGCGTAGAACGATTGGAAGGGATATTGAGATGATATACAAAAACGAAAAAAGTCAATTGAAAGAGTACATCAAGAAAAGTAGTCAAAGAGTGTGCTTAACTACGGATACTTAGATTTCTAATCAAAATATCAATTACACAGTGTTGACGACGATTGCAAGTTGTACAAGAAGATTTTGAATTTTTGTCAGATTGATAACCATAAGAACGAAACCATTGTAAACATTCTCAAAAAGTGTTTGCTTGATTAGGGAATTGAGAATGTGTTTACTATTGCTATTGATAACGCCTCTTCAAATGATGTTGCCATTTCATATTTGGTTAAGAGTTTGCGACATTGGATAGATTTGGTTTTAGATGGAGAATGCATTCATATACATTGTTTTGCTCATATTCTAAACTTGTTTGTCAATGATGGGCTGAAAGAACATCAAGATTCAATAAGTAGAGTACGAATGGTGGTAAAATATGCTTAGTTTTCACCAGGATAGTTACAACAATTTAAGAGTTGTATTGACAACATGAAAATTACATAAGGGTAATGCAAACCTTGATGTGCTTACTCGATGAAACTCCAAGTACTTGATGTTAGAGAATGCTGGAAAGTAAGCGAAAACCTTTGGAAAATTAGGAGAATGTGATAGAAATTTTGTATTGGACATGGGAGGGGAAGGACCTCCTACAAACGAAAATTGGGCTAACATTCGAGAATTCTACAAGTTCTTGAAGGTGTTTTATGACACAATTGTCAAAGTTTTTGCGTCATTGCATATTACCTCAAATTTGTATGTTATCGAAGTATGTGAGTGAAGATTGACCATCCAAAAGTATGCCGAGGGTGATAATGTGTTATTGAGAAGAAAGACTCTTGAAATGCTAAACAAGTTTGACAAGTATTGAGGAAGTTTTGACCAGATTAACTCTCTTGTCTTTGTAGCCGTTCTACTTGATCCAAGATGCAAATCAAAAATCTTAAAACATTGTATGAACATTTTGTTAGGTAATGAACGAGCCGGAGATTTCATGAAACAAATAGAGACGGTAATGGAAAGATTATATTTGGAGTACAAAGGTGATGAGTTACCGAGTTCAAGCATTGTTGCAAATCCACCGAACACTACTACTCTTGTCTTCTCTACGTATTTTGACAATTTGCTTGAGTATGATACTTCAACTAATATGTCTGAAGTTGATGAGTATTTGAGTGATAAAGTTGAAAAATACTCAGACAATTTAGACATTTTAGCATGATGGAAAGTTAACTCGCATGAGTATCCAATTTTGAGTCAAATAGCAAGAGATGTTTTGATTATTCATGTTTCTACTGTCGCTTCAGAGTCAACATTTAGTTGTGGTAGCTGAATTGTTGACTCATCTCATACCTCCCTATTTCCGACTACAGCTGAAGCTATTTTTGCATTCAAAGTTGGATCCGTTTTATAATTCCAAGTATAGGCGAGCTAATGGATAACTATGACGTGCCTCGGGTTGCAATTAATAGGAAAATTAGTAAAGTCCCAAACTTTAAATCATCTTCCTACTTATTACGTGTTTTTCTTTTGTAGGTATAATTTATGGAAGGAATGCATAAGGAGCACTTGGAGGATTCACCATTCGGCCCATGGGAATTTGTCTTTCCGGCCCGTTTAAATTGTAAATTTTATTTTAAACTCATTTGGCATACATTCGCTTTTATTGTATGGATTTTATAATTGTATTTCATGCATTAGATTGAATGGTTAGGACTAGATGAATGATGGTGGATTATGGGTTGAAGAAATTCAACCAAATGTTCAAAGGAAAAAGACCTACAACAATGGGAGCCCAAAGGAAGCCATGGCCCAAAAAAGAGCCCACAATAAAAGGTAAGGAAATGCAGGTACACATGTGGGTGGAGACTTGGATTGATGACTTGGCAAAAATCTAACCATTGGCTAAGGGATGGCTCAAATTAAAGGAGGGAAAGCTGATCTGGGCGCGTGGGTAGCAGGAGGAGCGTGCAGGCAGGCGGGATGAGGCGCGGGCAGGCTGATGCGCTGGCGCGGGTTGCGCCAATCAGCGCGCACGACCTGGATGCTTGACGTGGTGCGCTTGCGCGCGCGGCAGCGCCTGGTTGGCTGAGCAGCACGCGCGCGGATCAAGCTTTTCCACCATCCGATTTTGAAATGCATCCAATGGCTCTCCTTCACCCTTCCAAACCCTAATCCATCCTAGGACTCTATAATTACATGGCATTGGTAAATCTAATACTCACTCCTACGCTCACATCCACCGGTCACAAAACGACAAAAAAATCTAATACTCACTCCTACGCTCACATCCACCGGTCACAAAACGACAAAAATCTAATACTCACTCCTACGCTCACATCCACCGGTCACAAAACGACAAAAATCTAATACTCACTCCTACGCTCACATCCACCGGTCACAAAACGACAAAAAAATCTAATACTCACTCCTACGCTCACATCCACCGGTCACAAAACGACAAAAATCTAATACTCACTCCTACGCTCACATCCACCGGTCACAAAACGACAAAAATCTAATACTCACTCCTACGCTCACATCCACCGGTCACAAAACGACAAAAATCTAATACTCACTCCTACGCTCACATCCACCGGTCACAAAACGACAAAAATCTAATACTCACTCCTACGCTCACATCCACCGGTCACAAAACGACAAAAAAATCTAATACTCACTCCTACGCTCACATCCACCGGTCACAAAACGACAAAAAAATCTAATACTCACTCCTACGCTCACATCCACCGGTCACAAAACGACAAAAATCTAATACTCACTCCTACGCTCACATCCACCGGTCACAAAACGACAAAAAAATCTAATACTCACTCCTACGCTCACATCCACCGGTCACAAAACGACAAAAAAATCTAATACTCACTCCTACGCTCACATCCACCGGTCACAAAACGACAAAAAAATCTAATACTCACTCCTACGCTCACATCCACCGGTCACAAAACGACAAAAATCTAATACTCACTCCTACGCTCACATCCACCGGTCACAAAACGACAAAAAAATCTAATACTCACTCCTACGCTCACATCCACCGGTCACAAAACGACAAAAAAATCTAATACTCACTCCTACGCTCACATCCACCGGTCACAAAACGACAAAAATCTAATACTCACTCCTACGCTCACATCCACCGGTCACAAAACGACAAAAATCTAATACTCACTCCTACGCTCACATCCACCGAAAATCATAATACTCACTCCTACGCTCACATCCACTGATCACAAAACGACAAAAATCTAATATTCACATCCTACGCTCACATCCACCGGGTCACAAAACGACAAAAATCTAATACTCACTCCTACGCTCACATCCACCGTCACAAACGACAAAATCTAATACTCCTCCTACGCTCACATCCACCGGTCACAAACGACAAAAAAATCTAATACTCATTCCTACGCTCACATCCACCGTGGACTACATCCCCCGATAGACAAAACACTCAACATCCACCGGTGGACTGCATCCACTGATAGACAAACACTCATCATCTACCGGCGGATTACATCCACCGATAGACAAAACACACAACATAATAGCATAACAACCATTTTCACTCTAAACAAAGAAAACTCCGACTAACAAAAGAGCTTGAGCATTTTACTAAAAATTGTTCAAAACAACATAAGTCCACAACTTTCTAAAAATATCCAGCAAAGCAACTACCTCTAAACCAAATCATGTTTTTCACGCTCAGAACACGAAAACCATAAAGTTGTTAAAAACATCAGAACTATTAATGTTATTAAAACTCTCTGCATACTTCTACAAGAAACTTAACCACCGAAACTTCATAATTAGACAAAAGTTAAACCGCCCCATCAGTTCACCAAGTCGAGGCATGAATGTGCTCCCCCAACAAGCCTATTCCTCAACATGCTCAGAGAACACACCTTCTGATGCGTCTTCACCTACATCACAAAACTCATCTATTAGCCTAACGCTAAATAAGCGAAGCAATAATGAAATGAAATGTTGGAACAAAAATCCTAATCATGCAGTTTCTACTACACATCTCAGTTGCATTTACATTCTTTCACTGATCTGATCCCTCGGTTCCATTGGGAGTCGGATCAATTTTCCCAAAGTCATACATCCCTTCATAAATTAAGGGGCGGATTAGTTCCCTTAATAGTTTATCTGATCTTTCAATTCCATTGGGAAGTGGATCAATCTTCCCAAAGTCATAAATCCCTCCATAAGTTAAGGGGCAGATTAGTTCCCTTAATAGTTTATTTGTTGCAATCTGTTCATTTCGCATCATACCAATACATGTAAATTTATTTTCGTATTCTTTCAAAATATGATGCATGACATACAGACAAATTCAAACATACATAATCCTACTGTTTTGTGATGTAGGCCCGAAGGCTCATGCATACTCCACTTACCTGGCTTCCTGGAAATGCTCAGTTTCAAAACTACTTCGGAAGTTTTGCTCACCTAAGTCATAAACAGAATATCAATTAGATTTTTACTAAACCTCATTCTAATCTATCCAGAAATCTAAGGAATCTAGTTTGGGAGTTCTATACATAGTGCATTCCTGATTCACCATAAAACCGAAACTAACCCCCACTTACGACATTCACCAAAGCTCACATCTATACTCCTCTCTACCATCACTAGTTACAATGTAACACGAAATCGAAGTAAACTCACCTAGTTTGGAAAAAAATCGGAGAGGGAATCGCTTGGAGAGCTCTGTTGAGCTTGAGCTGAATATAGAGAGAGAGTATGGAAAATAGTGGCAGCTACAGTGGATTAATCACAAAACCTCTTTCCTTAAATAGGTTATCACTATAATTCTCTATTTACCATTATGCCATTACTTAGTCATTTATTAACCTAATCACTAATTCTCCCAATTTTATCCATAAAATGTACACTACAAGTTGGTTAAGTAAATTGGTTAAATGAAACCGAGTGTTACAATCTACCCTCCTTAAAAGAATTTTGTCCTCAAAATTCGTTACCTGAATAATTCTGGATATTTGTCCATCATATCCTGCTGACGGTCCCAGGTTGTCTCCTCTATGTTTTGGTTGTGCCATAAGACTTTTACTAGTGAGACTTCTTTGTTGCGCAACGCCTTCACAGCATAACCTAGGATCCTTACTGGTTTCTCCACATAATTAAGAGTAGGATGAACTTCAGTACTCTGTTGTTCCAAAATCTGAGATGGATCCCTCAAGCACTTCTTTAACATCGAAACATGGAACACATTGTGAATCCCTTCCATAGAGGCTGGCAATTGTAACTCATATGCTGTCTTTCCAATCCTCTTCACGATCGAGAAAGGTCCAATATATCTGGGGTTCAACTTGTCTCTCTTTCCAAATCTCACAACTTCTTTGAGTGGTGATACCTTAAGAAAAACTTCATTACCTACCTCAAACTCCAATTCTTTACGTCTACGATCAGCATAACTCTTCTGTCGACTCTGAGCTGCCAAGATTCTCTGTCGGATGAGGGCAATCTTCTCCACGGTCTGTTGCACAATGTCAGGACCAATCAAACGTGCTTCACCAACTTCATCCCAGTACAAGGGAGATCTACACTTTTGTCCATACAATGCTTCATACGGTGCCATGCTAATAGTTACCTGAAAACTGTTATTATAAGAAAACTTCACCAACGATAAATATTTACTCCAAGATCCTTGAAAATCTAATATGCATGCACGAAGCATATCTTCTAAGGTCTGAATAGTTCTCTCGGATTGTCCGTCTGTTTGAGGGTGAAAAGCTGTACTGAAATTAAGCTGCGTACCCATTGCCTTGTGTAAACTCTTCCAGAACTTAGATGTAAATCTAGAGTCTCGGTCTGAAACTATAGTGCTTGGAACTCCATGCAGTCTAACAATCTCTTGCACATATAACTCAACAAGCTGATCCATCGAGTAGGTCATCCTCAAAGGCAAAAAGTGGGCAGATTTGGTTAATCGATCAACTATTACCCAGATTGCATCATGTCCCTTTGCTGTCCTAGGCAATCCCACAACAAAGTCCATCGTTATTTTCTCCCATTTCCATTGGGGAACTGGTAATGGTTGCAATGTTCCTGCAAGTCTCTGATGTTCAGCTTTAACCCGCTGGCAAACAAGACACGATCCCACATACTCTGCCACACTTCGTTTCATACTTGGCCACCAATAATGTTGCTTAAGGTCTCTGTACATTTTTGTACTTCTAGGATGAATAGAGAATCTAGAAGAATGAGCTTCTGAAAGGATCTCTTCTCGGAGTTCTTTATTGGCCGGAACAAACCATCTATTTCGAAACTTGAGAATTCCATCAACAGAATGGTTAAAATCCAATTTATCAGTAGAATTCACGAATGATCTATACTTATCGCATTCCACATCATCCACCTAACTTCCTTTATTTTCTCCAAAATAGTAGGCCTCAAGGAAATGACAGAAAGCATAGCTGACACACTAGACACTACCTTAAGGTTAAATCCTTGTAATTCAGTCTCTAAGGTTATCGGTATGTCAAGAACCAATGCAGAGGCTGAAGTCGTCACTTTACTCAATGCATCAGCCATTACATTCGTCTTTCCGGGGTGGTATTTAATCTCAATGTCATAGTCCTTGACAAACTCCAACCATCTACGTTGCCTCATATTTAATTCTTTCTGTGTGAAAATATACTTCAGACTTTTATGGTCCGAAAATATCTCACAAGACTGTCCATACAAATAATGCCTCCAAATCTTTAGTGCAAAAACTACTGCAGCTAATTCTAAATCGTGTGTAGGGTAATTCTTCTCTTGTGTTTTCAACTGTCTAGAAGCATAGACTATTACTTTTCCATCTTCAATCAACACACAACCGAGTCCAACCTTGGAAGCGTCACAATATATGCTGAACTTTCTACTTTCAACAGGGAGTGTTAATACTGGAGCAGTGGTCAACTTTTGTTTCAAAGTCTAAAAACTATTCTCACATTCCTCTGTCCAAGCATACTTAATGTTTTTCCTAGTTAACCGAGTGAGGGGTGTTGCAATATTCGAGAATCCTTCAATAAATTTCCTATAATATCCTGCCAATCCAAGGAAACTCCGGATATCAGTGGCATTCTTCGGTTGGGGCCACTCCTTAACTGCTTGAACCTTGGCTGGATCAACAGATATCCCATCACCCGAGATCACATGACCAAGAAAGTGAACTCTGTCCAACCAAAACTTACACCTGGAAAACTTAGCATAAAGTTGATGTTGCCTTAGTACTCCCAATACTAGGTTCAAATGTCTTGTATGCTCCTCCTTAGTACGTGAATAGATTAGTATATCATCAATAAATACTATGACAAACTTGTCCAAATACTCATGAAACACTCTATTCATAAGATCCATGAAGGCTGCTGGTGCATTTATCAATCCAAAAGACATGACAAAAAACTCATAATGTCCATACCTTGTGCGAAAGGCAGTCTTAGGAATATCTTCTGAATTGACTTTCAATTGGTAATAATTTGACCTAAGGTCAATCTTAGAGAAAACTCGCGCACCATTAAGCTGGTCGAATAAATCATCAATCCGTGGCAATAGATACTTGTTCTTGATGGTTAACTTATTCAATTGCCGATAATCAACGCACATATGCATTGATCCATCATTCTTTTTGACAAAAAAAACTGGTGCACCCCAAGGTGAAAAGCTTGGGCGTATGAACCCTTTATCCAATAATTCCTCCAAATGTTTCTTTAATTCCTTAAGCTCCGTAGGTGCTAATCTATAGGGGTTCTTAGATACAGGCTCAGCGCCTGGGTAAACGTCTACAAAAAAACTCAATGTCCCTATCTGGCGGCAAGCTAGGAAGGTCATCTAAAAATACTTCTGGAAAATCTTGGACAACTAAGATATTTTGAGGACTTGCTTTTCCTACAAACTGTATGTCTATAACGCTGGCCAGAAAGCATAAATACTCTCTGCATGAAGAGTGTCTAGCGTTTATAGAAGTCATAACAGACATTCTCTTACTCTTCTTCGAGGCTTGAAAGGTATGCTTCAAACCACCAGGGGGTTGAAAACTAACTACCCCAGTCCTACAATCAATTGTGGCATAATGCTTGAACAACCAATCCATTCCTAAAATTACATCAAATCCCATTATATCCATAATAATGAGATCAGCAGGTAAATTCTTGTTTCCTACCAACACGACACTATCAAACATCACTTTGTTAGAGTGCATGCGTTCACCAGAGGGTAACGCGACGTTAAATACGTGCTCAGTATGGGTAAACTGTAAATCTAACTTGACAGCAAACGCATACGCTGAGTGTGTTGCACCAGAATCTATTAAAGTAAAAGCAGGTATAGAGTTGATTAAAATGGTACCTGACACTACGGTAGGTTGTTCTTCATCGCCCTACTCCAATATGGAGAATATCCTCGGCTTTATCTTAGCAGGGCCACTCTTCAGAGCTGGACAGTCTCTGTTAATATGGCCGACTTTGTTACAATTTAAGCATCAGGTAATTCTAGGATTCGGGCAATCCCTGTATGTGTGTCCAAATTCCTCACAGTTGAAACACTTTCCCGTTCCAAACCTGCACTCGCCCAGATGACCTTTCAAACACTTCGGCTACTGGGGAAACTTCCTGGTGTCCTGCACCTTCTTTCCTGTTCCTTGGTTATTCTGACCTTCATTTGGCCTCTTCATTCCTCTCTGCAGGTGTGGCTGGATAAACTTTCGTGGGGCTTTCTTTGGCCCAGCACACTTCATCTCAGCTTCTTCCACCTCCAACGCCGTGGACACAACTTCACTGAAGGACAGACCCTTAATACCACAAAATTTTACTCCTCTGTAAATTTTCGGCTTTAGTCCATGCACAAACTGAAACACCTTATCCTTATTCTTGTGAACAAAATGTCCAGCAAACCTGGACAGGGACTCGAATTGCCTACTGTACTCAGCCACAGACCCTGTCTACTTCAAGTTCAAAAACTCTACCTTCTTTGCGGCCTGAACTGTGCTGTTGAAATATTTCTCATAGAAAATCTCTTTGAACTGTGACCATGACATAACCAGAACGTCAGTGGTGGTCTCTATGGTTTCCCACAAAAGTTGAGTGTCCCCAGCCAAATGGAACGTTGCCAGAGTGACTTAATCTCCTTCTCTGATGTTGGCACATCTAAACATGCTCTCGATTTTCTTAAGCCATTCCTCAGCAATAATTGGATTGGACGACTTTCCATCAAATGTGGGTGGCTGTAGCCTCCGGAATCGGTCTCCTGAATGCTCACTACTAGAACTCGAGTTGGCACTTCCTTGTACCTCTCGGTTCAACAGCACTCCTAACTGGTCGGACTGCTGACGCACTAAGTCTGTTTGCTAACGCACCAAATCGGTCAGCTGCCTAATTACGTTAGGATCTTCCTCACTTCTCAAATTTGGCATCTCTCTCGGTACCCTTGGTCTTCCTGGTCGTCTAGCCATTTTGCTACATTCCTGGACAAGGTTAATTGTTCTCGTAAATATCTAATAGCTAAGGTTAACATAAACACTTACAGTTGTTGAAGTACTTCCATGCAACGATTGGCACTGATGAGTAATCTTTTGAACGGTTTAACTGAATGTCTCTGATACCATACTGTAACGACCCGAATTATATAAACCTGGTTCGTTACTCATAATACATAACCATACTATAACATTCTGAGAAAAACTTAAAATTTCACTCGATGGTCAAAATTTTGATCCTTAAACGTAAAAACTTGCAGCGGAAAATTTTTTGTATAAAACAACATTTATTAATTTAATTAAAATATTAAAGACATTGGTTGAAAGAAAACAAAATAAAATAGAACGCGTCCACCGCTGAACAGTTCCAGCGATAGAAACAAAAGGGCATCCACCGCTAAACAGTGTCAACAGCAAAAGCAGAAATAAAATAGACTCAGCGGTAGAGGCGAAAATAGAAGGCATCCACCGCTAAACAGTGTCAGTCGCACGACATGTCAACTACCCACAGCCACCGCTCACGTCCACCAATCGAATCCTTCGAACGACAGTAACCCTCAGCATCCACCGGTCACAAAACGACAAAAAAATCTAATACTCACTCCTACGCTCACATCCACCGATTACAAAACGACAAAAATCTAATACTCACTCTTACGCTCACATCCACCGGTCACAAAATGACAAAAATCTAATACTCACTCCTACGCTCACATCCACTGGTCACAAAACGACAAAAAAATCTAATACTCATTCCTACGCTCACATCCACCGGTGGACTACATCTACCGATAGACAAAACACTCAACATCCACCGGTGGACTACATCCACCGATAGACAAACACTCAACATCTACCGGTGGATTACATCCACCGATAGACAAAACACACAACATAACAGCATAACAACCATTTTCACTTTAAACAAAGAAAACTCCGACTAACAAAAGAGCTTGAGCATTTTACTAAAAATTGTTCAAAACAACATAAGTCCACAACTTTCTAAAAATATCCAGCAAAGCAACTACCTCTAAACTAAATCATGTTTTTCACGCTCAGAACAAGAAAACCATAAGTTGTTAAAAACATCAGAACTATTAATGTTATTAAAACTCTCTGCATACTTCCACAAGACACTTAACCACTGAAACTTCATAATTAGACAAAAGTTAAACCGCCCCATCAGTTCACCAAGCCGAGGCATGAATGTGCTCCCCCAACAAGCCTATTCCTCAACATGCTCAGAGAACACACCTTCTGATGCGTCTTCACCTACATCACAAAACTCATCTATTAGCCTAACGCTAAATAAGCGAAGCAATAACGAAATGAAATGTTGGAACAAAAATCCTAATCATGCAGTTTCTACTACACATCTCAGTTGCATTTACATTCTTTCACTGATCTGATCCCTCGGTTCCATTGGGAGTCGGATCAATTTTCCCAAAGTCATACATCCCTTCATAAATTAAGGGGCGGATTAGTTCCCTTAATAGTTTATCTGATCTTTCAATTCCATTGGGAAGTGGATCAATCTTCCCAAAGTCATAAATCCCTCCATAAGTTAAGGGGCAGATTAGTTCCCTTAATAGTTTATTTGTTGCAATCTGTTCATTTCGCATCATACCAATACATGTAAATTTATTTTCGTATTCTTTCAAAATATGATGCATGACATACAGACAAATTCAAACATACATAATCCTACTGTTTTGTGATGTAGTTCCCTTAATAGTTTATTTGTTGCAATCTGTTCATTTCGCACCATACCAATACATGTAAATTAATTTTCGTATTCTTTCAAAATATGATGCATGTCATACAGACAAATTCAAACATACATAATCCTACTGTTTTGTGATGTAGGCCCAAAGGCCCATGCATACTCCACTTAACTGGCTTCATGGAAATGCTCGGTTTCAAAACTACTTCGGAAGTTTTGCTCACCTAAGTCATAAACAGAATATCAATTAAATTTTTACTAAACCTCATTCTAATCTATCCAAAAATCTAAGGAATCTAGTTTGGGAGTTCTATACATAGTGCATTCTTGATTCACCACAAAATCGAAACTAACCCCCACTTACGGCATTCACCAAAGCTCACATCTATACTCCTCTCTACCATCACTAGTTACAATGTAACACGAAATCGAAGTAGACTCACCTAGTTTGGAGAAAAATCGGAGAGGGAATTGCCTAGAAAGCTCTACTGAGCTTGAGCTGAATACAGAGAGAGAGTATGGAAAATAGTGGCAGCTACAGTGCATTAATCACAAAATCTCTTTCCTTAAATAGGTTATCACTATAATTCTTTATTTACCATTATGCCATTACTTAGTCATTTATTAACCTAATCACTAATTCTTCCAATTTTATCTATAAAACATACACTACAAGTTGGTTAAGTAAATTAGTTAAATGAAACCGGGTGTTACAGATAGCTTTTATCTTTTCCCTTGCCTCTCAATTGGGAGTAGGAGTTGAGGACGAAAATCCCGGCCTACGGTGGTCGTTTTTCCTACGGAAAAATCGTTCACTCGAGAGCTTAAATCGTAAGATCGCTCTACGAGTCCGCCAATGGTATTTCCTTTACTTTCTTGCTATCATTTTCACACACTTCTACTCTTTACATTTCGGTCACACTCCACACACACAAATCACTTTTATATTATTGCATTTTATTTCCTTCATCTTCATCTCCATTTCTTCACTTTTCCACACACATTTCACACCTCTGTTTCTCTTATTTTTATTGCATTTCATAGATCATTTTCTTATTTATATTCGGCCTTTTCATATTCACACACCATCACCTCATTTTTCTTGCATTTATTTCCATGTTATTTCATCTCATTTTTGGTCATTTTCACTATCACACAACCGAGCACTTTCTTGAATATTTTGTGGATTTGAACACAACCATTTTCTAAGGGATTTTGTGTCAGACTATAAAATTATTGACGAAAGTACGTTACGCAATCATTTATTTTCTCTGTCTTCTTAAATCTTAACTCTTTACTAATTACTATTGTATTTTGTTTTGTCTAGAAATTGCTGCTGACAATTGTAAAAATGAAGAAAGAGATGAAGATTTATCAACTATCATTTATCATTGAATTGTAAAGGTATTCGTTTTTTTTTTCAGATTTAGTGTGGAGTGTGGTGCGGTGTTCGACTTGTCGATGAAATTTGGATACTGTACTTTTGTGCTTAATGGATGTTAGTTGGAATTTATATAGATTTATTTTATTTGGTTTATTGGATTGAGTTTATATGGACTTTAGTTGGATATAGTTAATAGTTTAGTTTATATTTTTAGTTGGATTGAGTTTATATGGACTTTAGTTGGATTGAGTTTATATGGACTTTAGTTGGATTGAGTTTATATGGACTTTAGTTGGATTGAGTTTATATGGACTTTAGTTGGATTGAGTTTATATGGACTTTAGTTGGATTGAGTTTATATGGACTTTAGTTGGATTGAGTTTATATGGACTTTAGTTGGATTGAGTTTATATGGACTTTAGTTGGATTGAGTTTATATGGACTTTAGTTGGATTGAGTTTATATGGACTTTAGTTGGATTGAGTTTATATGGACTTTAGTTGGATTGAGTTTATATGGACTTTAGTTGGATTGAGTTTATATGGACTTTAGTTGGATTGAGTTTATATGGACTTTAGTTGGATTGAGTTTATATGGACTTTAGTTGGATTGAGTTTATATGGACTTTAGTTGGATTGAGTTTATATGGACTTTAGTTGGATATAGTTAATAGTTTAGTTTATATGGACTTTAGTTGGATTGAGTTTATATGGACTTTAGTTGGATATAGTTAATAGTTTAGTTTATATGGACTTTAGTTGGATTGAGTTTAGTTTTATCTTTGTTCGGTTTAATGGATGTTATTTTAATTTATATAGAATTATTGTATACTTTGTTCGGTTTAATGGATGTTATGACGACTTTAATTCTATTGTTAATTGGATTTGATATAGAATATTGGAATTGTTGTATAATTTTTTGTTTGGACTTTGGTTGGATGTTAAAGGGTGTATTTTTTGTTAGGCAAATTCATATACTTAAAGGGTTTATTTTTAGTTGAGTGAATTATTATATTTAAGGTGTTTAAAAAAAATAACTGCCCAACAACCGAATCCCAACTGACTCGAACCGAACTGAGAATCTTGGTTCGGGTCGGGTCACTTTAGGCAATATTGCAGGTCGGTTTTTGGTTCTGGTTCCAGAACCGAAAATCGATTGGTTTGGTCAGGTCGGCTCCAAAACTGACCCAAACCGACCCAATTCCAACCCTAATAATAGAAAAACGAAGGAGAGTCCAGGGAAAGAAGAAGAACAAATGGAGGGAAATATAGAGATGGGTTACCTAGGAGGAGAAACAGGAGAGGAGATCAGAAGCGGAAAAGAAGATTATAGAAGAAGCAAAAGAGAATAGAATAGAAGAAAATTAAAATAGCAGACAAATTCCAACGCCTTGCAGTGCCCAGCTTTTCACCCTCCATATTCCTCACTGCTCTTCCACGTAGACAATCAAATTAATTGACGTTGCTATGTAGTTGCCTTATACATGACAAGAGGTAAAGGCGCTAGAAACGCAGCGAACTCTCTCTCTCTCTCTCCTCATTTCCGAAAATTTCCCCCATTTTTGTAAATTTCTGTTGGTTCTTCTTATTTCTTCTTCTAGGGTTTTATTTTGGTTCTATCTTAATGATTTTTCATATGCTTGTTGCGGTTTATGCATTTTTTTGTGGTTGCATATTGAATTTCTCAAAAAATTTGTATGTTTGTGTTTTTTAGTGAAATTTGGATAATGTTCTTCTAAGGGGTGATATCGTAATTTTTCAATTCAGTGTTTGAATTAAAAATACACCATAGTTGATGGTTTGAATTGTATAATTTTAAATATTTATTTAATAGAGTGAGTCGATTTATTTACGGTGGATAGTTTGATATTTGAATTGACGAAAAAAATTGTTCAGTGTTTTAATTGAAAAATACCTCATAATTCAATATTTTATTTGTTATTTACCCTAATCTTAATTAATATATGTCCAATTAAATCAATTATTCTTTAATTGCAAGCGAGTGTATGTTCGCCCGCGTAAAGTCAAGGTCGGCCATAATACATTTTGCACTAATTTCAAGTGCGAACGATCACATTTTAATTGTGGACGATCCCGTGGAGAGGAGGTCGCTTGTTCCCGAGCGTGTTTGAAACTTATTCAAGGGTGGACGATCGCATTTTCACTGCAAGCAACTGCGCGTACGCTTGCGTGGAGCCAAGGTTGTCCATTTTCGAGCGTGTTTTGCACCCATTTCAAATGCAATCGATCGCATTTGAACTGTAGACGATCACATTTTAACTGCGGGTAACCACAAATGGTCGAATTATTAAAGAATGATAGTTTAAAGTTTGTTTTGTTAAAGATCGATAATTTAATGTTTGTTTGATTCATAAAGATAGATTAAAGGCGATTTGTTAATGACATTGTAGTTTAGAGTTTTTATTAATAATTACCGTTATTAGTTAGATGATAATGTATTATGGTTCTTTCACATCATCTATTACAATCATTATTATTTTTAGCTAAGGTAAATAAGACTTCATGTTATATTAATTGGAGTTGATGTTTACAGTACAGAAAGAAGAAAATATTTATGGAAAACGCACAATCAGATACAGAAGATATTGCCATGTATATTGGAGTTGATGTTTACAGTACAGAAAGAAGAAAATATTTATGGAAAACGCACAATCAGATACAGAAGATATTGCCATGTAGCAGTGTATTACAGAAGAGGATAAAATAGAAATCTAACAATAAAGCAACACACATAAAGTGTAAAGTTGAGTGCGACATAGAGTTGCGTAGTGCTGCATTAACAGGCCCCCTCAAGCTCAAGGGGGAAACACGCAGGGGTTGGACCGTGAAGTTTGAAACAAGGCAGTGGATAGTGGTTTAGTTAAACCATCAGCGAGTTGATTCTCGGACGAAATGTAAGAGACCACTAGCTGATTCGTGGAAATCCTTTTCTGAACAAAGTGAAAATCAAGTTTAATGTGCTTAACCTTTGAGTATTGAACTAGATCCGTTGATAGATAGATTGCATTAACGATGTCACAATATAAAGTGGGAGGATCAATGATAACCACACAGAGATCAGATAAGAGAAGTCTTAGCCACCACATGTTAGCTGCTGCATCAACAATACTACAAAATTTTGCCTCAATACTAGAACGAGAAACTGATTTTTGTTTGGACGAAGTTGAGGAAGCAATATTCAAACCCAAGAAAATGCAAAAGTCGTTTGTACTTCAATGATCATCCGGAGACGAACCCTAGTCGGTATCCGCATAACCTACTAAGGGAAAGGTTTGTTGCTGACGAAAGCACGAGTAATGAACACTACCTTTCAAGTAGTGGAAAACCCTTGTTAAGTCCTGCCAATGAACATCAGTAAGCAAATGCATAAATTGGGATAATTTATTGACTACATATCCGGGTTTGTGAGAGAGAAGTATTGTAGTTCGCTCATCAACTGGCGATATACAGTTCTGTCAGTAAAAGGAGCACCATTGGTAAGAGACAGAATTGAGTTAGAAACCATAGGGGTTGGGTCATGTTTACTATCCTACAAACCAGCTTGAACCAGTAAGTTAGAGATATATTTAGACTGATCAAGAAACATAGTCTGACTGCCTGATGGTAACCCCAAGAAAATGATGGGCTGTTTCAAGATCTTTGAGAGCAAACTATCCGCAGAGAAAAATCATAAATTTGTCCATAGTAACTTCATCATTACCAGTCAAAAGTATATCGTCTACATAGACGAGTATGATTAGCTGAACAAGACTAGAAAAAAGAGTAAACATTAACGAGTCTGCCTGTGAAACAGAAAAACCAAAAACAAGAAGAGCACGTTGAAGTTTTTGATACCAGGCACATGAGGACTGTTTCAATCCATGGAGGGCCTTGTGAAGTCGAAAAACGAAGGAAGGATGACGAGAATCTTGAAAATCAGGCGGTTGTTTCATGAATACCAACTCCTGAAGCACCCCATGCAAAAAGGCATTGCTTACATCGAGTTGTGTATCAACAACTGGCGAGAAAAGGAGATGGAGAGCACCACTTTAATAGTCGTGTGTTTGACCACAGGACTAAAGTTTCAATATAATCCAGACCTTCCATTTGGTGAAACCCCTTCGCAACAAGGAGAACTTTATAACAGTTGACAGAATCGTTCGAATTAGTTTTCACCTTATAAACCCATTTACAGCCGACATTAGTAGCGTCTTGTGGCAAGGGAACAAGAGACCAAATATTATTTTACTGCAAAGCCTGAAATTCCTCGTTCATGACCTCAACCCAAACAAATACTTTAGACGCCTCCAAGTAATTGGTTCCCAAAGAGTAGAAAGGGAAGAAGTAAGCTCAGTGAGTCATGATATTGATGATGATATTGAGGAAATTAGGGAAATAAATCATGTATTTTCAATAAAGCAATCATCTGAACAAGCATCCACTTTATCACCTAAAAAAAAAGAAACAAAACGTCTGAAGTATGGAAACATTTTGTAATGAAAGAAATTAAAATTAGTGGAAAAGTAGAATATAGAGTTCAATGCAACTATTGCATTAAAAATTACGCATATATTTTTGGTAGTTCAATTAGCACACTTGGTAGGCATTATAAAAAATATCACTTAAACGAGCTAGTTGGAGACCATACACAAAGATTATTGAATGTTAGTGGTAGTGATACTTTTTTGTATTCACAAAATAAAATGAGAGAATGAATAACAAAACTTGTAGCACAATGTGAGTTGTCTTTAGCGTTCACCGATAGTTATGAATTTGAAAAATTTATGAAAGAGTATGCTACTCCTAATTTTAAACGTGTTCCTAGAAGTACAACTAGAAATGATATTATTAAAATATTTAATAATATGAAAAATGAACTAATTTCATTTTTTTCAAGCGCCTCGTCAATGTCTATTTGTATCACCTCTGATTTATGGAGTGCACGTAATTCTATAGGCTATGTCATTGTAACTTCTCATTTTATTGTTGACTCTTGGCAATTAAATAAAAAATTTTTAGGATTTTGTAATTGTGAATATCCTCACACTGGTATTATTATTTATAGATATATTGTAACGATATTGCAAGAATATTCTATTCGAGATAGAATATTTAGCATAACACTTGATAATTCTAGTGCTAACGATATTACTATTTTTTATTTTAAAAATTATTTTCAATTAGATACTATTCACGATTTTCTTTTCATATGAGATGTGTTTGTTATATTTTAAATTTAGTTGTTAAATATTGTATGATATATATTTCGTCTCATATTGAATTAATTAGATCCGCAATTTCTTATATAATTAGATCTCATTCGAGGTAACAAGAATATAGAGATTTTTATAAAGTTGCCCAACTTAAACAACGAAAATTAAAAATTGATGTAGATAATAGGTGAAATTCTACTTATTTAATGTTGGAAAATGCTAGGCCATATTGTCAAGTTATTTGTGCTTTTATTAATGAGAAAACACTAAGTATTAATCTTGATAAATCTAACTGCGATGTAGCTAATATATTTCTTGATTTTTTTAAATCATTTTAAGATACTATAAATGAATGTTCGGGAATTTATTATCTCACTTCTCATCTTGTTCTCCCAATTTTTATAAACTTAACAGGTAATTTTGAACAATATCGAACAGATGAATTTAGAGATATATTTCATAAAATGGAAACAAAATTTAAAAAATATTGGCTTGACATTCATCTTATTTTTTATTATGTATGTATAATGGATGCTAGATATAAATTAAGAGAAGTATATCTCATGATTAATAAAATTTCTAATAATTTACATACTACGTCTTTACTTTCTACGGATCAAATAACTAATGGAATTGTTACTTTATATTCATCTATTGAATCTAAATATTCTAATGTTAGTCGTTTACGTGTTCTTCACATGATAGTTCAAGTAGTGATGGTGGAAATATTGTAGGTTCACAATTTGGTATTCATGATATTTGGAATCAATTAGATACAAATGTTTACTTTAGTTATTTGCGAAATGAGCTAGATATTTATTTTGACACTCAATATCAATTTTCTCGCGAAGAAAACTTTGATATTTTATATTGGTGGAAAATGTTTTCTACTAACACCTCTGACCACCGAAGCATCAGAGTCTGCTTTTAGTGCGTGTACGATGAACGCTGAGGACGACTTGCACCCGATCTCGTGGAGGCACTCATTTGCATGAAGGATTGGAACAACGCCATTACGAGAAACCAATAGCAAGAGGACGAAATACTTGAAGATTTTAAAAATTTAGATGTTGAAGATTAGTATTGTAATTTAAATTTTGAAGTATTTTTTCAACTTGTAATTTTTTTTGACATTTTACACATATTTGACAATTAAATGGGTGACAACCTAGTTGAGATGTGTCTAATTTGTAGTGATGCAAATGTCAGATTTATAATGAATGTTATATTTTTTATATATTTGTTTTCTTCTATTTGTTTATAATTAAATGTCATTTTTGTATTAATTAAAGATTTTTATTATTTACACGACTAAGGATCTATTATATTTTATCATTACTATGATAAATATTTATTATAGTTTTAATAAATAAAAGTTTGATGAAATATATAATATATTTAAATAAAATAATTTTATTATGTAAGTTCGACTGTTAGGCTCGTTGGGCCAGCTCGGCTCGGTTCGTTAGATTTGTGGCTTGCGAGCCGGCTCAGGTTAGAAATTTTTTGGGGTCAGCACGTTAGGCTCGGCAGACTCATTAGGCTCGGTGAGTCGAGTCTGGCTCGACTCGGCTCGGCTCGTTTAACATCTTTAATGAAAAGAGCTAGAACATAGAGAATGATCAAAGGGATAAATAGATGTAATTATAACAGATAGTGGAGACACAGAGGAAAAAGGTAGAAGCGACAGGTGGAGTAAAAGGAAAAGATTGTTCATGAAAGACGACATCACGAGATATGTAGAGCTGACCAGTGGATTGATGAAAAGCAATGTAACCTTGGTGATGTGGACTGTACCTAAGAAAAATACACTCAAGAGGTCTAAGCTAAAGTTTATTAGAATTGTAAGGTCAAAGATTATGATAACATGAACAACCAAATACACGCAGACGACCGTAGGAAGGAGATGAATTAAAAAGAATTTCAAACGGAGATTTCAAGGAAAAAACCTTTATAGGTAGAACATTAATTAGGTACGTGGCAGTGGAGAAAGCAAAAGAATAGAACTTTGAGGGTAATTTTGCCTGAAAAATAAGGGTCAAACCATGCTCAACGACATGTCGATTCTTTCTCTCAACACTATCATTTTAAGCTGGAGAGTAAGGACATGAAACACGATGTTTAATCCCATTGGATAAGAAAAATTGGGTGAGGGAACAAAATTCCCCACCCCATTCAGATTGAACAATCTTAATGGATTTGTCGAATTGATTGTGAACTAAGGCATGAAATTGTTTAAAAATACCAACGACCTGGTCCGTAGATAGATCCAAGTGAATCTGCTATAATCATCAATAAGCAATAAAAAGTAGTGAAAGCCATCGACAGAAACGACTGGAGAGGGACCTCATAGATCAGTATGAATTAAACAAAAAATTTCAGATAACCAAGACAAAGAGTGAGGATAGGATAATTTATGAGATTTACTTGGTGGACAGATAGTACACAAGTCAATCCCATGTTTTGGAAAAGAAAAATTACAAGAGGAAGCAATTGAATGTAAAATTGAAAAATGGGTGTCCTAAGCATTGGTGCCAGAGTAGCGCAGATGGAGTTGATGAAGAAGCAAAAGGCTGAAGTGAAGCAGAGGAAGAAGGGTGAGCTAAAAGATGATAGAGCACATTAACGACAGGTCCCCAGAGCAGAACAATTTGGGACGTCAAATCATTGATGTCAAAGAAAAACGGGTAAAATGAAACACATTATTATCAAGACATAAACGATGGACATTAGCAAGATTTTGAGAAATAGAAGGAGAATGAATAGTTTCATAGAGCTGTAAAGACTTGTAGAATGAGTTGAAATGGAAGAAACTCCAATAGATGAAATCAAAACTCTGTTACCATTTGCAACGGTTATCTGCTCAAAACTATTATAGGCAGCCACCTGACGCAAAAGAGAGGAGTCAGGCATGAAGTGGTTTAAAGCCCCATAGTCGAGACACCATACAACTGAGTTAGAGTGAGAGTATGTCGATAATGATGACAAGAATGGAGGATCCACAACAGTATTCATGGACCTTGGAGCAGGCTCAAAAGCTAAGTTGGACCTGTGATAGCAAACCGAAGCATATGGCCCAATTTGTGGCAAATATGACATTTAGGCCTAAATGAGTTTTGGCGAGGAGGGCGACGCTAAGGAGAACTTGCTGTGTCAAGAGGAGCAACCACTTGGTCACGAGCCAAGAATTTATCTAATTTGTGTGCTCATTTTATAGGTGATGAAATTGAAGTCCAATTGGAGCTAGTGCCGAGCACACAAGACAAGGAGAGGCCTTTGCACTTGTTGACATGAGAGCATTCTCAAGCCCAAACTAAACTTGAAGAAGGAGCCAATGTCTTCCTTGAAATAATTTGATGTAATCGATCATCTAGTTTATTTCTTAGTGGTTTCTTTACTTTTTTGATGATGGCCAAACACTCTTAGCATTAGGGGTTTCTTTTTTAATTGTGTTTAGTGGGAAAGATGACCACTTGATAGTGACACTTGGAGAGAAATGTAGTTTTGCCAAATTTGGCCATGCATTCATGTACTCGGCTAGGTGTGCTGGCCGAACACACCCCTTTGATCCCTCTTTATAGTTGCTCTTTGGATAATTTTGCAAAGGAAAGTGGTATTTAAACCACTTTTTTAGTTGTTGAAGGCAGCTTAGTTGAAATAGAAAATTTGAAGAATCACCTTCTTCCCAAAATCTTGAATTTTCTTGGCATCAAGTCCACAATCCATCGGTGAGTTATATCTGATTGTTGTTGTGTGTTGTTGGACTCAATTTTCGTGAGTGTAGTGGTTTCCACCTTATTGCATCCCTTCTCTACCTCATTCTACTAAGGTAGAACAATTAGCAAGGGTGTATAAAGCTCTTTTCATAGCAAGTTGGAGTGCTCATTCTCAAGGAGAACCAAGAACTGAGGAAGTGTAACTTATCACTTTCTTGACCAACAAGCACTAAATCATCCAAATCACACTGTGTCCATTGAGTATAACCCTGATTTTTGGAGGGCATTTCCATCACATCCAGAGTAAGATCCTACTGAAGTTTCAGCTCCATTGGAGTTTCCTTGAAGAAGTTGCGCATTCGCAAAATTGGAACCTTTTTCGGCCAAATTGTTTTTGTTGTTGAGGGCTTTTGTGCTTCAACTTCCCTCTCTTAGTTGAGGTACATCAGAACCAGAAGGGTGGCCCAAAACGCCAGGAGCACCACTATTGGTAAGGTGAGACTGAGGAGGTCTATGAGAAAAAGGGAAGGAATGCTGGGACTGAAGAACAGTCAGAGGAGCCATAAGGTTAACCGCATGAATTTAAGGGGCAGAAAGAGACATAACAGAGTTCTGTTTATTCAACATGAACTCATAGCTTAACAATAAATTGTGAATCTCCTCAATCGTCGGTTCCACTGGACGATTTGAAACAGCCGTAACATAAGGGTTGTAATCCATTCCCAGGCCATTAAAAAAGTAAGTAGTTGATCCTTTGTCAAGATAGGTTCTCCGATAGCTGCAAGACTGTTACAGATCATCGTGAGCTTCTAGATTAAATCATTGACAGACATTCCATCATTGTTGAGTTGATTAAGTTGAATGCACAACTCAGTAATGCGTGCCAAGTATATAGAGGAAAACTTGCGAGCAATGGTTTGGCAGATTTTCGTAGCAGACGAATAAGCAATGATTTGGGGCAGCAAGGGTTCCTACAAGGAGAAGTAAAGCCAACTCATGACTAAGCGATTATAACGCTGCTAAATTGTAAAGTTAGAGTTGGGTTGAAAACTGATATTGTCAAGAAATTTGGGAGGGTAAATAAGTCGAGTCCAGAAAACCTTCAAGCCCATTAGCAATGACCATGTTTTACAGTTGGTTTTTCTAGACTAAATAATTGTCATAGGAGAGTTTGACATTGAGGTTTTGGGACTTAGAAGAAAATGGGAAAGGGAAGCTTGTGATTGAGAGAAGACTTTACGATTGGAGAAGTCATTCCTAGACTTTGATACCAACTTGACGTTTGCAGTACGGAGAGAAGAAAATATATTTCTGGAAAATGTACAATCTCTATATTGATTTAGGGTTATATACAGAAGATATTGCCATGTGGCAGTGCATTACAAGAGAGGATAAAACAGAATCTAACAATAAAGCAACACACATGAGGTGTGAAGGAGAGTGCGGCATAGAGCTGCATAGTGCTGTTGATATGCCTCAAGGAACAATCACACGCTCCTGTAACGACCCCGTTTCCTAGCAAGATATTGTCCGCTCTGGGGATTGGGCCGAAGCACAATATCCTCCCCTCACGGCTTTGTTTGGCGAGAACTTCCCGGAAGGTCACCCAACCTGGGATTGCTCTCGCCGAAGCACTTTTAACTTCGGAGTTCTTATGGGATCCGTTGCCAATCGTACTCCAAAACGCGTCTTGCTATCTTGGGAGGGATCTCTTACATATGTTTCATTTCCACATACTTCCCCAAGCGATGTGGGATTGTGACGACCCCCTTTTTACGACCCATCACCTTCCGGTTCGCCCGTGCGGACGTACCGTCATCCGGGTTCTGGTTCGTGCAGCCATTGTACCATACTTACACATACGGGTCATCACAATCACCCCCCCTCGGGGGCCCAACGTCCTCGTTGGCCACATTTCCGGTTGGGTACAGGCTCTGATACCATTTGTAACGACCCCATATCCCAGCAAGATATTGTCCGCTCTAGGGATTGGGCCATAGCCCAATATCCTCCTTCACGGCTTTGTTTGGCGAGGATTTCCTAGTCGGTCACCCAACTTGGAATTGCTCTCGACGAAGCACTTTTAACTTCGGAGTTCTTATGGGATCCGTTGTCAATCGTGCTCCAAAACGTGTCTTGCTATGTTGGGAGGGTCTCTTTACATATGTTTCATTTCCACATACTTCCCCAAGCAATGTGGGATTGTGACGACCCCCTTTTTACGACCTGTCACCTTCCGGTTCGCCCGCGTGGACGTACCGCCATCCGGGTTCCGGTTCGTGCAGCCATCGTACATACTTACACATCCGGATCATCACAGCTCCCGAGCTAAAAAACTAATTAACCTATATGCTCGTTGTATAGGTGACATATTCATGGCAAAATAGAGCTAACACCTAGCATGCAAGATAAGGAGAGACAATTCTATGCATTAAAGTGGGAGCAAACCGCAGTTACGCCAAGTATTGAAGAAAAAATTTGTATTCCTTTTAAACAAATTATGTAACCTATCTTAGTTTTTAATTTTGTCTAAATTACTTAGTAGTTTACATAAAATAAAGGATTGCATGGTTGCATGCAAGAGGAGGAACGTAATTGGACAATAAGCACGCGACTAGGGTTCCTTCGGCCGAGGGATCCTTATCTTTCCTATTTTTATGCTAATTAGGTTTAAGATCCTTATCCTCCCTATTTTTATGCTAATTAAGTTTATGATCCTTATCTTGCTTATTTTTATGTTAATTAAGTTTAACTTAATTTTGTGTTAAGAGAGACATTATTTATCCTCACAAAGACTCTATTTTTTAAACCTTTTAGAAAATTATTAGTGAAGAGTTTATTCTCTCAAAATCGAAGCCTTAAACTTCCGCACGACACCTCTCATCCGAGTAAGTTGTCACAAATCGTTTTCCATCTTGTGAGTTTCGCGGAAAACCTTTATTATTGTCACCTTTACTACCATTTTAGTTGAAGGTAGTCGTCCCCATAAGGTTGCATAAACTCCATCAAAACTTTGTTGGAGTGCTTTCTTTAAAAGAATAGCCAAAACCCAAAAGGTGCATACTTATTACCTTTTTCGAACCAACATTGTAACAACCAGTACTTCGGTTAGGTATTTATTCTAAGGACTTCTTTTGGTATGGTTGGAGGAATAAGAAATTTACGAGGATCTAAATTTATGGGTATTATTGGTTTGAGTGAAAAGTAAGGTTAGTGGCAAGATTGTAAATAAAGTTGATTCTAATTAATTATATAGAAAATAGAAATTTTAAAACCTCACTTAAACCTCTTACCCGATCCTGTAGCCGACTCTTCTTTCTTTCTCTACGACTTCCCCTTCCCTTCGGCGACTTTCCTTTCGCGCAGCTGCGATTTCTCCCTCTCCTAGTCGATTCTTCCTCCTTCGTTTCCTTCAAGAATCGAGCTCTAGATAAGGCTTAAATAATGTATTTGTTAAGTTTGATTTAGGAGTTATTTCATTTAGAACTTGAGATGTTCGGGTTCATCAATGTTAGTGTAATGTTAGAATTTATGAGACTGTTGTATCATTGGCTTAGATGTAGGACATTATTGATGATAGGTTGAGAAATACTGAATGTTGGTTTAAGTTCTGGCGGATGAAGGATTTAAAATGCCACTGATGCTTTTGGAAATTGAGATATGCACTCAAGGTGTTCGATGGAATGCCTAATAACTATAAAACGGATTCTTAAGGGTTACCTTAGTTAGGAACTTAGCCGGTTTTGATTTCAGGATATTTAGGATTGATTTTAACATTGTAATGTGAAATGTTTTAGGTGAAGAAGGTCTAAAGTGAAGGCTCGGCATTGCTAAGGAGGCTAGGTAAGTGGGTGTGTAGGCTTTCGGCCATTAGGGCCCTACATCACCAGGGTACTAGGAAGTTTGTACTTATGTTTATTACTTGAGTTATGATTGGTTGAGTGTTACGTTGTGCTGAAAAGAATAGCATTATGATATTCCATATGGTGATGGCTTGTTCTCTATAGTGTGATGCTTTTATGCGCAATTCTCTCATGCATCATGTTTCCTTCAAGTGTAAATGAAATGTCTTCACATGCAACGTTTTCAGTAAGAAGTAAAGAACATGTAATGTATGCAATGGTCAAGTTTGGGTAGTTAGCAAGTAAGGCACATGGCATGTTCATGGCAAGTTATGTGGTCTACGAGGTAAACGAGGGCAAGATATATGGTCTACGAGATAGACAAGGGCAAGATATATGGTCTACGAGATAGACAAGGGCAAGACTGGATGTGTTCTGTGGATATGAGCGGTAGAAGTGAGTGGTGAATGTGAGCGGTGGATGTCATCTGCCGAGTTAATGAAGTCACGTGGGTAACACGTGGTCTGATCGGTGGATGTTGAGTGTTACTGTTGATCGGTGGATGTGTTCTGTGGATATGAGCGGTAGAAGTGAGTGGTGAATGTGAGCGGTGGATGTCATCTGCCGAGTTAATGAAGTCACGTGGGTAACACGTGGTCTGATCGGTGGATGTGTTCTGTGGATATGAGCGGTAGAAGTGAGTGGTGAATGTGAGCGGTGGATGTCATCTGCCGAGTTAATGAAGTCACGTGGGTAACACGTGGTCTGATCGGTGGATGTGTTCTGTGGATATGAGCGGTAGAAGTGAGTGGTGAATGTGAGCGGTGGATGTCATCTGCCGAGTTAATGAAGTCACGTGGGTAACACGTGGTCTGATCGGTGGATGTGTTCTGTGGATATGAGCGGTAGAAGTGAGTGGTGAATGTGAGCGGTGGATGTCATCTGCCGAGTTAATGAAGTCACATGGGTAACACGTGGTCTGAGCAGTGGATGTTGAGCTTTACTGTTGATCGGTGGATGTTGAGAGTTACTGTTGATCGGTGGATGTGTTATGTGGATATGAGCGGTAGAAGTGAGTGGTGAATGTGAGCGGTGGATGCCATCTGCCGAGTTAATGAAGTCACGTGGGTAACACGTGGTCTGATCGGTGGATGTTGAGTGTTACTGTTGATCGGTGGATGTGTTCTGTGGATATGAGCGGTAGAAGTGAGTGGTGAATGTGAGCGGTGGATGTCATCTGCCGAGTTAATGAAGTCACGTGGGTAACACGTGGTCTGATCGGTGGATGTTGAGTGTTACTGTTGATCGGTGGATGTGTTCTGTGGATATGAGCGGTAGAAGTGAGTGGTGAATGTGAGCGGTGGATGTTGGATGTTTGAGTCATCCAGCTGACGTCACCGGTGGATGTTGAGTGTTACTGTTGATCGGTGGATGTTGGATGTTTGAGTCATCTGGCTGACATCACCGGTGTAGGTTGAGCGGTGAATGTGAGCGGTGGATGTCATCTGCCGAGTTAATGAAGTCACGTGGGTAACACGTGGTCTGATCGGTGGATGTGTTCTGTGGATATGAGCGGTAGAAGTGAGTGGTGAATGTAGCGGTGGATGTCATCTGCCGAGTTAATGAAGCCACGTGGGTAACACGTGGTCTGATCGGTAGATGTGTTCTGTGGATATGAGCGGTAGAAGTGAGTGGTGAATGTGAGCGGTGAATGTCATCTGCCGAGTTAATGAAGTCACGTGGGTAACACGTGGTCTGAGCGGTGGATGTATTCAGTGAATGTGAGCGGTGGATATGTTTTGGTGAATGTGAGCGGTAGAAGTGAGCGGTGGATGTGAGCTGTAGATGTCGTCTACCGAGTTAATGAAGGCACGTGGGTAACACGTGGTCTGCAGATGATAAGCTTAAATAAATCTATGGGTCGAGTTTAGTGGGTTTAAGGTTTTAGTCGATGTTGTTTAAGTTATATGTCGGCGAGTTTTTGAAAATATATATAACCTTAAATGATTTATGATCCGAGTCTAGGATTTATGGTGTCAAGAGGAAAAATAAAAAGTTTTATGTCATGGAATGAAACTAGTAAATGAACGTCATAGCAATACTCGTGGCGGCCCTGACTGGGGTTGGGGTCGTTACAAACATTGGTGTTCAGATCATATCACCTTCGTTTCATCAATTTAACCTCTGAAATTTTACAGAGATTATCATTCACTCACTAAGTAAGATCGTCCTAAATTTTCGTGATTTTTGAAGTTAAAATTATATTGCTTTTATCTGTTGGAATATGAGGATCTTTTGACAATATTCAGCTGGAAAGCCGAGAGTGAACTAATGCTTGTGATTGAAACACAAGTTACCATAAGTTGAAGCGTACCATTTAGTATAAGAGCCCCGTGCTTTTTTTGTAACGCCCGGGTTTTCGGATCTTAGGATTTTCTAATTTCTTAGGTTATTTTCGTAAAATAGCAAATTAAAGTATTTTCTTGAGCGGGATATTTCCTTAGAGCCCTAGGAAGTTATGGGAATTTTTAGAGGAATAAGTGAAATTTTAGAAACCCAAATCGAAAAGAGTAATGCTAGAGTTCCCGTTTTAGCCTTTTAGTATGTTAATTCGTAAAAATAGCAAAATAAGTCCGTTTTGTGAATAGTGAGTTTTGTTAGAATTCTAAGATTAAATTGGAATATTTGGAGAAATAAGAAAATTGCAGAGAAACCGAATCGATAGACTAATTAAAGAATTAAGTATAGAATTGAGGGAAGGGCATTTAAGTAATTTGGTAAGTAAAAAGATTATAATTTTTATAAAAACAGAATGGCTTCACGAAGAAGCCATTCTGCTGCCGAGCCCCGACGCCAGAGGGAGAGCCCCGACGACAGAGAGCCGAGCGATGACTCTCCTCCGGCGACCACGCGATTCCGGCCACCGTTCAGACGAGCAAACTCCGGCGAGCTGAGGCCAGAGCTCGGTTCGGCTTTACCGCGGCAAACCTGATCGAAAACCGGTGAGCTTTGCCCTGTTTTTGTTCGGTTTATGGCCGAGGGTGACGAGCTCGATTGAGCTCAGATCACCGGCCCTTTTTGGCTGCTCTCGGCGTTGTATTGCCGAGCTTAATGCCGGCATAGATCGCCGGACAGTATGGAGCTCGGGTTGAGCTGGAAACAGGGGACCCGAATTTGAGCCTAGGGTTTTCTTAATTGGGAACTTCGATTTTAGGTTAGATTATTCTAATTGAGGGTATATGTTGTCGATTAGTGAGGAAATGAGTGTGGATTGATGAAAAATCGAAAAGGGGGAAAATTTCGGGAAAGGGCAGAATCGGGTTTTGCCTGATTTGACCTAGCTACGGTCGTTTGTTTTGAAATTCCTTTTGGCAGGTTAAAATAGGTTATTAGAGGAGTACGTGGCCACTAGAATCGTCCGATTCCAATCACCGACCCAAAAGTTATGCACGTTTGAGTTTCGGGTCAGTTTTTACCGAACCCAAAATAGTGGCCCATTTAGTTAGATTTTAGTTAGATTAGGCTAGAAATAGTAGTTTAAGATGTTTTCAGCGAAAATGAGAGTTTAGTTATGCCGAGCGAGTTCTAATGCAATGTTTTGATATTTGGATTTTTCAGGTTCCACGGTTAAGATTTCAAATAGAGACGAATTACTAAGGACGTCAGGTAAGTAGTGTTGCATGCGTGTTGCCTTCGGGCCTACATCACGGAATGCTAGGTTATGTTGCATGTTTCTATGTATGTTTAGCTTTCTCATGCATCATGTTTTAGAAAAAGTACGAAAATATTTTAGCATATGTTTTCACGATTTGAACGTAGAAACGACAACGATGTAAAACGAAAATGTAAAGTGTCTGAGGGAAGTGGTTCACCCTTCAGATGTAAAGTGTGGAACGTCCAGAAAATATAGAATATCTGAAGGAGATGGTTCACCCTTCAGATGAAGTTGTGGAACGTCTAGAGATGGAGAAACTAATCCGCCCTCCATTGGTAGAGGATTACATGTATGTATGATGGGAACGAAATGATTATGTATGATGGAAACGATATAAACTGAAACGAAATGATTATGTATGATGAAACTGTAGAAATTGCATATGTTAAGTAAAATGTTTTTAATTCATATTGTCACTACTTGCTAAGCATTAGGCTTATAGTTTGAGTTCTGTGATGTAGGTGCAGAAGAACAGGTACGGTGAGTTTTCACGAGCATGCTAGGATTACGGACGCAGTTTTTGGAGTACGACCATGGTGGCAACCTAGCAATATTGTTAGGGCGATTCCGACCGTGGTTAGTATGTGTCCGTGGTTAGTATGAGTACGAGTCTATTGTTAGTAGGTCTACGTGTCGGTTTTGTTTGTGAAAGTATGAAAATGTTTAAGGATGTGGATCGGATGATTTGATAGAAAAATGTATGAAAGGTTGAGTTTTGATGTAAATGTAGTGGAAGTAGAACGTTTAGAATGTGGAGTCTTAATTTTAGAAATATACTGGAATTGTTTGGTTATTTTAAAACAGGTAAGGATACGCTCGATTTTTAGAGCGATCCATGCAGTTCATTTTCTTGAGTTCTTCCCGAAAGTATAGGTTATATTAGTGTCGTGTTTTGATGATCGACGAATGAGTGTTTTGTTTTAATTGATCTTACTTTAATTGTTAATTGTTTTAAGTTATTAAGGGTTTTAGTCTAGTTTTAAATGTTTTAAAAGTCAAAATGTTTTACGCTCAAAATGCTTAAGTCAAAGTTAGACCCTAAAGTTTGTTAGGGGTGGGTCAATTGTCTAGGTTCGGTTTATTTTATAGTGTCGAGTGAAAAAGAAAAATTTTATGCGTAAACACGAGGGTTTAGGTAAAGGTTATGTCAATGTAAAGTCAAGTCCTGTGACGGCCCTACGGGGTTGGGGTTGTTACAGTTATGGTATCAGAGACACGTGGTCGCAATCGTTCAGTTGATTACCTAACAATGCCACTCGCCCCATGGAAGTGCTTCGCCAACTGTAAGTGTTTAAGTTTAAGTAATGATTTATAGATTTTTATAGTGTTTCGTGTTTTCTAACATGTCTAGGTACAAGAAAAGGCCACGAATACTTAAGTGACCCAAATGGATCCCAATAGCCAGTTTATGGACATATTACGTCAACAGTCAGAACAGATAGGGGTTTTGCTAAATCGAAATGGACGAGGTAACGATTCTCAGGACCAAGGTGGAGAAAGGTTTAGACGGCTTAGGCCCCCGACATTCGATGGTCAGTCTTCGGATCCTACGAGTGTTGAACAATGGATTCGTAAGATTGAGAGTATGTTTGCCTATGCAAAAGTGGAGGAAGCCGACAAAGTGACGTGTGCCACATTTAATTTAGATAAGGATGCCATTTTCTGGTGGGATACAGTGATGGCCGCTACGGATACGAAGGTTATGACGTGGGAACAGTTCAAGACGACATTCTACAACAAGTATTTCAGTCGCACTCTCCGGGCTAGTAAGAAGGTCGAGTTCACACAATTGCGCCAAACAGGGTCGGTGGCTGAATATGTGCGAAAGTTTGACTCGTTGTCTCGATATGCCGAATATATGATTTATGAGGAGGTGGACAAAATTCACCAATTTGTACAAGGTTTGAAACTAGAAATTCAGAAAGGGGTGATGACGGTGGATGATGAAGACGTGCCTTATCATAAAATAGTGGAAAGAGCTCTTGGTCTTGATGACATCGAGATGAAGCTTCAGCGACAGAGAGAAATGTCGCGGAAGCCCTTCAGAGAATCTATGACTCAGCAATGTGACGAAGAACAACAACCACCGAGGGGCACAAAAAGAACGAGTGATGAAGAAATTAGTCAAGGAAATGGAAAACGTGCCTCTGGATATTCGCAGTTCCCTCAATGCCCAACGTGTAAGAAGTTCCATGATGGGGTGTGCAAGGCAGGTTCGGGCCGATGTTTTATCTGTAATGAGCAAGGTCATATTTCTACGGACTGTCCAAAGAAGAATCTTGGAAGGTGTTTCAAGTGTCAAGAGATAGGACATCTCTCCAAGAACTGTCCGAAGAAGGGGTAAAGGGGCGTGTTTTGTTTGCAATAGGACAGGCCATCTTGCCAGGGACTACCGACATGGATTAAAGGACCCGCAGGAGTATCGCCAAGGGTCTCCTCCCTCAGTAGTGCAGACAACGAAGGGCAGCATACCGTAGTCACAGGTACATTTCTTTGTAATTTATTTAAAGAAGACGTTAAGATATAGATGTTAGATGATGTAGTGTGAGAGTTTAGCATTGAATTTAGAATTATACTTGGTGACTTAGGAAGGCAAGGATTTTTGGAAGGGAGGTGTTAAATTACATACAACAAGTTTTCAAACAAGAAGGTTGTAGGGATGAGATGTTATAAAAGAATTTAGAAGAATACTTAGGACTTGATTTTTGAGAAAGCAGAAGTGGATAGATTAATTAGTGAATTTTAGAGAAAACCCTGAGAGGAAATAAATATTTGTTTATGTGTTGAGAAAAAAAGGGAAATAATTAGAATTGGTATTATATAGTTTATGAAGTAGGAAAAAGAGAAGGTTGAAAGTTGAGGTTTAATTCATTAGAATCTAGTGGTGTGCAAATTGGGAAAATATAGGAAATTTTGAATGAGAAAAATAGGAACTATGCAATGTAAGGTAAAAAGGATGATAGGATAGATTTAGAATTGTGTATAGATTTATAAGGGTAAGTGCAAAGGCCTTTAAGTTTAATTGAGAGTTAAAATAAGAAGGGTAGCATTTAAGTATTTAGTGGTGTGAGATTTGAGGAAACATATGAACTTTTGAATGAGGAGGATGGTCAAATGCATTAGGGATGAGGTTAAGTTAGAGAATTTCAAGGGTTTGGCTAGTATGTAACGAAGTAAAGGCCGACGATTTCGTAAGTAGCTAGAGTGAGGATAAATGAGCTTAGGTATGGAACGTAAATTCCAACTCGAGGGACATAAGGTCTTTAGAAGATCGTTGATCGAGGATATGGATGTTAGCTTATATAAAAGATTCATACCGTGAGGGATGGTTCTTAGTTCATGGATGAAGAAAAATGGAGACTATGTGAGGTAAGATAAAATGGGCGATTAGGTAGATTTTGGACAACGTCATAGGGGTAAATGAAGAGATTTATTAGAATAAGTGAATGGTCAAAATAAGAGTGAAACATTGAGGGTTTGTGATGTTGAAGAATTTAGAAAATATTGGATGAAAGGATAGAAAGTTGCACGGAGATTGTGCAAGTGGACCTAGAAGTGAAGATAAGCCTGTAGGTTTAGGAAAGATTTGACTCGTAAGCTATGTCGAAGTGTTTATGCACCATTTAAGGCATTGGGTGAATAGTGTAATTAATTAGTGAGACTGAGAGTTTGATATTGTTTGGTGACAACTTAGGTGAAAGTTGGATAAATCGAGCATTGTAGACATAAGTATAGAAACTTAGAGAATACTTTGAAAAAAAAAAAGGATAGATTTAAGTATTGAGAGCCCTGAGTACTAGGATCGTGTTATAGTGACTAATGGAACGTCATGAATGCCCGTTGTCCATGGGTGTAAAGGATGTGTGTGATGGATTAGAAATGAGATAGTAAGGTAGAGGAGGACTTGGAATAGAAGGAAATAGTATAAAGAGGCTATGTAATAGGTCCTTAGTATTAAGCAATAGATGAAGCTTTGAGGAAATATGATGTTTTAGATGTGTTGGATGTATGAGGTGTGAGAAAAGTAGAGAACCGATTGAATTCAATTCGAGGTAGGACTAGGGTTGAAGTTAAAATAGAAGAATTTGAGCGTCTAATCCAAGATTGGTTAAGTGGAAGTCGTTGGACGCATAGACAATTGAGTGATTGAGTGCCTAACTAGGAGGACTTGGAACTTTGGAGACGTACGAAGCTGTCAATGTCGATGATTTATTTAGACTAAAGGAGTGTCGAGATTGTATTAAGAGTATAATTACTTAGGTAATGTGAGGGTGAGTAATTGGAAGCTTAACCAAGCAATAATTTTGAGGACAAAATTCCAATTAAGGAGGGAAGGATGTAACGCCCGGATTTTCGGATCTTAGGATTTTCTAATTTCTTAGGTTATTTTCGTAAAATAGCAAATTAAAGTATTTTCTTGAGCGGGATGTTTCCTTAGAGCCCTAGGAAGTTATGGGAATTTTTAGAGGAATAAGTGAAATTTTAGAAACCCAAATCGAAAAGAGTAATGCTAGAGTTCCCGTTTTAGCCTTTTAGTATGTTAATTCGTAAAAATAGCAAAATAAGTCCGTTTTGTGAACTAGTGAGTTTTGTTAGAACTCTAAGATTAAATTGGAATATTTGGAGAAATAAGAAAAATTGCAGAGAAACCGAATCGATAGACTAATTAAAGGATTAAGTATAGAATTGAGGGAAGGGCATTTAAGTAATTTGGTAAGTAAAAAGATTATAATTTTTATAAAAACAGAATGGCTTCACGAAGAAGCCATTCTGCTGCCGAGCCCCGACGCCAAAGGGAGAGCCCCGACGACAGAGAGCCGAGCGACGACTCTCCTCCGGCGACCACGCGATTCCGGCCACCGTTCAGACGAGCAAACTCCGGCGAGTTGAGGCCAGAGCTCGGTTCGGCTTTTCCGCGCCAAACCCGATCGAAAACCGGTGAGCTTTGCCCTGTTTTTGTTCGGTTTGTGGCCGAGGGTGACGAGCTCGATTGAGCTCCGATCACCGGCCCTTTTTGGCTGCTCTCGGCGTTGTATTGCCGAGCTTAATGCCGGCGTAGATCGCCGGACAGTATGGAGCTCGGGTTGAGCTGGAAACAGGGGACCCGAATTTGAGCCTAGGGTTTTCTTAATTGGAAACTTCGATTTTAGGTTAGATTATTCTAATTGAGGGTATATATGGTCGATTAGTGAGGAAATGAGTGTGGATTGATGAAAAATCGAAAAGGGAGAAAATTCTGGGAAAGGGCAGAATCGGGTTTTGCCTGATTTGACCTAGCTACGGTCGTTTGTTTTGAAATTCCTTTTGGCAGGTTAAAATAGGTTATTAGAGGAGTACGTGGCCGCTGGAATCGTCTGATTCCGATCACCGACACAAAAGTTATGCACGTTTGAGTTTCGGGTCGGTTTTTACCGAACCCAAAATAGTGGCCCATTTAGTTAGATTTTAATTAGATTAGGCTAGAAATAGTAGTTTAAGATGTTTTCAAGAAAATGAGAGTTTAGTTATGCCGAGCGAGTTCTAATGCAATGTTTTGATATTTGGATTTTTCAGGTTCCACGGTTAAGATTTCAGATAGAGACGAATTACTAAGGACGTCAGGTAAGTAGTGTTGCATGCGTGTTGCCTTCGGGCCTACATTACGGAACGCTAGGTTATGTTGCATGTTTCTATGTATGTTTAGCTTTCTCATGCATCATGTTTTAGAAAAAGTACGAAAATATTTTAGCATATGTTTTCACGATTTGAACGTAGAAACGACAACGATGTAAAACGAAAATGTAAAGTGTCTGAGGGAAGTGGTTCACCCTTCAGATGTAAAGTGTGGAACGTCCAGAAAATATAGAACATCTGAAGGAAGTGGTTCACCCTTCAGATGAAGTTGTGGAACGTCTAGAGATGGAGAAACTAATCCGCCCTCCATTGGTAGAGGATTACATGTATGTATGATGGGAACGAAATGATTATGTATGATGGAAACGATATAAACTGAAACGAAATGATTATGTATGATGAAACTGTAGAAATTGCATATGTTAAGTAAAATGTTTTTAATTCATATTGTCACTACTTGCTAAGCATTAGGCTTATAGTTTGAGTTCTGTGAGGTAGGTGCAGAAGAACAGGTACGGTGAGTTTTCACGAGCATGCTAGGATAACGGACGCAGTTGTTGGAGTACTACCATGGTGGCAACCTAGCAATATTGTTAGGGCGATTCCGACCGTGGTTAGTATGTGTCCGTGGTTAGTATGAGTACGAGTCTATTGTTAGTAGGTCTACGTGTCGGTTTTGTTTGTGAAAGTATGAAAATGTTTAAGGATGTGGATCGGATGATTTGATAGAAAATGTATGAAAGGTTGAGTTTTGATGTAAATGTAGTGGAAGTAGAACGTTTAGAATGTGGAGTCTTAATTTTAGAAATATACTGGAACTGTTTGGTTATTTTGAACTGTTGGTTATTTTAAAACAGGTAAGGATACGCTCGATTTTTAGAGCGATCCATGCAGTTCGTTTTCTTGAGTTCTTCCCGAAAGTATAGGTTATATTAGTGTCGTGTTTTGATGATCGACGAATGAGTGTTTTGTTTTAATTGATCTTACTTTAATTGTTAATTGTTTTAAGTTATTAATGGTTTTAGTCTAGTTTTAAATGTTTTAAAAGTCGAAATGTTTTACGCTCAAAATGCTTAAGTCAAAGTTAGACCCTAAAGTTTGTTAGGGGTGGGTCAATTGTCTAGGTTCGGTTTATTTTATAATGTCGAGTGAAAAAGAAAAATTTTATGCGTAAACACGAGGGTTTAGGTAAAGGTTATGTCAATGTAAAGTCAAGTCCTGTGACGGCCCTACGGGGTTGGGGTCGTTACAGTTATGGTATCAGAGACACGTGGTCGCAATCGTTCAGTTGATTACCTAACAATGCCACTCGCCCCATGGAAGTGCTTCGCCAACTGTAAGTGTTTAAGTTTAAGTAATGATTTATAGATTTTTATAGTGTTTCGTGTTTTCTAACATGTCTAGGTACAAGAAAAGGCCACAAGTACTTAAGTTACCCGAATGGATCCCAATAGCCAGTTTATGAACATATTACATCAACAGTCAGAACAGATAGGGTTTTGCTAAATCGAAATGGACGAGGTAACAATTCTCAGGACCAAGGTGGAGAAAGGTTTAGACGGCTTAGGCCCCCGACATTCGATGGTCAGTCTTCGGATCCTACGAGTGTTGAACAATGGATTCGTAAGATTGAGAGTATGTTTGCCTATGCAAAAGTGGAGGAAGCCGACAAAGTGACGTGTGCCACATTTAATTTAGATAAGGATGCCATTTTCTGGTGGGATACAGTGATGGCCGCTACGGATACGAAGGTTATGACGTGGGAACAGTTCAAGACGACATTCTACAACAAGTATTTCAGTCGCACTCTCCGGGCTAGTAAGAAGGTCGAGTTCACACAATTGCTCCAAACGGGGTCGGTGGCTGAATATGTGCGAAAGTTTGACTCGTTGTCTCGATATGCCGGATATATGATTTATGAGGAGGTGGACAAAATTCACCAATTTGTACAAGGTTTGAAACTAGAAATTCAGAAAGGGGTGATGACGGTGGATGATGAAGACGTGCCTTATCATAAAATAGTGGAAAGAGCTCTTGGTCTTGATGACATCGAGATGAAGCTTCAGCGACAGAGAGAAATGTCGCGGAAGCCCTTCAGAGAATCTATGACTCAGCAATGTGACGAAGAACAACAACCACCGAGGGGCACAAAAAGAACGAGTGATGAAGAAATTAGTCAAGGAAATGGAAAACGTGCCTCTGGATATTCGCAGTTCCCTCAATGCCCAACGTGTAAGAAGTTCCATGATGGGGTGTGCAAGGCAGGTTCGGGCCGATGTTTTATCTGTAATGAGCAAGGTCATATTTCTACGGACTGTCCAAAGAACAATCTTGGAAGGTGTTTCAAGTGTCAAGAGATAGGACATCTCTCCAAGAACTGTCCGAAGAAGGGTAAAGGGGCGTGTTTTGTTTGCAATAGGACAGGCCATCTTGCCAGGGACTGCCGACACGGATTAAAGGACCCGCAGGAGTATCGCCAAGGGTCTCCTCCCTCAGTAGTGCAGACAACGAAGGGCAGCATACCGTAGTCACAGGTACATTTCTTTTTAATTTATTTAAAGAAGACGTTAAGATATAGATGTTAGATGATGTAGTGTGAGAGTTTAGCATTGAATTTAGAATTATACTTGGTGACTTAGGAAGGCAAGGATTTTTGGAAGGGAGGTGTTAAATTACATACAACAAGTTTTCAAACAAGAAGGTTGTAGGGATGAGATGTTATAAAAGAATTTAGAAGAATACTTAGGAACTGATTTTTGAGAAAGCAGAAGTGGATAGATTAATTAGTGAATTTTAGAGAAAACCCTGAGAGGAAATAAATATTTGTTTATGTGTTGAGAAAAAAGGGAAATAATTAGAATTGGTATTATATAGTTTATGAAGTAGGAAAAAGAGAAGGTTGAAAGTTGAGGTTTAATTCATTAGAATCTAGTGGTGTGCAAATTGGGAAAATATAGGAAATTTTGAATGAGAAAAATAGGAACTATGCAATGTAAGGTAAAAAGGATGATAGGATAGATTTAGAATTGTGTATAGATTTATAAGGGTAAGTGCAAAGGCCTTTAAGTTTAATTGAGAGTTAAAATAAGAAGGGTAGCATTTAAGTATTTAGTGGTGTGAGATTTGAGGAAACATATGAACTTTTGAATGAGGAGGATGGTCAAATGCATTAGGGATGAGGTTAAGTTAGAGAATTTCAAGGGTTTGGCTAGTATGTAACGAAGTAAAGGCCGACGATTTCGTAAGTAGCTAGAGTGAGGATAAATGAGCTTAGGTATGGAACGTAAATTCCAACTCGAGGGACATAAGGTCTTTAGAAGATCGTTGATCGAGGATATGGATGTTAGCTTATATAAAAGATTCATACCGTGAGGGATGGTTCTTGGTTCATGGATGAAGGAAAATGGAGACTATGTGAGGTAAGATAAAATGGGCGATTAGGTAGATTTTTGGACAACGTCATAGGGGTAAATGAAGAGATTTATTAGAATAAGTGAATGGTTAAAATAAGAGTGAAACATTGAGGGTTTGTGATGTTGAAGAATTTAGAAAATATTGGATGAAAGGATAGAAAGTTGCACGGAGATTGTGCAAGTGGACCTAGAAGTGAAGATAAGCCTGTAGGTTTAGGAAAGATTCGACTCATAAGCTATGTCGAAGTGTTTATGCACCATTTAAGGCATTGGGTGAATAGTGTAATTAATTAGTGAGACTGAGAGTTTGATATTGTTTGGTGACAACTGAGGTGAAAGTTGGATAAATCGAGCATTGTAGACATAAGTATAGAAACTTAGAGAATACTTTGAAAGAAAAAAAAAGGGATAGATTTAAGTATTGAGAGCCCTGAGTACTAGGATCGTGTTATAGTGACTAATGGAACGTCATGAATGCCCGTTGTCCATGGGTGTAAAGGATGTGTGTGATAGATTAGAAATGAGATAGTAAGGTAGAGGAGGACTTGGAATAGAAGGAAATAGTATAAGGAGGCTATGTAATAGGTCCTTAGTATTAAGCAATAGATGAAGCTTTGAGGAATTATGATATTTTAGATGCGTTGGATGGAATGAGGTATGAGAAAAGTAGAGAGCCGATGGAATTCAATTTGAGGAAGGACTAGGGTTGAAGTTAAAATAGAAGAATTTGAGCGTCTAATCCAAGATTGGTTAAGTGGAAGTCGTTGGACCCATAGACAATTGAGTGATTGAGTGCTTAACTAGGAGGACTTGGAACTTTGGAGACGTACGAAGCTGTCAATGTCGATGATTTATTTAGACTAAAGGAGTGTCGAGATTGTATTGAGAATATAATTACTTAGGTAATGTGAGGGTGAGTAATTGGAAGCTTAACCAAGCAGCAATTTTGAGGACAAAATTTTATTTAAGGAGGGAAGGATGTAACGCCCGGGTTTTCGGATCTTAGGATTTTCTAATTTCTTAGGTTATTTTCGTAAAATAGAAAATTAAAGTATTTTCTTGAGCGGGATGTTTCCTTAGAGCCCTAGGAAGTTATGGGAATTTTTAGAGGAATAAGTGAAATTTTAGAAACCCAAATCGAAAAGAGTAATGCTAGAGTTCCCGCTTTTAGCCTTTTAGTATGTTAATTCGTAAAAATAGCAAAATAAGTCCGTTTTGTAAACAGTGAGTTTTGTTAGAATTCTAAGATTAAATTGGAATATTTGGAGAAATAAGGAAATTGCAGAGAAACCGAATCGATAGACTAATTAAAGAATTAAGTATAGAATTGAGGAAGGGCATTTAGTAATTTGGTAAGTAAAAAGATTATAATTTTTATAAAAACAGAATGGCTTCACGAAGAAGCCATTCTGTTGCCGAGCCCCGACGCTAGAGGGAGAGCCCCGACGACAGAGACCTGAGCGACGACTCTCCTCCGGCGACCACGCGATTCCAGCCACCGTTCAGACGAGCAAACTCCGGTGAGCTGAGGCCAGAGCTCGGTTCGGCTTTTCCGCGCCAAACCCGATCGAAAACCGGTGAGCTGTGCCCTGTTTTTGTTCGATTTGTGGCCGAGGGTGACGAGCTCGATTGAGCTCCGATCACCGGCCCTTTTTGGCTGCTCTCGGCGTTGTATTGCCGAGCTTAATGCCGGCGTAGATCGCCGGGCAGTATAGAGCTCGGGTTGAGCTGGAAACAGGGGACTCGAATTTGAGCCTAGGGTTTTCTTAATTGGGAACTTCGATTTTAGGTTAGATTATTCTAATTGAGGGTATATATGGTCGATTAGTGAGGAAATGAGTGTGGATTGATGAAAAATCGAAAAGGGGGAAAATTCCGGGAAAGGGCCGAATCGGGTTTTGCCTGATTTGACCTAGCTACGGTCGTTTGTTTTGAAATTCCTTTTGGCAGGTTAAAATAGGTTATTAGAGGAGTACGTGGCCGCTAGAATCGTCCGATTCCGATCACCGACCCAAAAGTTATGCACGTTTGAGTTTCGGGTCGGTTTTTATCGAACCCAAAATAGTGGCCCATTTAGTTAGATTTTAGTTAGATTAGGCTAGAAATAGTAGTTTAAGATGTTTTCGCGAAAATGAGAGTTTAGTTATGCCGAACGAGTTCTAATGCATTGTTTTGATATTTGGGTTATTTCAGGTTCCACGATTAAGATTTCAGATAGAGACGAATTACTAAGGACGTCAGGTAAGTAGTGTTGCATGCGTGTTGCCTTCGGGCCTACATCACGGAACGCTAGGTTATGTTGCATGTTTCTATTTATGTTTAGCTTTCTCATGCATCATGTTTTAGAAAAAGTACGAAAATGTTTTAGCATATGTTTTCACGATTTGAACGTAGAAACGACAACGATGTAAAACGAAAATGTAAAGTGTCTGAGGGAAGTGGTTCACCCTTCAGATGTAAAGTGTGGAACGTCCAGAAAATATAGAATATCTGAAGGAGATGGTTCACCCTTCAGATGAAGTTGTGGAACGTCTAGAGATGGAGAAACTAATCCGCCCTCCATTGGTAGAGGATTACATGTATGTATGATGGGAACGAAATGATTATGTATGATGGAAACGATATAAACTGAAACGAAATGATTATGTATGATGAAACTGTAGAAATTGCATATGTTAAGTAAAATGTTTTTAATTCATATTGTCACTACTTGCTAAGCATTAGGCTTATAGTTTGAGTTCTGTGATGTAGGTGCAGAAGAACAGGTACGGTGAGTTTTCACGAGCATGCTAGGATTACGGACGCAGTTTTTGGAGTACGACCATGGTGGCAACCCAGCAATATTGTTAGGGCGATTCCGACCGTGGTTAGTATGTGTCCGTGGTTAGTATGAGTACGAGTCTATTGTTAGTAGGTCTACGTGTCGGTTTTGTTTGTGAAAGTATGAAAATGTTTAAGGATGTGGATCGGATGATTTGATAGAAAAATGTATGAAAGGTTGAGTTTTGATGTAAATGTAGTGGAAGTAGAACGTTTAGAATGTGGAGTCTTAATTTTAGAAATATACTGGAACTGTTTGGTTATTTTAAAACAGGTAAGGATACGCTCGATTTTTAGAGCGATCCATGCAGTTCATTTTCTTGAGTTCTTCCCGAAAGTATAGGTTATATTAGTGTCGTGTTTTGATGATCGACGAATGAATGTTTTGTTTTAATTGATCTTACTTTAATTGTTAATTGTTTTAAGTTATTAATGGTTTTAGTCTAGTTTTAAATGTTTTAAAAGTCGAAATGTTTTACGCTCAAAATGCTTAAGTCAAAGTTAGACCCTAAAGTTTGTTAGGGGTGGGTCAATTGTCTAGGTTCGGTTTATTTTATAGTGTCGAGTGAAAAAGAAAAATTTTATGCGTAAACACGAGGGTTTAGGTAAAGGTTATGTCAATGTAAAGTCAAGTCCTGTGACGGCCCTTCGGGGTTGGGGTCGTTACATTCTTGGTATTATTTGCTGTGTATTCGGCATTTTTGGTTTGGTTCAATGATGACAAGAAGTGCCGCCCTTAACAACCAAAACCAAGAGCCTAATGCTCAAAGCGCTCAACCACCTTTGGTGCTGCATCCAAATGATGGTGAGAGCTTAGTTATCAAGGCCAAATCAATGAAGTTAAACGGCCAAATCCATGGGTTGAACCAAAAATTTGATGCTTTATTGTTGGAATTAAGGAACGACCGTGCAAGGCCCCCTCAAACTCCTTTACCTCGAAGAAGAGTTGAAAATCTAAGGAGAAGAAATCAAAACAACAACTTTATGGAAGAGGTAGAGTCTTAGGATAATGATTTCAATCATCTTCATGATAGGTGCGGCAATGATGATGACTTATACCATGTGAAAATATTCATACCACCTTTCAATGGATCTTGCAATGGAGACATGTTCTTGGATTGGGTGGACAAAGTGGATAAAGTTTTTGAATTCTACAACTATTTCGAAAAAAGGAAGCTACAATTACTATCTCTACAGTTGTTTGGTTATGCAAGTTTATGGTGGGACAACATGAGGGACCAAAGGAGGCAAGAAGAGGAAGAACCGATTACCACTTGGAGGGCCATGAAAATTCTAATGCGAAGGAGTTTAGTTCCTAGTCACTACATTCATTCAAATGCAAAACTTGAGGCAAAACTCACAAACGATTGAGGAATACTTGACCAAATTTTAAACGCTCAAAATTAGAACTGGAGTGGGAGAACTCGAGAAGCAAACCATTGCAAGATTTGTAAGGGGGTCAAATTGAGAGATCGACAACGTAGTGGAACTTCATGCTTTGAACAACATAGATAATGTTGTCCAACTTGCCTTAAAAGTTGAGAGGCAAGCCCAGAGAAAAGGAAAGGGCTTTAACACTCGTGTCTCACCAAAAATCGAGAGTACATTCAAACCTCTACCAAAAACCAATGAGAAGAAGCCACTTACAAAAAGTTGGCCACAAAAGGAAGTAGAAGATAAAAAGCTAGTGGAGGACAGTACTCAACCGCGGGCAAGAGAAATCAAATGTTTTAAGTGCCTTGGATTGTGACACATTTCTTCCCAATGCCCTAATAGAAGAGTGAGAATTCTTAAGGAAGATTCGGGTGAAGTGATTAGCGAAAATGAGCAAGAGGGAGTTTCTAATGAGGACCTTGAAGCTCAAGGAGAAGTAATTCACGCTCTGGAGGGTTCCTTATTAATAGTTATTCGGCAAACTCTCATATCGAAGTCTAGTGAAGAAGAATGCCAACGAGAAAATATTTTCCATAGTCGTTGCTTGATTAAGGAAAAGTTGTGTTATCTTATTATCGATGGAGGAAGTTGTACTAATGTATCATCTGACGAATTAGTTGACAAATTTGGGTTGAAAACCACCACTAACCTTAGCCCTTACAAGCTAAGATGGTTGAATGACCGAGTGATATCAAGGTGTCCAAACAAGTATGCATTGATTTCTCTATTGGTGATTATAAAGACAAGGTTATTTGTGATATGGTTCCCATGAGTGCAAACCACCTATTGTTGGGAAGGTCGTGGCAATTCGATAGAAAAGTCTCTTATGATGGTTTCACAGATTTCTATTCTTTCAATTATTGTGGAAAATTGATCAAGCTTGCGCCCCTCAAACCCGAGCAAGTATCACAAGATGAGGAGGCAAAGAATAAGGGAAAAAGACAAAGCTATTCTTTTTATGTCCAAAAATGAATTGAGGAAGTTCCTCTTTGAAGGAGGACCAATTATACTTATGTTGTTTTGAGAAAGAGTAGAAGAGTTGGGAGAAATTCCCAAGGGCGTGCAACCCTCCTCAACAAATTTCAAGATGTGTTTCTAGAGGAATTACCAACAAGGGTTACCTCCTCTTCGTGGCATTGACCACCAAATTGATCTTCAACCAAGGGTGGTACTTCCTAACCGCCCCTCCTATCTAATGAGTTCAGAGGAAACAAAGGAATTACAAAATCAAGTTGAGGAGCTACTAGAAAAGAGATACATAAGGGAGTCTATGAGCTATTGCGCCGTTCTAACACTCTTAGTGCCAAAGAAAAATAGTTCAATGAGGATATGTGGATAGTAGGACTATCAATCAAATTACCATCAAATATTGGTTCCCTATTCCGAGACTTGAGGACATGCTAGATGAATTAAGTGGAGCATCATTCTTTTCTAAGGTGGATCTCAAAAGTTGCTATCATCAAATTCGAATGAAGGAGGGTAATGGATGGAAGACGACTTTTAAAACCAAGTATGGTTTATTTGAATGGTTATTAATGTCATTCGGTCTTTCTAATGCTCCTAGCACTTTCATGAGACTCATGCATTACGTACTCAAGGATTTTTTGGGTAAATTTATTGTGGACTACTGTGGTGACATCTTAGTTTATAGTGCGGATTTTACATCCCACTTAGATCACCTTAATACCCTCTTTGAAACTCTTAGAGTTGCTAAACTTTTTGGCAATCTCAAGAAGTGTTATTTTGCTCAAGAGAGAGTTTATTTTCTCAGTTTCAGCATCACCAAGGATGACATGGAGGTGGATGAATAAAAAATTATGGCCATCAAAAAGTGGCCGATCCCAACAAGTATCTCGGAGGTAAGAAGTTTCCATGGGCTAACATCCTTTTATAGAAAATTTATCAAGGATTTTAGGTCCATCATTACCTCTATCACCGATTGCACTAAGAAGGGAAAATAATTTTTATGGACTCAAGCTTGTCAACAAAGTTTTGAGTTGATCAAAAGGAAGTTATGTCAATCACTCGTGCTCATGCTACCCGATTTTAACAAAGTCTTCAAAGTAGAGTGTGATGCATACGATTTGGGAATTGGGGCTCTACTAATGCAAGATGGAAAACCACTTGCTTATTTTAGTGAGAAACTTAAAGGAGCCACCTCAATTACTCCACATATGACGAAGAATTCCTTGCCGTGATTAGAGCTCTAAAGGTATGACAACACTATCTCCTTCCCAAGGAGTTTATTATTCACACCAACCAGCAAGCTCTTAAACACATCAAAAGCCAAGAAAAACTCAATAGAAGACATGCAAAATGGGTGGAGTTCTTAGAGAGGTATTCTTATATTATCAAATCCAAAAGGGGAGAAGTAAACTTGGTAACTGACGCCCTCTCACGGAGATAAGCACTCTTAAATGAATTAGGCACGCGTTTCTTTGGTTTTGAGTGGATAAAAGATATGTATGAAGAGGACCAAGATTTTGGTCAATATTATGCGCTTAATAAGAATAACACCAAATGTGGATACTACATCATTGATGGTTATCTTTTCAAATGAGGAAAACTATGCATTCCGAAAGGAGGGATCCGAGAATCCTTGGTTAGAGAAGCACATGGCGGCAGCCTAGCTATCCATTTTGGGGAGAAAAAGACTTTGGAAGCCATCAAAGAACACTTCTATTGGCCGTATTTACTCAAGGACGTACATAAAGTCGTGGAGAAGTGCATCACGTGCCAGAAAGCAAAGAGCCGAGTTCTACCTCAATGATTGGGTCAAATCATCCATGGGAATAGGTTAGCATGGACTTTGTGCTAGGGTAACCTCACACCAAACGGGCCAAAGATTCAATAATGGTAGTGGTAGATCGTTTCTCTAAGATGACATACTTTATCGATTACTCCAAGAGAGATGATACCATTTATATAGCCGAGCTATACTTCAAAGAAGTGATTCGCATGCATGGAATTCCAAAAACTATTGTTTCAGATAGAGACACCAAGTTTTTGAGTTCTTTTTGGAAGACACTTTAGAGGAAGTTAGGCACCAAGTTACTCTTTAGCACTTCTTTCCACCCTCAAACTGATGGACAAACCGAAGTGGTTAATAGAACTTTGGGTGCCTTATTGAGAAACATCGTGAACAAATCCCTCACCGATTGAGACATTCAACTCCCATACATTGAGTTTGCTTACAATAAGAGTGTTCACAGTTCAACACAAAAGACTCCATTTGAAGTAATGTATGGATTCAATCCACTCACTCCTTTAGATCTTGTGTCTTTGCCCATGAAGGAACTAGCCAATCCAAGTGGAAGTGACAAGGCTGATCAAATCAAAAGCATACATGAATCGATTAGAAAAACCATTCAAAAGAAGAATGAATTGTATGCCAAACAAGCCAACCGTGGAAGAAAAGAAGCCATCTTCAATGAAGGAGACTTAGTTTGGTTGCACTTTAGGAAGGAAAGATTTTCCAATCAAAGGAAATCAAAGAAGTTACTTCTGAGGGCCGATGGTCCATTCAAGATTTTGGAGATGATCAATAGCAATGCTTATAAGCTTGAGCTGCCCGGAGACTATGGAGTTTTGGCCACATTCAACGTACAAGATTTATCCCCTTACATTGAGGATGAGGAAGAGGAGGATAAGGAGCAACAAATGGATTTGAGGTCAAATCTTCAATTACCCGAGGAGGATGATGTGCCTCAAGGAATAATCACATGCTCCCGAGTTAAAAAGTTAATTAATCTATATGCTCGTCGTATAGGTGACATATTCAATGACAAAATGGAGCTAACACCTAGCATGCAAGATAAGGAGACACCATTCCATGCATTAAAGTGGGAGCAAGCTGCGGTTACACCAAGTATTGAAGGGGAAATTTGTATTCATTTTAAACAAATTATGTAACTTATCTTAGTTTTTAATTTTATCTAAATGACTTAGTAGTTTACGTAAAATAAAGGATTGCATGGCTGCATGCAAGAGGAGAAACGCAATTGGACAAGAAGCACGCAGCTAAAGTTCCTTCGGCTGAGGGATCCTTATCTTCTCTATTTTTATGCTAATTAGGTTTAATTTAATTTTGTGTTAAGAGATGTATTATTTAACCTCTAAAAGACTCTATGTTTTAAAACTTTTAGAAAATTATTAATGAAGAGTTTATTCTCTCAAAACCGAAGCCTTAAACTTCCATGTGACATCCTTCATCCGAGTAGGTTGTCACAAATCGTTTTCCATCTTGTAAGTTTCGTGGAAAACTTTTATTATTGCCGTCTTTTCTACCATCTTAGTTGAAGGTAGTCATCCCCATAAGGTTGCATAAACTCTCATCAAAACTTTGTTAGAGTGATTTCTTCAAAAGAATAGTCAAAACCTGAAATGTGCAGACTAATCAACTTTTTTGAACCAACATCGGTGTTCAGATCATATCTCCTTCGTTTCTTCGATTTAACCTCTGAAATTTTTTAGAGATTATCATTCACTCACCAAGTAAGATTGTCCTAAATTTTTGTGATTTTTGGAGTTGAAATTATATTGCTTTTATCTGTTGGAATCTGAGGATCTTTCAGTAGTATTCAATTGGAAAGCCGAGAAAGAACTAATGCTTGTGATTGAAACACAGGTTACCATAAGTTGAAGCGTATCAGCTGCCTTAACAATTGGATCTTTCACAAATATTCATAGCGTTCATAGCGTGTGCCAACAAAAATTTATTTCGATGTTAACAAAATAATCATTACGCCACAATACTTGTTAAAGTTGCAAGTCTTTAATCACATAGAATTGTAGGATTAATATATGATTCTTGGTGGATGTATATTGATACACACCAGTAAACATATAGTTTTATGTAAGCGATGTGATTTGTCTATCAAGCAATTGCTTGCTTATATCTCGATGGTCGTTGAATGTATTTGCATTTGCATTTAAAAATTTTATGATCGGGAGAGATTTCACACCTCGTATTTAATGTCATGCATTCATTGATGGAAGTTTTAGTTAACCTGTCACGACCCGGGAGAGGGCCTAACAGAAACGCCAGGTTAAACGATCAACTTCGGGGAGGTCCACTGTCTAACCTAAGGCTGAGTGCGGAAGTTTTAACACTGATCCAGAATCTCCTCGAAGTAACAAATATGAGAGTACAAACAATAGCAGAAATACATGATAAACGAAAATAATTACATGCCAAAGTATAGTACAATCTCGAATGTGTTCTTACATATGTCAAAATAGAAGAAAGAAAACTGTGAACCAAGGAAAAGCCAGTACAGCTCGAGTTCACTTCCGGTTCTTCCTTCCTTTACCTGTAGAGGAGGGAGTCGTTGGGGTGAGTGACAAACTTAGTATGAGATGTTATACCTACCTCTCAAAATATGCATGCCGCATAAAATCAATACACGTTTTTAAAAAAAACCAAAACCAATTTCAATGTTATTCATTCCTCTTCTCATTATTTATTTAAAAGGTTTATGAGGCTAACAATAAAATAAGTATATGTAGTAAATATAGGCCCACATCAACAATGCTATCATAAAAATATATATCTAGGTGTACAGTGAAAAGGGAGGTTACTCACGGATCCTCCGAACCACACCAGCACAAAAAGGTCGCGATAACACGAGGCAGGGCCTCATAGGGAGAAGAGAAAAGGTCAACCACCAAGAGGGACGAACCACTCAGCCCTGGGCCACCGGGACACCGTGCTAGGGCACACCAGGAGGGACAAACCACTCAACCCTGGGCCCAAGGAGGCAACACAGTGGACTTATCAACCACCAGGAGTGACGAACCACTCAACCTTGGGCCACAGATGCACACACGCTAGAGCACAGCAGGAGGGATGAACTACTCAACCCTGGGCCCAAGGGGACCAGATAGTGGACTTATCATACCGGGGGTAGCAACGAACAGACACTAGCCAGGTCGGGTAACAGGGCTAGCATAGCTCAGAGCCCATTCCTCCATTCGCGGGGAGTACCGCACAGAACTAGCATAGCTCAGAGTCCATTCCTCCTACTATCAGGGGGAGTACCCTATCCAAACAAGTGTAGGGAGTACCACAGCAACCCTCAAACACTGGTGCAACTGGGTAAAATCCCCTGAGACTCTTAGTATATGGGCCCAGCTAAGAGTGTCAGATGGTTATCTCTAGTATCAAACTCCAAATAGCACAGCAGAAAACCAATGCATGAATAAAATCAAATGCATGCACAAAACCATCTGCATGCCATACATGATAAATCTCATGAAAAATCTCAAATACAGCCCATCGGCAAAGGCGAGTAAAACATGGCATCTAAAATCCACTAAGCAGTATGAATCAGTCAAAAAGTAAACATGCCACAATATGCAAAATGATCATGCCAGTAAAATGCCGACGTCAATACTAGTGGTATCCCACCAAAAATAAGATACGTGCATCACAGGCTAGGTATAACGCAATAAGTATAATAACTCATAACCCTGAGGCGAGTCCTCCTATCCTCGGTAAACCGTGGCTCCTCGGGAATTGCTTCGAACTCAGCGAAATCCTCTGAATCTGAGAGTCAAAACAAATGAGGAAATGGCTCGAGTTGCTTTTGGTCAAAAGTCAACTTAGGTCAAAGTCAACGACCAACATTCAAAGTCAACAATTGACTTTGACTGACTGGGTCGGTTTGAGTCGAGTCGGACCGGTTCAAGTCGACCAAGTTCGGGTCGGCTCTAATTTGGTTTAGGTCTGGTTCGGATCGGGCCAATTCGGGTCGGATCTAATCGAACTGGTTCGGGTTGGTCCGGGTCGGATCGGTCTGATCCTGAAAAACCCGTTCCAGCTGGGCTCGGGTCAGACCCGGCCCGAATAGGGCTGATCCTGGCCCAAACCCAGATCGGACTCAGCCTGACCTAACCTAGGCCAACTCGGCCTTGGGCCCGAGTCGACTCGGCCCAAAGCCCGAGTTGACTCAGCTCAATGCCCAGTCAACTCGGCTGTCGACCGAGTTAACTCGGCCACCGATGGCCGAGCACCCTAGGGTCGAAAAATCACGTTTCTTCGACCTTTTTTCGCCAAACCTTGTTCCCAACCCATTTCTCACTTATATTCTGGTCGATTCGTTCCAAAAACACCAGAGAAATGACCCAAAACACAAATCTACCAAAAACCTAAAAACTCGAAACTTTCTCGGCTAAAATCAGAAGATAGAGAGCTTACCTTCAAAAACACCATTCGCCAACGTTGATCTACGCTTCGAGACGAACGTTTTGTGTTGTGGAAACACCAGTAACTGGGAAAATGCTAAGCTATATTCTCTCAAAAATGTTTACAAAAGAAAAGATAAAAGGAACGGTAGTAAAAACAGACAATTCAACACCCCTCCTCACGCCCCTCGCCTCTGCTTATAATGCCTTCTCCTTTCAACGGTATGGACACGTTGGCAATCAGCTAGTTTGTGACAGCTGGCTGAATCGTCTTGGCTTGGGCTCGTTGTGGTTTACTGCACGTCTTCTTGGTGGCCCTAGCTACGCAGCCCGTCTTGGAGGCCTTTGTAGGGTTGTGATTGTCTAAGAGGGGGTGAATTAGAAATTACTTGCCCTAATTAATTTTATGCAATGTAAATTCGGTTTATATGATCTTCTCTCTTTATCCTGAAATTACTCAAATAATCGCAGACAAGCAAACAAGTCAAAGTAAAAGAGAGAGAGAAAAATGACACCAGAGTTTTTAACGTGGTTTGGCCAATCCTGCCTACTTCCACGCTCCAAGGCTCTCCCTTGAAGATTTTTCCTTTTTCCTCATGAGGAAACTGGATCAAACTTTCTGGGCATCGATCTACTACCTTTTACAAATCTGGATTGCTCTTCACGGGTGACAATCCACTGCCTTAGGTTTTACAAGATGAAAAGTGATTTTGAGCACTGAGTTACACTCTCTCAAATACCAAATTTCAAGTTGTGATATGGAGAAGTGTAAACAAAAGTTATCGCTTCAGCTCGTAGAAGATCAAAGTGATTGTTTAAAAATTGGCAAAAGTTTTTGTCTCGAGCTACAGTTCTTCTATTTATATCCGTGTCTGTAATCTGCGTTCAAAAATATGACCATTGGAGAACATTCGTACGCATAAAAACTAGTCGTTGAGTTTGTAGCGACCCTAATACTGTACCTGTATTTTCCGTACCATATTTTTTTTAACCTAATATCTTTAATTAAACACTGGGCGGAACCTAAACCGAAATCGAAACCAAAATCGAAATCGGAATTAAAATCTAAGTTTAAAACCAATTAAATAAAACCATTATTTAAAACTAATTTCGATTAAAATAAAAGGGGAGGGCAGAATTGACATTCTGCCCGAGGAAAGGAGGCCGCGCTCAGTCGCTGCAGCATGCAGCGACTGATCGCTGCTTGCTAGCATATGCATCGATACTAGCTCAAGTGGTACTCCTCACTTGTAGCCTAGGTACTTAACCCTGAGGTCTTGGGTTCGAGTGGGGAGGAAGGCAAAAATAACCTACAGGGAGGGGAAAGTTCTGTGAGTACACGTGGCGAACAGAAAAGGAAGCCATGTAGCGGGGATGGTACCGCACAGCTCGGTGTAAACCCTCGGGTTACGGGGGCCGGGTTGTTACAATAAAAGGCGCCTTTTATTGTAACAACCCGGCCCCCGTAACCCGAGGGTTTACACCGAGCTGTGCGGTACCATCCCCGCCACGTGGCTTCCTTTTCTGTTCGCCACGTGTACTCACAAAACTTTACCCTCCCTGTAGGTTATTTTTGCCTTCCTCCCCACTCGAACCCAAGACCTCAGGGTTAAGTACCTGGGCTACAAGTGAAGAGTACCACTTGAGCTAGTACACGTGGCGAACAGAAAAGGAAGCCACGTGGCGGGGATGGTACCGGCACAGCTCGGTGTAAACCCTCGGGTTACGGGGGCCGGGTTGTTACAGAGTTTCTGGAGTCGCTAACGTTCGCGGTCTTCAAAAGTCTGGGGTTGAGACTTTGGACGAGTAAGTATGGACGAGTGTCGCTACCGCTTGCAGTCTTTAAAAGTCGGGTGTTAAGACTTTGGACGAGTGCGTCTTTCTTTTAACTGTGGACGTCTGCGTCTTGCTTTTAACTGTGGACGACTGCCTCTGTCTTTTGAGTGTGGACAACAACATCTATCTTTTGAGCGTGGACGACTGCGTCTCTCTTTTGAACGTGGATGACTGCGTCTTTCTTTTGAACGTGGACGACTGCGTCTTTCCAGACTGTCTCTCAATAGTACTTTGAACGCGTAAGTCTGGACTAATAACACTTAACCAAAAAAACATCAGAAAACATAATACCCTTTTTAAAGGGCATTTCTAGATAAATGCAATAACCATAATAAACCAATTTATATTCAGTTTATATATTAAGCATAATCATCAAAAAAAATTTAAACTTTAAACTTAATTTAAGTTAACAATCTCCCCATTTTTGATGATGACAAACATATAAATTGTTTCAAGCATACTTATCTGTATTTCAGTTAAATTTTACATACTCCCTGATACTTTATGCCGTATTTCTTATCAATGATACATTCAGTGAATTGTGTACCCTTCTCCCCCTTTGACATTATCAAAAAAGAAGGAACATAGGAGGAATGACATTCAGCACAGCACATGAGAGATAACAGGAAAGAATAATGAATAATAAAAAAAAAATAGCAAATGTAAGTTGTAAGGTCTTAGACGAAACTACCTAAGACAGAGAAGGAAGGACCGGAAAGATACAATGAAAGAAAAACAGAAATATTCTTAGAAACGGCCAGAATAGAAAACCCTTGCAAATCGGAACAGATTTTCCTCATCATCCTCATCGGCCGTGTCCACTGCTGAAACAAGAGGAATAGGATAAACAGGAGGAATTTGATCTCTATCGTGGGAATCCCCTGCATCCCATGTATCCGCTGCATCCTCAGCATCCAAAGCCACCACGGCAACCACTTCAGTCTCTGGAATTAGGAAACCAGCAGGAGGCTCTGGCGCAGTGACAGGCTCAAACATGACAAGATCAGCAGAGCCAATAGCAGCATCATCAGCTAGCGCATCAACAGGCTCAAACGTGACAAGATCAGCAGAGACATCAATAGCAGCTGGAACAAAAGCAATATCTGGAAGAGGAGGAGCTAGATGATCAACAAACAGTGCAGGCACTGGCTCGTCCTCACACAGAGCAACCTCTGCAACAGCATCAGCCTCAACAACAGAATCAACATCCAAATGCTCAGCACAGGAAGGAACAGCTGAAGTAGCTGGAGGAGCTGGTTCAGGTGTCTCTCACCGCCTTCCAAGTCCTCATCTCCATAAATGGACACACCATCACTCTTAATCAGAAGGTTACGAAGATCACTAAACTGAGTGATGATGCGGGCAGATTCGTGTTGCAATTGTGTTGTGACAAGATTGGAATGGAATCTAACCGAAGAGATGACATCATCAATGACTTCACTATGCGCGAGTTCAGCTTGATCAATGCGATTGTTCACAGCAGCAAAAGCAAAACTTTGATGTGATTCCAGTAGATCAAGACGTTTGAGCAGTCCTTGATTGGCAGCCGTGAGTTGTTCAAGTTGAGAAATGACAAGTGCTGCAAATTGACCATGATGGGAGAGATACAAGGATTGAAAAGATTCAAGGCCAGTCCCAAGACTGGCAATGCTTGCCCTTAGCTCATCCTGCAAATCCTCAGAAATAGGATCCCTCGCTCGAGAAGAGGAAGGACCTTTGGAGTGAGGAGAAATACGAGCAGATGATGAAGGGATCTGAGGTGAAAGGGAGGCAGGAGTTGGACTGGGTGGACGTGGAGGAGGAGAAGGAGAAACAGCCTGGACTGTATGAGGTTCAGGATCACTCACAGGCTCTGGAATGTGAGTTTGCTCATGACTGACCTCCTCTGAAGCATGAAGAAGAAGAACTGGAGGTGGAAGAGGGCCAAGGGCAGGAAGAAGAGTGTCATCAAGACCACTTTCTTCCTCTTCTTCTTCAGCAATAAGCAGGCACCTGGAAACACCTTTACGACCAACTTTGTCCACCAGCTCACCTTGATCATTGCGTGTTATTCCCATTCTGGACAAAGTGGAGGATGAAAAGAAGTCAGACTTCTTCAGGGATAACGGCTTGTCAGACTCAGGAATGCAAACACCAAACTGGTGAAAGATCTTCATAAGGAGAAGATTGAAAGGCAGAGATTTGGAGGCATTGCACACCACTTGAAGCATCCGGTTTAAGATAATGTATCCAACATTAAAGGGTTCGCCTCTGAAAAATTGACCAAGCAGGAAAAGATCCATGCCACTGACATGGTCCCGATGACCCTCTACAGGCATCATGTTGTAATAGATCATGTGGTGGAAGACACGAGCCCTGAAGTTCAAATCCTTGCTCTTTAACTTTAGGGGAGCATTGTTGGGTTCCTTGGCAATTAAGTGAAGTAAATCCTTCCCAGCTGGTTTCTCAAGAAAAGATGGAATCTTGTCTGCCTCAAAAAATCTTCTTGAACGATTCAGAGACTTACAATCAAGAATTTCATGGAGAGCTTCCTGGGTGAGTTCTATATGTCGTCCATAGACGTAACTCCAAATAACCAGAGGGCAAAGAGAGTGTTCTAGATTCGCATAGAACATTCTAATTGGGGTTTCACTATAAAGAGACACTGAATTAAACAACCCCATTAAGCCCATCAGTTGTATAGGTTTTTCTAGGTTCAGACCATACAAGTCGTGAAAGACTACACCACGAGAGCGAATAATAGGTTTAAATTTGAAATCTTCGTAATACCTCTTGAAAGTAGCATGATTTAAGAACTCGTGATTTGGCCATACTAGAGGCGGAGGAACAGAGATAGACTGAGCATCCTCGTTATGGGAAATCTTTTGCTTTTTCCTGGAGAAGACTTGTGGAGCGCGAGAGGAAGATGCCATTGAAAAAGGTAGAGATTTCTGAGCACAAATGGAGTTGAGAGAAGTGTAGGATCGGTGCCGACTAGCAGAGGAGAAATCGCTGGACGAGTCGAGAGGATTTTGGGGGGAATTTTGAATCTTAGGGTTTCTGTTATCTGTCGAGAGATTTTATAGACAATTTGGTGAACGTCCATTGTCGACGTCCATTGTGACAATGTCCATTGAAACTCCATTGTCAATGTTCACGGTCAACGTCCATTGTGATCACGTTTTCTCAGAGAAGAAAATTTTGGAGATCGTCCATTTTACTAATTCTCCAACAGAAAAAAAAATGAAACTTAATTTTTTTCAACCCTAATGAGACCTAACCTTATTCTTATATTATTGAACGTCTTTTCATCCAAAGGCTTGGTAAAGATATCTGCTAATTGATCAGCAGAATTGACAAATTCAAATGTAATATCACCTCTTTGAACATGATCTCTGATAAAGTGATATCTAACCTCGATGTGTTTTGTTCTAGAATGTTGGATAGGATTCTTTGAAATGTTAATAGCACGGGTGTTGTCACACCGAATGGGAATCCTATCATAGAAAATGTTATAATCTTCTAGAGTTTGCTTCATCCAAAGCATTTGAGCACAGCAACTACCAGCAGCAATATATTCACTCTCGGCAATTGAAAGAGCTACAGAATTCTGTTTCTTAGAATACCAGGACACAAGAGATTCTCCTAGGAATTGACATGTTCCACTAGTACTTTTCCTATCAACCAGACTTCCTGCATAGTCTGAGTCTGAATATCCAATTAAATCAAATGAAGTTCCCTTCGGATACCACAAACCTAAATCAGAAGTCCCACTTAAGTATTTGAAAATTCTCTTGACAGCACTTATGTGAGATTCCTTAGGGGAAGCTTGAAATCTAGCACAGAAGCATACACTAAATAGGATATCTGGCCTGCTAGCCGTTAGGTATAATAGAGAACTAATCATACCCCTATACTTCTTAATATCACACTTATCCTATTTTCATCTTTGTCCAATTTTGTAGTTATACTCATGGGAGTTCTAGAAGACTTAGAGAAATCTAATCCAAATCTCTTTAAGAGGTCTTTAATGTATTTTTCTTGACAGAAGAAAATACCATCAGATTTTTGACTAATTTGAAATCCCAAGAAGAATATTAACTCTCTCATCATACTCATTTCAAATTCACTTTGCATTAGGGAGGAAAATTCATCACAGAGAGAGACATTAGTTAAACGGAAAATAATGTCATCGACATAAATTTAAACTAAAAGGATGTCTTTGTCCTTTTGCATGGTAAATAAGGTTGAATTGGTTTTGCCCTTTTTGAACTTTCCTTTCCTCAAGGAAATTCTTCAACCTATCATACCAAGCTCTAGGAGCTTGCTTAAGTCCATATAGAGCCTTCTTGAGCTTATAGACATGGTCAGGTTTGTCACAGACTAAGGGTTGCTCTACATAAACTTCTTCCAAGATATATCAATTTAAAAAAGCACTCTTAACGTCCATTTGAAAGAGTGTGAAGTTTTTGTAGTAAGCATAGGCTAAGAGCATCCTAATGGATTCTAGTCTAGCTACATGTGCAAAGGTTTCCTCAAAGTCTATTCCTTCTTCCTGGTTGTACCCTTTGGCAACTAACCTAGCTTTGTTCCTGACCACAATTCTATTTTCATCCATCTTATTCTTAAAAACCCATTTGGTTCCAATAATAGGATGATTGTCAGGTTTTGGAACAAGTTCCCAACTGTTGTTCCTTTCCAATTGGTTTAATTCATCTTGCATTGCAACTATCCAATTTTCGTCCAATTCAGCTTCTTCAAACTTCTTAGGCTCTATTTGAGAGATAAAGGCAACATTAGCACAAAGATTTCTAAGGGAGGACCTAGTTTTGACTCCTAATGTTGGATCACCTAGAACTTCATCTAAATGATGATTTTTTACATATTTCCAATCTCTAGGCAGAGTAACATCTTCATCCTTGACTGGGACAGTTTCTAGAGAATTTGAAGAAGGGTCTAGAGAGTTTTCTCCTTGAAGTGTTTCAGCAGATTTGTCTAAAGAAAGAGAATCCATTTGCTTTTCTAAGATGTCATCCTCATTCACATTGATTGTGAGTTAAGGGGTCTCATCAAAATTGACATGCACGGATTCTTCAACAACTAGTGTTCTTTTGTTGAACACCCTATATGCTTTACTGGACAGAGAATATCTAAGAAAAATTCCAAGGTCTGATTTAGAATCAAATTTTCCTAAGTTGTCCTTAGTGTTTAGAATGAAACATTTACAATCAAAAGCTCTAAAGTATTTGACAGTAGGAATTTTTCCATTCCACAGCTCATAAGGACTTTTTTCAAGAATAGGTCTTATGGAGACCCGGTTTAATACATAACAAGTTGTGGAGACGGCTTCAGCCCAGAAATACTTAGGAATGGAATTTTCATTTAGCATGGTCCGATCTAGTTCTTGAAGGGACCTATTTTTCCTCTCAATAACACCATTTTGTTGAGGGGTTCTAGGGGAGGAGAAATTGTGCTCAATTCCATATTTGAGACACAAGAGTTCAAATTTCTCATTTTCAATTTCTCCACCATGATTACTACGAATAACTACAATGGTGAGCTCCCTTTCATTTTGAACTCTATTCCTAAAACTAGAGAATGTATCAAAAGTCTCATCCTTAAACTTCAGGAAGAATACCCAAGTGAATCTAAAGAAGTCATCAACAACGACAAAGACATAGAATTTTCCTCCTAGACTGGCTACATTAGAAGGACCGAAGAGGTCCATGTGAAGAAGTTGTAGGGGCTTGGAGGTAGAGATTGCATTCTTTGATGCAAAGGAACTTTTGATCTGCTTGCCCATTTGGCAAGTTTCACAGACTTTATCCTTCTCAAATGATATTTTTGGCAAGCTTCACAGTCTTTATCCTTCTCAAAGGATATTTTTGGAAGTCCTCTAACTAAATTATCCTTAGTAATCTTAGCTAAGGTATCAATGCTTACGTGACCTAGTCTTCTATGCCAAGTTCAACTATCAGACAACAAATTCACAGCAAGGCATTTTTCATCAATATGTTCAAAGTGAACTAAATCAATAATATAGACATTCTCTTTTCCATATCCTTTCAACAAAATTTTTCTATTAGAAATATCTTTAATTACGCATGCATTTGACTTGAAAACTATTTTATAACCCTTATCACATAATTGACTGATACTTAGCAGGTTGTGTTTTAGCCCTTCAACTAACAAAACATTTTCTATAATAGGGTTGGCATGATTACTTATATTGCCGATGCCAACAATTTTTCCCTTTTTGATTTCCACCAAAAGTGACATTCCATTTCTTCTTGTTGACAAAGGCAAACTTTGTTGAGTCTCCCGTCATGTGCCTCGAGCAGCCACTATCGAGGTACTATTGATTTTTTCAGGGAGAACAATCAACCGGAAAAACAGTAATCAAGTGGTCTTCTTAGGTACCCAAATCTTTTGGGTTCTAGTGTTAGGTCTGGTTCCTTTAGGAACCCATTGAAGTTTACTGCTTGATTTCTTGCTAAGTTTCAAAGGACATTCATATGATTTATGTCCTATTTCATTACATGCATTGTAATACCCTGGCTTTTCGGGATATTAATATTATAATATACGATGGTATTTATGTAAATATATCAAATCAAGTCTGTTTTGCAAACGATGAGCTTTGTTACGATCCTAGCAATTAATGGGAATTTCAAGAAATTTTTGAGAATTTCCAGAATAATAACGCTATATTTCGAGTAATTACGTTTCTCGTAATATAAAGGACATTTTAGTAAAAATAGTAAACGAGGCCTGATTTGCGAACGGACAGTTTTATTAGAACCCAAATAATAAGTTGGATTTATAGGTGAAATAAGGAGATTTAGTGAAACTGAATAGCTAGTTAATTAACGAAACAAAGGACAAAACTAATATAAAAACAATGCAAGAGCAAAACGGTCTTTTGCCAAGTCAATTTTAATTTAAAAACAAAAACCTCTCCTCTCTCCAGAACACTCTGCGATTTTCATTTCTTTTTTTTCCAGAGGCGATTTCTTCCTCTCTGCCCGCGGCGTTTTCTCCACGCCGGCCTCCATTTTTTCCTCCGGTCGTCTTCCGTTCTTCACGTTTCCTCCTCCAATTGACGCTCTAGGTATGAATCTATAGTTTTAGAGCGTTAGTTTTTGATTTTTAGAAAGTTATACATTAGGTTTTCGTTAAGGGTTATCGTAAAAATCAAGATTTAGGGTTCGAATTCGATAAGTTGTCATAGTTTATGGATGTATAGAACGTATTAAGCGTTATTGGACGAACTTAATCGATTTAGGTCGAATGTTAAATTTTGTGAAAATTTGAGATTTAGGAGAAGCTCGTAATTAGGGAATTGAGGTGCCGAGCGTGTAATTGCTCTATGAAATAGCTCAATGAATTTCATTAAAGCTATAGGAAATTTCTTTAGTTAAGGTTTAGTTAATTTGGACGGTTAGTAGCTGAAATTAGTTTTAACGGCGAATATTGTGTTTTGCCTCAGACAAACAACGCTCGTGGACGGAGTTTGAGCTGCAACGGACACGAGGTAAGTTCTCGTGACTTACTCTGGCCGATTGGCCGACACCGTACGTCGAAGTCATCTCAAGGAACCTTGAGGATTTGTTTGTTTAAATTGTTTTGGTTTGGGTAGTTAGGATTAGTTGTTTTTATATGTTGTTTGTTTATCGTCTTAATGATACATATGTGTTTGTTTATCGTCTTGATGGTACACATGTGATTGTTTACTTTATGTTATATTGAACTGTTCACGCATTATGGTTTTAAAACGTCATGAAAATGAATTTACGCACGGATTTTATGAAAAGAACATGCATGTAAAGGCAAGTAAAGTATCATAGTAAACAACCATGACATGGGGTTATTGGGAATAAGGTTCAGACCTGGCGTTCCGTGGTGAGCGTGTTTCCCTCCCTTCAGATGGTGTGGGCTGTCTAACCACTGGACGTGCCCTATCTATCTGTCGAGCGTTTCCGATAACCATAGGCAGACACGTACTGATATATGAACTGACATGGACTGTTTTCATAGCATCGAGCATACATGATCATGCATAGGCATTTACGTAGAGCTTACTGAGATTTTTATCTCATAGTGTGTCTGTATGGTGTAGGTGACCTCGATATAGGTGAGGACGAGATCCCTCCACCTGAGGAATGATGTAGTTGACGAAGGACGGCTCGCGTGGGTGTGCTGGCGCAGTCCATGCTTAACCGATCCGTGGGGAAGTATGTGCGTATTTTGAGGGTATTAGGTTATTTTGGATAAATTATGTATAGTTAGAACATTGTAGGAAGTTTGGATCTGATAGTTGATAGGTTTTAAACGTTTTTGGACATCTATTTTATAAACTGTTTTTGTTAAGTTTTCATGGGAACTGCTTGGTAATTTAAAACAGGAGGGAGTGTCGATTTTTAAACGTATCCACGCAGTTCGTTTTTACAAAAGTTTAACGTATGTTTAGGCCGTTTAGTTGGGATTGACAAAGTTGGGATTGATAAAGTGTGAAGGGTGTTAAGTTTTATTGAAGTGTTAGAGTGTATGTATAGAAATGGATATGTGCAGGGGATGAGAAATGAAGGAGGAAAGCTCTCTCGAATCGAATTCCAGAGAGCAAACTATGGGATCGCCGCGCTCTGAAGAAAAATCCAGAGCGTGCAGCGATCGATCGCTGGCGCAGCGATCGGTCGCTGCCAGCGATCGAACGCTAGCCAGCGATTGCTGCCAGCGATGGCTGCAGCGATCGATCTCCTGAATTTGGAGATCGATCGCCCCTTCCCTTTTGTTACGGCTTGACAGTTTTGCCCTCCCACTTATTTCAATTGTCTTTTAATTGTTTTCTTAATTGTTTAAGTTTTAATAAATTGATTTGAGATATGTTTTAAACGATTTTCCAAACGAACTTTGATTCCGATTTAATAAGTTTTAATTCCGCTTTAAGTTCATTTAAAGTTATAAGTTTATAGGAATAATATAAGTTTAAAGGATAAAAAAAAAAAGAAAATGAAAAATATGTACAGAAAATTGGGTACAGTATTAGGGTCGCTACATGCATGGCAGGTGGACGATTTAACAAAGAATTTTTTATAAACTTTCTTTTTATTGGATCTTTCATAGCCCAATTGTTACGCCACAAATAACCCAGGATGCAAATGGAAGCTCAAAAGAATGCAAGTGTTCGGTACTCTTAGGTGAAACCCAAGAACACCCCAAAACTAGGACATAAGATGCGTAAAACAGAAAGGATAACATGGGAATGCGGATGAGGTGGGTGTTGGATTGAAGAGGGCGCAGTGGGATGACGAAGGGGTCCAATGCCGGCCCAGAAAGGTGATCCCAGCACCTTTCGGGAAAAGGGCTATCTCCGAGAAGGAGAAGCATTCCAACAAGTGACTAAAGACCTATGCACGTTACTTCTGCTGATGAGATGAAAGGGGCGAAGGAAGGCCCGTGGCTGGTTCCCAAAGACGGTGAAACGAAGCAGCTCGGTGTCTTTGGAAATGAAGCTCCTCGTTATCGGGGAACATCGCAGCTTTAGGGATGGTTTTCCATCCTCCTACTAGCGTCCAAGTTCATTGAAGAACTGGAGAGGAAGGATGGAAATAAGAGTGCTTCCAAGAACCATTAACTTGGAAGAACAATCCTTGGTGCGGCCGGGTGCTACGCACCGGCAAGGAGGGCACCGAGAAAACCCACGGAGAAAACCCCACTTCTGAAGATGCAATCTTCTATTTCCAAAAATTTGATGTTCAAAAGAAACTGCTAATACAAGCTACAAATTATCCTTAAGTATGTGTTTCTAATACTCTTAGGGTTTGGTGGCTAACAAATGAGAAAAAAAGGCAAAAGAAGACAACAACATGGGCCCCATCATTATGGGCTGTTGTTTCTCTCTCCCACGTTCCAATTCCAGCTCCTAGCGCCATCAGCATTCAATAGATGTCTAAAGGGGGACAAACCCCGCATTCGTTGTACGCTTCGGCCACGCAAAGATTAGTTTGGCTGTTGGTTGTTTCCACGAGAATATTTGCTTCAACTAAACTCCTCTCAATTAATGGATCTTCCCAAGTAAGTAGGTGCATGGATTTCTCCCTATCATGCACTGATGGTTCCTAATTCTCGGCGTCCCAAATAAATGTTCCTGCAAAATCAACAACTAAGTTAGTTAATAATTCGGTTCCGGCCACAGGCTTGGTTTGCGATTGGGTTAAGAGTCTCTGGGGCATATCATCAATCCTGCTTTATCAAAAGTTACTCTTTGACTACCTAGTAGCATATTCAAATTCTTGCTACCGTTAGTGAATTTCAATACAATATTATTCAAATTCTCATTTCTACTTCTAAGATCATTAGTTTTCATTTCATGTAAACTGATCTTTTTAGCATGCTTCTCAATTAAGTCACAATTTTCCTTTTTCAACAGTTTGTATTTTGACTTAAGCATGTCAAATTGCTTAACTAAATCATTAAAGGCATCAATCAGATCACCACCATCATCAGCTTCACTATAACTAGAAGAATGACTAACCTCATCCTTCTTGGCCATGAAGCACAGATTGGCAACTTTCGCATCTTCTGAAGAGGTGTTGCTCTCACTGTCATCCCAAATGGCCTTCATAGCTCTCTTCTTGAATTTTTTGGGATTCTTCTTTGCTTGTGGACACTCGGCCTTAATGTGTCCAGGTTTCCCACATTCGTAGCAGGTAATCTTCTTATCCTTTTAAGGCTTTTCTCCCTTTGAGAATTTCCTCCTATTCAATCTTTTCTGCTGGAGAAATTTGCTGAATCTTCTAGTGATGAGGGCTATGTCCTCATCATCATCTTCTTCCTCAGAATCTTCTTGTTTACTTGAAGAAGCTTTGAGTGCAATATCCTTTTTCTTGTTGATCACTTTCTCCTTGAGATCTTCCTTGTCATTGGCTCTCATGGTTATCTCATGAGTCATTAGAGAGCCAATGAGTTCTTCTAGCTTGAGAACCTTGAGATCCTGAGCTTCTTGTATGGCAGTCACTTTCTGTAACGCCCGACATTTCGGCCAGGTGATTTTCTGACCATTCTCATTGTTACCCTTTATTTAACCTTTATGATTAAATTTAATGTTGAGGCAAATTCATTACAAGTTGAGTAAAACTAGGTTGAGTGGCAATTTTGTAATAAAGACTGAAGGATTAGGTATAAATAGAAAATTGAAACCTTAAATCTCATTTAAACCTCACTGCAGCCGACATTTCCTCTCGGCGACTCCCTTCTTCTCTGGAACTTTCTTCCTCCCCAGCAACTGGTTTTTCAGCCTCTACTCCGGTAACCCGCATTCTAGGTAAGATTTTGACAATGTAGATGCCGGGTAGTCATTTAGAACTCTGTTTTCAGTTGAACTTGTACTTTCGAGTTCTTCAATGGCTAAGTCAGTTGGTTATCGTTCCTTATCTTCATTTGGTAATGCCACCTTTAAATCGATTCTGGACCTTTTATATAACCGACCCCGTTTAATCGATAGCTATATCTAGCTGTTTCGGTTTTGGATTTCAGACTGCACAGAGAACCTTAGCTGCTAGATTCTAGGATGACTTTCGATTAGAACTTTTAGGACTTGATTTTAACTACTATAATGTGGAATGTTTTAGGTGAAGAAGTTGAAGAGAAAGTGATTCAAGTTGCTAAGGATCCAGGTAAGTGAATGTACTAAGTTTCCGGCCAATAGGGCCCTACATCAAAGGACTATGTTAGATTTAGTGAACGTTGTCTTCTATATGTTTGATGAAATGTCGATGGATATGGTTATGTTATTCTGATGTTCTCCCCTGTCTTAGTTCGATGATTAAGTGCATTTATGTTATGCATCATGTTTTACTTCTCAAGCATATGAAAATGTTTTGAAATATGTTTTCTCATGAATAAAATAAGAAGATAAACTTATGCAACGTGGTTAAGTGAGGGTTGGGGGTGGTTCGGCGTATGTCACAGTCCGCAGTAGGACATATGAATACGACCCGCAGTAGGGACCATGATCAAACTCACTGTCGAACCCCCTTTACCGGCACAAATCCTCCCTTAAACCACATAATGTAATGAAGAATATGAATGATGAAAGGAATGATGAATATGAGCATGTCTACGAATGATGATTATGAACAATGAATACGAGATACGATTATGAATGATGATTAAGAACAAGTACGTGAAAAGAAAAGACTTATGAGCATGTTTTTCTCCAAGTTATGCATTCATGAACTCATAATAGTTTGCATTCCTTACTAAGCCTTAGGCTTACAGTTACACCTTACGATGTAGGTGAAGAAATATCAGGTGAGGAATACAAAGTTGAGGATGAAGTTTAAGCTGGTTGCTGGAAGGTGCTCAGGGTGGAAAGTCTGTGGCTGGATGGCGATTATGACCCTCTGGTTTTACTCTTAAGGTTTTAATGATAACTATGAACATAAAAGTTTAAGTAGGATGATGTTACTTATGATTATGGAGCTTGAACTTGTCTAGCTTGAATACTGATTATGAGTATATTATAAGAATATAGAATGAGTGATTTTAACTAAGTCTTCCGCTGTATGAGTTTTAATGAATCTGTGGTTTATTCTGTTGGTGTCCCGGTATTAAGTTTGAAGTTATGATGTTTGTGCTGCCGGTAGACGAAATGTATTTGTCTATCGGAAGGTGTGAGTGTTATTATGGAGTTTAGAAATCGGTAGATGAAGTTTGCTTGTCTACCGGAAGAAGAAGATGTTAGGTTAATGTTTAGTAGTCGGTAGATGAAAGTACTTGTCTACCGGCAGGAGATGTGTTATTTTGAAGTGTAGAAATCGACAGGAGGATTGTGATGGGAGTCGGGTAAGTCTGTCTTCCGGAGGACGTCATCGGAAGAGGAAAAGTATTTGTCTTCCGGCTGACGTCATCAGCAGACGATATGCCTAGAGATCGGCATGTGTAGTAGGTCAAGATACCGGAAGATGGAAATGTCATTCCGCCTTACCAGAAGATGTAGTGCCACGTCATCGGCAGATGATGTGAGTTAATCTACCAGAAGATGTAGTGCCACGTCATCGGCAGATGATGTGAGTTAATCTATCGGAAGATGTAGTATAAATGCCATCGGCAGATGTTGTGTGTTGCCATCGGCAGATGGAGTGCCTTGTCATCGGTAGATAAGTCAGTCTTTTGTCGTTGTAATTGAGTGATGATTTAATTGGTCACGCGTGATGCACGTGACCATCGGCAGATGCAAATATGTGTGCCTGCCGATAGATGTCTAATGAATCATGTGAGATGCACGTGCAGGCCGGTAGAACAACTGGATGTTTGTCGTTTAGCGACCGGCAGGAGTGAAAGTTAAATGTGGTTGTTCAGCGAACTTAAGTTAAGTTAGAATGAGATTTGATATATATATAAAAAAAATATATACACCGATTACAGAGGTATAAAAGTACGGATAAGTTTAAAGGAAAGTCATGACACGTGATGATCCTCCTCGGGTCGTTACACTTTCGGTTGCCAAGCTCTTGGTAGGCACCGAAGGATCTTCCTCACAAGTTCTTCACCTGAATAGGTCTTTCCAAGAACTTTTAAGCCATTAGTAATATTTGTAAATCGAGTAAACATGGAGGAAATAGTCTCATCTTTCTCCATCGAAAAAAGCTCATACTCACGTACCAGCATACTCAATTTACTCTCTTTAACCTGATTCGTTCCCTCATGTGTAACCTCTAGTAAGTGTCATATTTCTTGAGCACTATCACATCCTTGTACTCTATTAAATTCATCTCTGTTTAGAGCACAGTACAAGGTGTTTATTGCCTCAGCATTCAGGCTCAAATTCTTTTTATCTAAATCAGTCAGTTCATGTGATGCTTTAGGAGTACTGACATCATTCTCAGTTTTTACAGCTATGTATGGACCATTCTCTATAATATTCCACAGTTCATAATCCATAGCCTGAACAAAAATTCTCATCCTAGACTTCCAATATACATAATCATTCCCATCAAAAAATGGAGGTCCAGAGATAGACTGTTGATGACTCTTATTTTAGAGTCATTTTATGCTAATTTTACATAAGAAAACTTATATGAATTGAGTGATTGCAATAATAAATTGGTATGAATTTTCTATAATTGCTATGTAATGCTGCAGCATTGGTGTTTTGATTGAATTTAATATATTTCATGCAGATTATATGTTAAAAGCATAATTTTTCTCTTCATTTTGAATTTTATACTTTCATATTTGAATGTCAAAATAATAGCGGGAAAAATCAAGTTTAAAAGTTGAATTTTTTAGAGAAAATTATGGTTACCTAAAATAGAGGATTTATTTTGGTTGTAAATTTGATACACAATACCAAGAAGAGAGAGAGGAGACTACTACAATTAAGAAAGATCAAATAGGTTGAAGATTTTGTGGAGAAAAGAAAGAGATCCTGAAAGAAACGGGTAGCGAAAGATTTAAAGAACGGGCATCGGAAGATGCAGTAAAGTAAGCAAAAGCAATCGGATGATTTAAAAAGCTGGGCAGCGAAGGAAACAAGAAAGAAGAAACGGGCATCGGAAGATGCAGTAAAGTAAGCAAAAGCAATCGGATGATTTAAAAAGCTGGGCAGCGAAGGAAACAAGAAAGAAGAAACGGGCAGCGGAAGATCTACAAAGAAATAAAAATCTGGGCAGCACTAGATGACAAAACTTAGACAGCGGAAGATGCTGAAAGAAAAAAAAATTGGGGCAGTGGATGATGGCAAAAGCTGGGCAGCGGATGAAGCTGAGAGAAGAAAAATAGAAGGTGGTCCCTGGGCAGCGGAAGAAGGCTAAATAGGGCAGCACTAAAAGACGAAACAACTTAACAGATAGATTGGAGAGAGAAAGACAAATTCCTGGAAGAAAGCTAAAAAAAAAGGAAAACACTTAAATGCAATTGAAATTGGAGAGAGAAGAAGAAGACATGCATAATTAAAAGGGATATTTTTCTAAAGAAAAAGGGCATTCTGGCGTGTGACTTCTTGCTGGAGAAAAAAGCTCTGAACAGAGGAGGAGAACTTATACATTGCTGAATTTTCTTCTTTTTCTTCTTTATTTATTATTTTTATGCTATTGAAAATTTCATTTTCATTTAGTATTTCTATTATGATTCTAGGCTAATTCTATTTACTTGGTTAGGACGATAGTATTCGTTACGGTTTTTGCTACGATCTCGGTTTGTTATGCAATTGTTATTGAACAATTATTTGTGAAATTCCTTGCTAAGTCAGATCATATCGATAGATAGGTTGACGACCCATGTTTATATTGTATCGATAGATAGATATAAATTCTAAGATGCACTAATAATTAATCGAATTAAAATTGTTACAACGTAGTTAGCATTAATTCGATTGGCGATAAGAATAGAGCATATAGGAAACTCAATATTAGTTGCATTCCTTCAAGATAGAAAGAAATTCTAAATTGAATTTACCTAGGCAATTCGAAAGAATCCTAGAAATATTTTTATTCTTGCTGTTCATAAACAATGCTGCAGAGCATACCAAAGCATCAGTGGTAAAATTATCGTAACGAAGAAATCGATCCTAGCCAAGGCTTTTATTCATCGATTTTACCTCATTTAACTTGCTTTATTTTATTGCATCATTATTCATATTTTATTTCTAATTATTATCTAGCAATTTAATATTTTTATAAGATTTTTATAGCAATTTACATACAATTACCATTATCCTCGTGGGATCGATACTTTACTTACTTATTACTTCGTTAGCGACACGTGCACTTGCGTGTAAGTGTGTAAAATCACTAACAAGTTTTTAGCGCCGTTGTCGGGGATATTGTTTAGTTGTGATTATTTTGCTATAATAATTTTATTTTATTTTACGTTATTTTATTTTAGTTTGTTTATTTATTTTCAGATATTATTGATTTATGCCGGACGAAGAAAACGCACAGGATCTGGTACCCATAGATCCAGAAATTGAAAGAACATTCAGAGCGAGAAGAAGACAAAATCAGCAACAATTTATTGAAGGAGAAAATATGGCTAACGTAGAGAGAGAAAGAGACAATGCTGAAAGGATTATTGATGATAGAGATATACCTATACAAGATTTTGCAATTCCTACACTCAATGATCTTAATCCTTGAATAGTCAGACCTGATTTCCGTGCCATAAGGTTTGAGCTAAAACCAGTGATGTTCCAAATGCTCCAGACGGTTGGACAATTCACTAGAGCAATCACAGATAATCCTCATCGCCATTTAAAGGTTTTTGGAGAAGTTAGCGACTCATTTAACTTCCCTGGTGTATCTGCAGAAGCCCTGAGATTGAAACTCTTTCCATATTCCTTAAGAGATTGCGCCAGAGATTGGTTAAATAGCATTCCTTCAGATACCATCACCACTTGGGGAGATCTGGCTAAGAAGTTCATTATGAAGTATCACCCACCAGTAAGGAATGCAAGGATGAGGAATGAGATCACAAGCTTTCAACAAAGAGATGGAGAATCACTCTACGAAGTATGGGATAGATTTAAAGATTTGCTGAGACAGTGCCCAAATCACGGGATACCTCACTGGATTCAACTGGAAAAATTTTACAACGGATTGAATGGACAGACCCGATCGATTATTGACGCAGTAGCCAACAGAACGCTGCTATCAAAATCTTTTAATGAGGCATACGATCTGCTGGAGAGAATGGCAGTGAACAGTTATCAATGGCCATCAGACAAGAACACTACTACAAGGAGAGCACCTGGAAGTTATGAGATAGATGAAGTAGCAGCTCTTAATGCAAAGATAGCCTCACTCGAAAATGCCATCAAAGCCATGAACAAACAGCAACAACCAGTAACCAGAGAAATTTCTTGCATTTTCTGTGGGGAGAACCATGATGATAGTTCATGCCTGACGAATCCTGAGTTTGCAAATTACGTGGGGTATAACCAAAATAATAACCCATACTCACAGACATATAACCCTGGATGGAGACAACATATGAACTTCCAATGGAGTTCGCAGCAACAGAATAATGCAATACCTGCAAGATTTGCTGACAATTATGCCCAGAATTACAATCAGCAACTCCAGAAGCCAGTAGTTCAAGAAAAACCAGACAACTTTGCAAGGGAGTATGCTGCAAAGACAGATATAATTTTGCATAATTTATCAGCTTCGATAAAGAACATTGAAACCCAACTGGGGCAGCTGGCTCAATCTTCGAACTCAAGAAGCAGTGGACAATCACCCAGCGACACTGAGATTCCACAGAGACCGGGAAAAGAGCATTGCAAGGCAATTATATTAAAGAATGTAAGAGAAGTGGAGATTCCAGAGAAGCCACCAAGAGTGGAGAAACCAAAGAAAAGTAGCCAAGAAAAAGAAGCAGAACAACAACCCAGTACTGAGGGTTTACAAGAAAGAGAATTAATGATTGAGAAAGAAAGAACTCAGGAGGCCGAGGAGAATAATTCTGATTCTGGAGAAATTAATATCAATGCCGCAGTTCCGCTCGCAGCATCGCAGCAACATCGACCTACAGAGATGCAACTCCAGAGACCTCCTCCACCATTTCCACAGAGACTTCAAAAGCACAACCAGGAAAAACAGTTTAAAAAATTTCTGGATGTTTTGAAGCAACTCCATATCAATGTATCTCTGGTGGAAGCTCTTGAACAGATGCCAAGCTACGCTAAATTCATGAAAGACATCTTATCCAAAAAGAGGAGGTTGGGAGAATATGAGATGGTGGCTATGACTGAGGAAACCAGTTACATATTACAGAATAAGATTCCACCAAAGTTGAAGAATCCTGGTAGCTTCACCATCCCTTGCACAATCGACAATAATTATTTCGGAAAAGCTCTGTGTGATCTTGGAGCTAGCATAAATGTGATGCCCATGTCAATATTTAAGAAGCTGGGAATTGGAGAAGCTCGGCCAACAACAGTAACTTTGCAGCTTGCTGACCGATCACTAACCCACCCACAGGGAAAAATTGAAGATGTGTTGGTAAAGGTGGACAAATTCATTTTTCCTGCGGATTTCATTATACTAGACTATGAAGCTGATCGAGAGGTGCCAATAATTTTAGGAAGACCATTTTTGGCTACTGGCAGAACTCTGATAGATGTTCAGAGAGGAGAACTGACAATGAGAGTAAATGACCAGCAAGTCACTTTCAATGTTTTGAAAGCCATGAAATGCCCCTATGATGAAGAAGAGTGTTTCAATATTTCTGAAGAAATCAAATTAGCAGAAATAAAACAATTATCAGGAGGGTATAGAAGGCAGTTCGAGGCATTAATTCGAGCAGAAGATGGTAAAGAAAATGGAGAGCATTCCAGCAAGGAAACAGCCACAGTGGAACTCAAACAGCTGCCACCACATTTGAAGTATGTATTTCTTGGACTCAACGAAACATTTCCTGCTATTATTTCTACTGCTTTGTCTAACATGCAGAAGCAAGAATTAGTGGAGGTTCTAAAGAGATATAAGCTAGCTTTAGCATGGACAGTAAAAGACATAAAAGGGATAAGTCCAAGTCATCTGTATGCACAAGATCAGATTGGAAGAAGGAGTTACAGCAACAATAGATCAGCAGAGAAGACTAAACCTGATTATGAAAGAAGTTGTGAAGAAAGAAATACTCAAGTGGTTGGATGCAGGAATTATCTACCCCATTTCTGACAGCTCCTGGATTAGCTCAATTCATTGTGTTCCAAAGAAAGGAGGGACAACTGTCATAGCTAATGAAAAAAAATGAATTGATACCAACAAGGACAGTAACAGGATGGCGGATTTGCATGGACTACAGGAAGCTAAATAAAGCTACCCGAAAGGACCATTTTCCTCTTCCCTTCATAGATCAAATGCTGGACAGATTAGCTGGTAAAGATTTTTATTGCTTTTTAGACGGTTACTCGGGGTACAGCCAGATTACAATAGCCCCAGAGGACCAGGAGAAAACAACTTTCACCTGCCCATATGGAACTTTTGCTTTTAGAAGGATGCCTTTTGGGTTATGTAATGCTCCTGCCACATTCCAACGCTTCATGATGGAGATTTTTTAGACATGATTGAAGAAGGTTTGGAAATTTTTATGGATGACTTTTCCATTGTTGGAGATTCTTTCGAGAGTTGTCTGAAAAATTTAGAGAAGGTACTGAAGAGATGTATGGAAACTAAACTAGTTTTAAACTGGGAAAAGTGTCATTTCATGGTTCCAGAAGGAATAGTTTTGGGGCATAGAATTTCAGCAAAAGGTTTAGAGGTGGACAAAGCAAAAATTGAAGTCATTGAGAAACTACCTCCACCAAAAACAGTGAAAGGAATCAGAAGCTTCCTCGGGCATGCAGGGTTCTATAGGCGCTTCATTAAGGATTTTTCTAAATATCGAAGCCCTTATGCAGTTTACTCGAGCAGAATACCTCATTCAACTTTGACAAAAACTGTCTTGAAGCCTTTAACTTGCTGAAACAAAAATTGATTACTGCGCCTGTGATAGCTGCACCCAATTGAAACTCGCCTTTCATTTTAATGTGTGATGCAAGCGACTATGCAGTGGGAGTGGTTCTCGTTCAGAAGAAAGAGAAAATTTTTCACTCCATTTACTACGCCAGCAAAACCTTGAATGAAGCTCAAAAGAACTACACAACAACAGAGAAAAAGCTACTAGCTGTAGTTTTTGCATTTGACAAATTCAGAGCATATTTAATTGGCGCCAAGGTTATCGTTTACACTGACCATGCAGCAATAAAATATTTGGTTGCTAAAAAGGATGCTAAACCTAGGCTTATTCGATGGGTGCTGTTACTTCAAGAATTTGATATGGAGATTCGAGACAGAAAGGGGTGCGAAAACCAAGTGGCTGATCATTTATCTCGTCTGGAGAATATGGGAGAGCAACAAAATGACGAAATGATCAAAGAATTCTTCCCTGATGAATAGCTACTGCAGCTGGAAGTTTCTTCAGCTCCCTGGTACGCAAATTTTGTGAATTTTATTGTAAGTAATATAATCCCTTTTGATTTAGATTATCAGCGAACGAAAGAAGTTCTTGAAAGATATTAAACAATATTTCTGGGACGAGCCGTTTCTTTTCAAACAATGTGCTGACCAGTTGTTAAGAAGGTGTGTCCCTGAAGAAAAAATGCAATCAGTGCTGCAGCAATGCCACACAGCACCATATGGCGGTCATTATGGAGGAACTAGAACAGCAGCTAAAATTTTGCAATCAGGTTTGTACTGGCCCTCTCTTTTTAAGGATGCTAATGAATATGTTAAAAATTGTAACAGATGCCAAAGAGTAGAAAACATCTCAAGGAAACACGAGCTGCAACTTACAAATATTTTAGAAGTGGAAATATTCGATGTATGGGGGATAGACTTCATGGGACCTTTTCCACTTTCTTTCGGGAATCAATATATTTTTTTGGCTGTGGATTATGTATCTAAATGGGTTGAAGCAGTGGCACTTCCAAATAATGAAGGGAAAAGTGTTCTTAAATTTCTGCAGAAAAATATTTTCACACGTTTTGGAACACCGTGAGCAATTATAAGCGATGGAGGTTCTCATTTTTGCAATAGAATGTTCACTGGATTACTGGAAAAATATGGAGTGAGACATAAAGTTACGACAGCTTACCATCCACAGAGTAATGGGCAAGCAGAAGTTTCTAACCGGGAGATAAAGAGAATTTTAGAAAAAGTAGTTCACCCGAATAGAAAAGATTGGTCTCAGAAATTGGAGGATGTATTATGGGCATACAGAACTGCATATAAAACACCTTTGGGCACAACATCTTATAATTTGATTTATGGGAAAGCTTGTCATTTACCAGTAGAGCTCGAGCATAAAGCATATTGGGCAATTAAAACCCTAAACTTGGATTTACAAAGAGCAGGAAAACATCAGTTTTTGCAGTTGCAGGAGTTGGAAGAGTTAAGGTTTGGAGCATACGAAAATGCAAAACTTTACAAGGAAAATGTTAAAAAATAGCATGATAAAAAGCTGCAAGCCAGGACATTTGAGAAGGGTGAAAAAGTCTTATTATTTAACTCTAGGATGAAGCTCTTCCCAGGAAAGTTAAAATCAAGGTGGTCTGGGCCGTTTGAAATCATAGATGTATATCCATATGGAACAGTGGAGCTGCATGATGAAAAAAATGGAAGGAATTTTAAAGTGAATGGTCAACGAATAAAGCATTATTTTGGAGAAAAATTGACAAAAATTATGTCAATTTCTCTACAAAATCTGGAAGAAAAATGAGCAAATGGGAAATCTGGCTGAAGACTTAAGTAAAAAATTTAGCGCTTTGAGGGAGGCAACCCTCAATAATATCCTTTTATGCGTTAATTTTAGTTGCATTTTTATCTATTATTCTTTTATTATAATTTTTTTTTTTTGTTTAAATGAATTATTTTTGAATTTCACTTTTACTTTTCTACTTATCTTCACCCAAATTCTATCGAAGCGATTTTTAGGGTTAATTACTGTTTGCAACCCACCGCCGACCTGCAGTGACATTTTTCTTTTGAGTCTCCGAACAAAATTTTCGACAACTTTTCCTCTACTCCACGCCGCTGTGACTAACGCCACAGCATTACGCACTATTCTGTCGATAACAATGAGGCCAAAACAGAAGGGACAGAAAAATACCAAGAAAGTGAACAGAATGGCTTTTATTTCCGAGGAAGCAAAGCTAAAATACGAGCAAAGTTTGCAACAGCGCACTTTCGCTCAGGAAAAAGGATTCCTGGTTGAGACCGAGCAATTATCCAAGTACCCAAGTTATGTTGGATCTATTATTCAAGAACGAAAGTGGGAAAAATTTTGTGCTTCTCCGGATTCTGTGGTAAAGAATATTGTGCGGGAATTTTATGCCAATTTTGAGGGCGACTTGCCCAAAAGCATTCGGGTTGAGAATGTGAGGTGAAAATCGGACCATCTGAAATTAATCAATTTTATGAGTTGGAGGAAGTTGAGGATGAGTTTTATAAATATGAAGACAATCTATCGCCGGAGTTTCTGAACACTGCCTTGAAAGAAATAGCCGTGCCTGGCACAGAATGGGTGCAATCAAAAACAAGATTTCTTTCTATTCCTCGGCTTGCCCTGCTTCCAAAGGCTAAGGTTTGGTATCATTTTTTAAAACTCCGTTTATTTCCTTCATCTCACGGCCAGCATTTGACAAGAGAACGAGCCATCTTACTCTATTGCATTTTGACAAACAAGAAAATTAATGTGGGTCTGGTGATATATCGGAACTTATGTGCAAATGCTTTAAAGCCAAAAGGGCAACTGTTGTTTCCTTCTTTAGTCTCTGGATTATGTGAACTGGCTGGTGTAATGTATGAAGCTGACGAAGAAGAACTATCCCCCGGTCCAGTAATGACACCACCTATTATAAGGAGAATTGCTTCGGAGGGGTAGGGAGCAGGAGAACCAGAATCTGAAGAGAATGCTGCAAGCGAAGCTGCAGCATCATCCAGCAGCAACAACATCCAACAGCAAATCCTTGACAGTTTGGTGTCGGTGCGTAACAGGCTCGATTGGATTAACAATGACATTTTGACTTTGAAGACGAAATTTACACTTCAAGAAAATCTCCAATATCAGATGAGAAAGTCTATGAAGAGTCTAAAACGTAAAAACAGGATATTTTGGCAATACACCAAGCTTCATGATACAGCATTGGCAGCCAGTTTTGTTAAAAATCCAAAAGATCCAGCTCCTATCTTCCCACGTTTCCCAACAGCACTTTTTCGAGACTCGGATGATGAATCAGAACCTGAAGCGTGAATTGTAGG
>CM039503.1:11839242-11941953 GCA_022432975.1 Begonia masoniana | reverse complement strand
GTGATCCTAGGAATGGATTGGTTGTTTAAGCATTATGCCACTATAGATTGTAGAACTGGAATAGTTAGTTTTCACCCCCCCTAGTGGTTTAAACCATACTTTCCAAGCCCTGAAGAAGAGTAAGGAAATGACTGTAATGACTTCTGTTAGTTGTAGACCCTCCCCTTGCAGAGAATATTTGTGCTTTTTGGCCAGTGTTTTAGACACACAAACTGTAGAAAAATCGAACCCCAAGGATGTTTTAGTTGTCCAAAATTTTCCAGAAGTATTTCTTGATGACCTTCCTGGTTTGCCACCAGATAGGGAAATTGAATTTGTGGTAGATGTTTACCCCGGCGCTGAGCCAGTATCTAAGAATCCATATAGGCTAGCACCCACAGAACTTAAAGAGTTGAAGAAACAGTTAGAGGATTTGTTGGAGAATGGGTTCATACGCCCTAGCTTTTCACCATGGGGTGCACCTGTCCTTTTTGTCAAAAAGAAGGATGGGTCAATGCGTATGTGCATAGACTATAGAGAATTGAATAAGCTAACTATCAAGAACAAGTATCAACTACCAAGGATTGATGATTTATTTGATCAGCTTAAGGGTGCAAGAGTTTTCTCTAAAATTGACCTTAGGTCCGGTTATTACCAGTTGAAGGTTAAATCTGAAGATATCCCAAAGACTGCCTTTCGCACAAGGTATGGGCATTATGAGTTTTTTGTTATGTCTTTTGGTTTGACAAATGCACCAGCAGCCTTCATGGATCTCATGAATAGGGTGTTTCGCGAGTACTTGGACAAGTTTGTCATTGTATTCATAGATGACATTTTAATCTATTCTAGAACTAAGGATGAGCATGCAGGACACCTAAGCTTGGTGCTAGGATTGCTGAGGCAGCACAAACTTTATGCCAAATTTTCTAAGTGTGAGTTTTTGTTGGACAGAGTTCACTTTCTTGGTCATGTGATCTCTGGTGATGGGATATCTGTTGATCCAGCCAAGGTTCAAGCTGTTAAGGAATGGCCCCAACCGAAGAATGCTACGGATATCCGGAGTTTTCTAGGACTAGCGGGATATTATAGAAAATTCATCGAGGGATTTTCAAAGATTGCCACACCCCTTACTATGTTAACAAGGAAAAATGTGAAGTATAATTGGACCGATAAATGTGAATCCAGTTTTCAGACCTTGAAGCGGAAACTGACCAATGCCCCAATTTTAACTCTTCCTGTCGAAAATGGTAAATTCAGTATTTATTGTGATGCTTCCAAGGTTGGATTTGGTAGTGTATTGATGTAAGATGGAAAGGTTATAGCTTATGCTTCTAGGCAGTTAAAAGTACACGAAAAGAATTACCCCACACATGACTTAGAATTAGCTGCTGTGGTTTTTGCATTAAAGATTTGGAGGCACTACCTGTATGGACAAACCTGTGAGATATTTTCGGATCATAAAAGTCTGAAATACATTTTCACGCAAAAAGAACTGAATATGAGGCAACGTAGATGGTTAGAGTTTGTCAAAGACTATGATTTCGAGATTAAGTACCACCCTGGCAAGGCGAATGTAGTGACTGATGCTTTGAGTAGAGTAACCCCTTTAGTCTCTGCACTGACTCTAGACATACCGATAGCCTTAGAGACAGAATTCCAAAGATTTAACCTGGAAGCTGTGTCTAGTGTGTCAGCCACGCTTTCGGCCATATCTTTGAGGCCAACTATTTTGGAGAAAATAAAGGAAGTTCAAACAAATGACACTGAATGTAATAAGTATAAGTTGTGCATAGATTCTATTGATAAGTCGGATTTCAACTGCTCAGCTGATGGAATTCTCAAGTTTCGAAGTAGATGGTTTGTTCCGGCTGATACTGAACTTAGAAAGAAAATCCTATCTGAGGCACATTCCTCCAGACTTTTTGTTCATCCTGGAAGTACGAAAATGTACAGAGATCTCAAGCAACATTATTGGTGGCCAGTTATGAAGAGAAGTGTGGCAGAGTATGTGGAGTCATGTCTGGTCTGCCAGCAAGTCAAAGCTAAACATCAGAGGCCTGCTGGAACATTACAACCCTTACCAGTTCCTGAATGGAAATGGGAACAACTAACTATGGATTTTGTTATAGGATTACCTAGAACAACAAAAGGTCACGATGCAATTTGGGTAGTAGTTGATCGTTTAACCAAATCAGCTCACTTTCTGCCAATAAAGATAACATACTCGATGGATCAATTGGCTGAGTTGTATGTGCACGAGGTTGTTAGACTGCATGGAGTTCCAAGCACCATAGTTTCAGACCGAGACTCCAGATTTACATCTAAGTTTTGGAAATGTATGCACAAAGCTATGGGAACACAGCTTAGTTTTAGCACAGCCTTTCATCCTCAAACTGATGGACAATCCAAGAGAACTATCCAAATGTTGGAGGATATGCTTCGTGCATGTGTGCTGGAATTTAGGGTTCTTGGAGTAAGTATATACCATTGATTGAATTCTCTTATAATAACATTTTCAAGCAACAATAGGCATGGCACCATACGAAGCATTATATGGACGAAAATGCAGATCTCCTTTGTACTGGGATGAAGTTGGTGAGGCACAGTTGCTTGGTCCTGACATTGTGCAGCAGACCGTGGAAAAGGTTGCCCTCATGTGACAGAGAATTCTGACAGCTCAAAGCCGCCATAAGAGTTATGCTGATAAAAGACGGAGAGAATTAGAGTTTGAAGTAGATGATGAAGTTTTTCTTAAGGTGTCACCATTCAAAGGAGTTGTGAGATTCGGGAAGAAAGGAAAGTTGAACCCCAGGTTTATTGGACCATTCTTAATTTTGAAAAGGGTTGGGAGTGCAGCCTATCAATTGCAGTTACCGGCTTCTATGGAAGGAATCCACAACGTGTTCCATGTTTCTATGTTAAAGAAATGTGTAAGGGATCCATATCAGATTGTGGAACAACAGGACATTGAGGTTCTTCCTACTCTTGCATATGAGGAGAAACCAGTAAGGATCTTGGATTATGCAGTGAAGGTGTTGCGCAACAAGGAAGTTCCACTAGTGAAAGTCTTATGGCACAATCAGAACATAGAGGAGACAACTTGGGAGTGCCAACAAGACATGATGGACCAACATCCAGAATTATTCAGGTACTGAATTTTGAGGACAAAATTCTTTTAAGGATGGTAGATTGTAATACCCGGTTCTGTTAAACCGTTCCTCTATTCCTTTTAAACTAATGGCACAATTTATATGGCAATATTAAATGTAGGGTTAGTGGATGACTAGGCAAGGGCATAAGAGTAATTAGAAATTTAAAGGTGGATAACGTATTTAAGGAAACTATTATTGAAGTAGCCGCCACTGTTTTATTCCATTTCCTCTCCATTCTCAGCTCCTCAGCTTAGCAGAGCGCGTTAGGAGACCCCCCTTCGACTTCGTCCAGCGATTTCCTCCGAACTTGGTGAGTTTTGCTTCTATTTCTAGCTACATTGTATCTATCGTTGGTGGGAGGGATAATATTGAGGTTTTGGAGAATACAGTAAGCGAGTGTTAGTTTCGGTTTTAAGTTGAAATCGGGAATGCACAACGACTTGAGTTTCCGAACCAGTTTCCCTTAGATTTCTAGTGGTTTAGAATGAAGTTTAGAGAAAGTTAATGTATGCTCTGCCTATGATTTTTTTAGGGTTCGAGTAATACCTGAAGTAGCTTGCCACCAAGTTTTTCCAGGAGACCAGGTAAGTAAAGTATGCATGTGCCTTCGGGCCTACATCACAAAACAGTAGGGTTATGCATATTGAGAATGATTTTGTATGTCATGCATCATGTTTTTGAAAGATTACGAAAATGAATTTCCATGTAAGAATAGTGAAGTATGAACTGTATGTGACAGATAAACTATTAAGGGAACTAATCCGCCCCTTAATCGAGTAGAGGATGTATGACATTGGGAGAATTGATTCCACTCCCAACGGAATAGAGGGATCAGTTCAGCTATTAAGGGAACTAATCCGCCCCTTAATCGAGTAGAGGATGTATGACCTTAAGAAAATTGATCCACTTCCAAGGGAACCGAGGGATCAGATCAGCTTATAAACGTATGTGAATGCAACTGAGATGAGAAAGTAGAAATTGCATGTTTAGGAATTTATGTTTCAGCATTTCATTCCATTACTGCTTTACTTACTTAGCATTAGGCTAATAGATGAGTTTTGTGATGTAGGTGGAGAAGTTACAGCAGGTGAGCCTTCTGAGTTCATTGAAGGATAGGCTGGTTGGGGGAGCACACTCATGCCACGGACCTGGTATTTGATGAGGCAGTTTAACTGATATCTGTTGGTGAGAAGGTTTAGTTGACAGTGTTTAAATTTAGAAATGTTAAGTTCCCACAACAGTAGTGGTTTCAATACTTTGAACATGTTTTGAGATTTTCTGATAACGGTAATCTGTTGACTTTTAAATGTTGTTTTTACTGGATTTGATTAATGCAATGGTTTGAGTTGTTTCTGAATGGTCTTGGAAAAGTAAGTAAATTTCTTTTCTGTAATTAGTGTTGTGTATGTATAGTGAGGAGTAGTTGAGATGTACTCTGTTTTCTACCGGTAGATGATGTCTATCGGTAGATGTTGAGTTATGTTGTCTATCGGATGATGTCTTCAGAAAAGCCATTGGATGATGCAGGTTTAAGTCCATCGGAAGATGTCTTCAGAAAAGCCATCGGATGATGTAGGCTTAATTCTACCGGAAGATGTCTTCAGAAAAGTCATCGGATGATGTAGGCTTAATTCTATCGGAAGATGTCTTCACAAAAGCCATCGGATGATATAGGTTTAATTCTATCTGTAAGAGTGAGTATTACGTTTTGTCGTTTAGTTATTGGAGGATGTCGTTGTTAAACATACCGGATGATGTAGAATAAGTTTGTTTCGTTTAGTCGTCGGTGGATGTAGAATAAAGTCGATCGGATGAAGAAAATCAACCGGCTGACGTCATCGGTAGATGTAGAGAATATTTTGTCGTTTTGTGACCGGATGATGTCTTCTGTTTTCTGTTTTCAGCCTCTTCCGTTGACTTGGTTCAGCGGCAGATGCGTTTGACCTTCGCCACTTTTAAAGAAATTCGTGATTAACTCTTATTTTTCTCTTGGTCGATTATTTCTAACTTTTCGCCCGATTATCCAAACACTTTTTATGATTTTGTTTAGCTCTAATTTTGTTTAAATGAATTCCTCTGCAAGTTTTTAAAAAAATATGGATGAAATTTTTAATCATGTACGGACTTGTGTGACAAACCGGGTTCAGATAACTCGGGGCGTTACACAGATAAGCAGACAAGTCAAAGTAAAAGAGAAAACTGGATCGAACTTTCCGGGCGTCAATCTACTGCCCTAGGTTTTACAAGATGAAAAGTGATTTTGAGCACTGAGTTACACTCTCAAATACTAAATCTCAAGTTGTGATATGGAGAAGTGTAAACAAAAGTTATCGCTTCAGCTCGTAGAAGATCAGAGTGATTGTTCAAAAATTGGCAAAAGTTTTTGTCTCGAGCTACAGTTCTTCTATTTATATCTGCGTCTGTAATCTGCTTCGTGTCTGTAATCTGCATTAAAAAATATGACCGTTGAAGAACATCCGTACGCATAAAGACTAGTCGTTGAGTTTCTGGAGTCACTATCGCTCGCGGTCTTCAAAAGTCTGGGGTTGAGACTTTGGACGAGTAAGTATGGACGAGTGTCGCTATCGCTTGCAGTCTTTAAAACTCTGGTGTTAAGACTTTGGACGAGTGCGTCTTTCTTTTAACTGTGGACGTCTGCGTCTTTTAACTGTGGACGACTGCGTCTGTCTTTGACAGCGTCTGTCTTTTGAGTGTGGACGACAGCGTCTGTCTTTTGAACGTGGACGATAGCGTCTATCTTTTGAACGTAGACGACTGCGTCTTTCCAAACTGTCTCTCAATAATACTTTGGACGAGTAAGTCTGGACTAATAACACTTAACCAAAAAAACATCAGAAAACATAATACCCTTTTTAAAGGGCATTTTCAGATAAATGCAATAACCATAATAAACCAATTTATATTCAGTTTATATATTAAACATAATCATCAAAAACAAATTTAGACTTTAAACTTAATTTAAGTCAACAGCCTTGTCCACGACATTTTGACACCAAGATCAAGCCGATCGGTGGTCGTTTCGGCGTCAGCCGATTTTTCTCCCTCGTCGGTTCTCTCTCTCTCGGGTGTTCTGTCGACATAATGAAACGATAAGGTTTTAACCTTATCGTTTCAATTTTACATTTTATTTATTTTATTTATTATTTTGTTTTAATTTAATTAATTCTTTTATTTAATTTATATAAAATTCATCCCTTTAACGCTCGGTACATAAATGGCCAAAAATTTATACGTTATTACTTTCCAAAAATTGACGAATTCGGGTTTAAATTTACACTATAAAGTTCGCGCAAAATTTATCCAAAAATTTATCTTTATTAAATTTTGGTGGATTTTACGTGACCTCACTCGCATCTCACTTAAAGAAATCAGTTCTAGTGCTAGTAATTTATGTAAAGAGGAATTTGGGAGCCATCGCTACAAATCAGTTCTTGCAGACCCTGATGGTTAATGCAAAGACTATACAGAAAATTGGGATGGAGGACTTATTTTCGAATCTGAAATTCATGTCATATCTTCTCTTCAACGGCGTTCGTATTGGTTCTCAAGTAATTCTCAAAATCAACTTCGTGAGATACTCAAATTACTCTTCGTGACCCCCCCATTAGATTTAGAATACTTTTTAGCGAATCATGTTTTTTTTTTTTTTTTTTTTTTTCTTTTTGTAGTCACCAAGCTTTGAATTAACCGAAAATATGCACAAGAGTATTTCATTTTTTGTCTCCAATACCATAAAAAATTATAGAGTGAAGACGTGAGGTTGTAGCTATTAAATGAAGTAAATTAGAATGCTTTGATTATTATGTCAATGAATCTTAATTTTCGTTATTTACGTAATTGGTAATCTTTACTTTAATTAAGTTAGATTTCTGATTTCAATTAGGTAATTAGTGTATTTATAAATACTAGTTGAAGGTCAATGAAAGGTATGTCATAATTTACTCCTCTCAAACTCTTTCTGACATCTGGACTTGGTATGAGAACATCCCTGATTCTTTAGTAACAACAAACAAAGATGTAACCCCTACAAGTCTCCCTCTACCATCATAATCAGATAGTATATTATTACAATAAAATTTTATAGTTTTAACATTTCCACGGACACAAATTTGTTGAACAAGAAAATTTTCATCAAGAGCGACGTAAACCTGTGTGATTTTGATATGTGAAAACAAAACTTATTTCCAATTGAAATATTACCGGCGAACAAACATGTGATAATGCCTGCATTATGATGAGTTCTCGCTGAGTATGGCCGTCCGTCTTTAGATATCCTCAGGACCAGTAATTTTCTGCCAATCACAAGAACAATGGGGCAAGGATTAAGTTAGATAACTCGTGAAGAATGCGAGCCTGTGTATTTTAGCGTCTAACCCTGTTTTCAACAACTGTTCCCTCGGGTATTTCCAAGTTGACACCAGGTTTAGCTTCTATGGTTACTTTACCCTGGAGAAAATTGGACACATAGGAAATAGCAGTAGGATTGGTTATAACATAAGAGGCTCGTTACAAACAGTGTAGTCTAGAATTGACTTGGTCACACAATCAATGATATAGCGTGTCAGATAGGATTATTCATTTTGCTCTCCTTGTATCTTATAAACTAATTATAAAATTTAATGAAAAAAAGGAAAAATAAAACTCATACACTTACATATGGAAAAAATTATCGACACGCTAAAAACAGTACATCTTACGTCTCAATGTCACTTTAACTAGGTAACTTAAAGAATCTTCCTAAATTCATTTTTTTTGAAAACTTTGTCAATAAAACTATCATTTTTATTTCTCCTCCTACTATAGAAAAATTTAAGTTAAAGCGCAAGTATAGTGGTCTTTACACAAAATCAAACTCGGATGTTCAATTAGACAAATTAAGCTTTTGATTAGTAATAATTTAAAAACAATCTTGCAGGAAACATATAAATTAGGAAATATTGTATGAAAACAGTTTAAAAAACATGTGACTAATTTCTTTTGGATGATTTCTAATATTTTGTTGTAAAAAAAATACAGACATATTAGAATAGCAAATTTTAATTCTAAGAAATAATTCCTCTTGAAGCATAATAACCTTGTTTAAATTGGTAATGAAAATACTCAGAATGCCAGTAATGAAGATCATGAGCATGTAAAAGACAGAGGTTCTATCTAAATACCTTGAGAGTGACACCAGATCCAAACCAAACATCACCAACCACTTTTAGGCTGTCAAGTTCAATGATACTTGGAATTGATCGGAAACGGCTCAAGAAATTCGCAACCTGTTAAATGAAAATTTAGTGTTATCGTTTGGCGGCCTGTATTCATGACAGCAAGAAGACTAATAAGACTCACCTTCTTGAATTCAGGCCCCAGTTCAATAGAAGGATTTGCTGGCTTTGTTCTAGCTGGATTCCTTGTGACAAAGCCATCCACTAAGGTATAAAGATCAGACTGACAAAAACAGATAAAACAATGTACAGATTAGTTAATCTGGTGTTCAAAATCCTATAATAGACAGATGGATGCTTCTTTTCTAAAGGCTTCAGATTTTGTGGTGAAAGGACATAATTGCCAATTTGAGGCAAGCATTATAGATTAAAATTCAATTTCTGATAAGCAAAATATACTAAAACTTTTGGTTTGTTTTGTTTCTTATCCTCCATACTTGTAAGTAGAATAATTTTTAACTAACTCAAACTTTGGATACTTGTGCAGAAAAAGCCAATGATGATGTGAGGAGGAAAAGGACCTGGACAAGCAGTAAATCAGAAGTTGCCTTCACCGGTAGGAATCGCGATCGTGGTACATTGATACCAATAGCATGATCAAAGAACTAATGAACATAAGATTGAAATGTAAGAGGGTGAGAGAACATAGAAACTCTTAAAATGACCACATAAACCATAAGTACCCTAATTGCTGCTCCAGCAGCAGTTTCTAGCTGAAGGACTTTGGTTCCATCAACTTCCTGCCAAAATGATTGCCTAATGTTAAAACAAATAAGCGACTTTTTATATGCAGCTTTCTATTTAGTAATGTCGTTATATGTTGAGACCAAGGAAGGACCTTTGGATTTGGGATGATCTCCATCTTAAGTGCATCAGCTTCCACAAGCCTCTTAATTGCTTTCAAGTTTACCCACCTGAGAAAAATGTCATCAATTTGATAAGTTCCCAATACAAATATTTCGCAACATTCAATGAAACACAACTTACAAGTTATTTGTATTGAAGATTTTGAACTTCTCGATGGACTTGAATTCATTTACCTTCATCAATCAGAGATCTAAACATCAAACATTGAATTTCACATTTAAGACAAGCGATATGAAACTTTGGTAGAATGAACAGTACGTGTTCGTCAGGGACCTGAGCAATTTCCAGCAGCTGCATCATAAGGACAAAGGTTATGTTCGTATCACATTGTTGCCCCAAACCTTTGCAGGTGGTGGCAGAAAATGAGAACGGGGAAGTACCAAGAGCAAAAAACATAAAACTACAATTGGTATTTATAGTTTCACTCCGTAGACGAGGCCAAGCTATGATACTGAATAAAAATTCAAAGAAAAGGCTATGGAAACAAGCAAAATCTGTTATATTACACAGCTCATTAGTTAAAAGGTGAAAACAGGATGGATTTGCAGCCATCTTTTTCAGATAACAAACAATTAGTTATGTAAACGTTAGAACATTATCACATCCAGGTGCTTTCAGTTGCAGCTTTCTCCAAGCGACGCATCCTTAACATGTTCGAGCTGAGTTGTTTGTTAAAAGATTCACGCATAATTTTAATTATGTCATAAATAAGAAGGAAATAATTTTTTTCTTAAAAAAGTGGAGACAAAGGAAAGAACATATCACCATTCCAAATAATATACCTGAACCTTCCCTTCATAAGAGATTAGAGTACCACCCTTAACGTCAGCCAATGTTTTTGGTGTCACCTGCGTAAAGACACATATATGATACGCTGCGTAGCAAATAAATTCATTTCGATAAAACTGTAGAAGAACACAAAACCGAAATAGAAAGACACAAATCGTAGTAACAATGCTAGATTCAGAAAACACCACGAGCAATGCCCGGAAAGTAGAGACTCTTCTAGAGAGGTTTTCACTTAGACATATATTCAATACCCTAAATCACTATACTCACCTCTATTTATAATAAAATAAAGTAATTATAATACCTAAATCAACCCCTTAATTAATTTCTCATCGCGATGACTTCGTAAATAAAAGATATTACAGATTTGGCAATGGTCTTTCTTTGTTTTTTCCCGTCTTTTGGTCAGAATTTTTTTCATACCTCCATACAGTACTCATTCTTGTTTTGGATCAAATGATTTAATATATCTGTAGCATCCAGTCAAGGACAAAGACAGCCCAAAAGGATCTAACTGTGATCCAGACTATATAAACAATGCATGATAATATGAAAAAGCTAGAAATCTTAGAAATATATGTGGTGAGAAATGAGGATACTCAAGTCTACAACAGCCCCCAAGTTGTCAGAATTGGCGACAAAGACATACTCCTTACCCTGAAAAGGTATGGAGAAAATGTGGACTCAGGAAAAGAAGAATATTCAAATCCGTCGTAAAAGTTGTAATAACATTAATGACATTACCAACCTGCGATAATAAAGCATCAAGTTTTCCACTGTTCTTTAGTGATGGGAAAACATCCCCATGGCCCGGAGGATACCTTCACGTGTATACAGTATCATCAGAGATTCAAATAAACCTTCACATTATTGATGGTGCTCAAACTTTATTTCCTATATCCAATTAATGTCACATAAACAACATATTTAGCAATTAATATTACATCACTAGTTTTTGTGAAAAACACGTAAATTGACTACACGTCATGTTTTTTATAAATTAATGCAAAGGTGCAAAAGAATCTCCCTAATTTATCAAAAAGGGTTCTGCTCAAATTCATTTCCTACAAATTGAAACTACAAAGTTCAACTGCAATCAAGATTAATAATGCTATTGCAAATCCTAGATCATGGACTTTAAAATGATTATTTGTTCTTATTTTTTGCAGACCGTAAGCCAAGATCAGATGAGATTTGCTGCATCAAATACAATAAAAAGTGAATTGCAGAAAACTAGTCGAATGAAATACAAAAAATTATTTAAAAGTAGTAATGACAGGCGACATAATGAAAGGGCATTATACCATCCATCCTTGCCAGTATCTACTTTGCTTGGTAGAGGGACAAAGTCATCCACAACCAGACGAGGATACTGGCTCTGTTTAATGAGAAAGACATAGACAACTTTGAGCAACAAGGAGACATTTAAAAAGATTTGCTTCAAGCAAAATAGAAAAACCTCAAAATAAATTTTGCACAATCCGGACCTGATTGAAGGTATGAATTTCCACATGTGCACTGGAGTATTTCTCCACTATCTAAATTAAGGGGAAAAAGTTAAATTGCATTAGATCATTAGAAGGAATTTATATTTCTAAGAAATCAGGCGTGTACCTTCTGTGTATCATCATGAGTATTGAATGAATTCATTAGAAGTAAGGGAACATTGCATCCATACTTGGAATTGAGATTCTACAAGAAAAAGGAGGTATAAACACCAAGATATGTAAGCAAATGTTACACAATGGGGCCAAAAAACCTCGATTTGGATGACGATCAAGTCAAGAAATGTAAGACCATTACGGACTTCAATCACAGACCTGAATTTAGAAAAAAAAAATTGACAACTCATCAAGAAGAGAATAAGAAAATAGACTACAATACCAAAATCTGTAAACCTTAAACAGAAAAAAAGAAACAAGTAACAATTAAAGTATGTACCAATAATTAAAATAAAGGGTTGAATATGCACTGTGAATATAGTTTATATCATATAAGCATAATGATATAAGATGTGTGGGAAATGAGTAGAAAAAGGTATACATGGTTTAAACAATTGAGATTTACTCAAACTAATATTTTCTTGTTAACATTGATTAGCAACCTCTGTTCTAAACTATGTGTTCTAAACTATGTCTGATCCTAATAGTCTTTCATGACACATTTATTTATTTTACTGACGAATCCAATAACCGAGAAGTATATTACTAAAGTAAAGTTAGTTTATAAGTTCATTTATTCTCAGAGATAATAAAAGATATTTAAAAAGATTTGCTTCAAGCAAAATAGAAAAACCTCAAAATAAATTTTGCACAATCCGGACCTGATTGAAGGTATGAATTTCCACATTTGCACTGGAGTATTTCTCCACTATCTAAATTAAGGGGAAAAAGTTAAATTGCATTAGATCATTAGAAGGAATTTATATTTCTAAGAAATCAGGCGTGTACCTTCTGTGTATCATCATGAGTATTGAATGAATTCATTAGAAGTAAGGGAACATTGCATCCATACTTGGAATTGAGATTCTACAAGAAAAAGGAGGTATAAACACCAAGATATGTAAGCAAATGTTACACAATGGGGCCAAAAAACCTCGATTTGGATGACGATCAAGTCAAGAAATGTAAGACCATTACGGACTTCAATCACAGACCTGAATTTAGAAAAAAAAAATTGACAACTCATCAAGAAGAGAATAAGAAAATAGACTACAATACCAAAATCTGTAAACCTTAAACAGAAAAAAAGAAAAAAAAATTGACAACTCATCAAGAAGAGAATAAGAAAATAGACTACAATACCAAAATCTGTAAACCTTAAACAGAAAAAAAGAAAAAAAAATTGACAACTCATCAAGAAGAGAATAAGAAAATAGACTACAATACCAAAATCTGTAAACCTTAAACAGAAAAAAAGAAACAAGTAACAATTAAAGTATGTACCAATAATTAAAATAAAGGGTTGAATATGCACTGTGAATATAGTTTATATCATATAAGCATAATGATATAAGATGTGTGGGAAATGAGTAGAAAAAGGTATACATGGTTTAAACAATTGAGATTTACTCAAACTAATATTTTCTTGTTAACATTGATTAGCAACCTCTGTTCTAAACTATGTCTGATCCTAATAGTCTTTCATGACACATTTATTTATTTTACTGACGAATCCAATAACCGAGAAGTATATTACTAAAGTAAAGTTAGTTTATAAGTTCATTTATTCTCAGAGATAATAAAAGATATTTAAAAAGATTTGCTTCAAGCAAAATAGAAAAACCTCAAAATAAATTTTGCACAATCCGGACCTGATTGAAGGTATGAATTTCCACATTTGCACTGGAGTATTTCTCCACTATCTAAATTAAGGGGAAAAAGTTAAATTGCATTAGATCATTAGAAGGAATTTATATTTCTAAGAAATCAGGCGTGTACCTTCTGTGTATCATCATGAGTATTGAATGAATTCATTAGAAGTAAAACTGACTCAATCACAGACCTGAATTTAGAAAAAAAAAATGACAACTCATCAGAAGAGAATAAGGAAAATAGACTACAATACCAAAATCTGTAAACCTTAAACAGAAAAAAAGAAACAAGTAACAATTAAAGTATGTACCAATAATTAAAATAAAGGGTTGAATATGCACTGTGAATATAGTTTATATCATATAAGCATAATGATATAAGATGTGTGGGAAATGAGTAGAAAAAGGTATACATGGTTTAAACAATTGAGATTTACTCAAACTAATATTTTCTTGTTAACATTGATTAGCAACCTCTGTTCTAAACTATGTGTTCTAAACTATGTCTGATCCTAATAGTCTTTCATGACACATTTATTTATTTTACTGACGAATCCAATAACCGAGAAGATATTACTAAAGTAAAGTTAGTTTATAAGTTCATTTATTCTCAGAGATAATAAAAGATATTTAAAAGATTCGGTATGGTACAAACTACTAATTCTTCAACATATTTTAAATCCATAAATTGAAGGAGAGGAGTGCATATATAAATAAGCAATATAAAACCAAATCTCTAACTAAGGGAAATAAATTCATAAATAATTGCCCCGGAAACATACTTAGGACCAGTGCATCCCATTGTTGTTCCAAGTCCTCCATTAAGCTTCAAAACAACAAGTTTATCTAAGAGCTTCTTGGTCTCCGCCGGATCTACATACATTGATTATCTTAATAGGCTTCTAATGAAAAAGAAGATAGGAAAAAATAAATAAAAGAAAAAAAAACGTGGAACACCTATATTATGAGAAAAAGTTGCCAAGTTAATGAGAAATAAAATTTGACATACCATCGGGAGAAGGCGTCAAGCTATCATACGGAACAACTACTTCGTCAGTTGGCGTCTGGATTTTTCCCCATTCAACATGCTGGGCTTCATCACTTCAATACAATGAAAAATAATTAGGCTTCATTTGCGGAAACATAATAATGCAAATTCAACAAAGTTTTCTTCATTAAAAGTTTCGTTTAGTAGATGTTGCAGTAAAATTCTTTGGTTCATAAATGTTGACATAAATTCTTACGAGAAAACGTCATAAAATTTGGATAATTTTACAAGTGTCAATTGAAGCACGTCACTCGGAAAAAAATACAGTCATCAGCTCTTTGTTCTTGGTACCTAAATGCACGTAAATATCTAAATCTCTTGGTTGAAATTAAGAGAAAGAGGAAGTACAAAGAAAAAGGAGTATCATAATTAAGAGTTCTAAAAGCGAGTAAAAAAAAAAACATTTCGATTTTCTGCTCTCTCCGACAATATTTTAGCAAAGAGTAAAGTACAAGGAAACAACTAGCCAACATTACAAAGAATTAGAGAGCTCGAAGAGATGAAAACTAATGAGTAGATAAAATTTCAAAGAAAGCTTGAAGAGATGAGAATTAATGAAGAATCACCAAAGATAGCGAGAGACGAGGTTGATGAATCCAGTCTTCTCATTCTCGCTGCCACAACAAACAGAGACTACAGATCAGATCTAAAACGTCACGCTCCACAGCTGCAACAGACATTCAGAAATCCTATCCAAATCAAATCACCACAAACAGTCAATTGGATACCTGATTTGATCGAGGCTAGCTACATTCGATTTGAGCTTGAGAAGCTTATCGGCATCAGCCGGACTGAGAGTAGCGGAGGAGGCCATTGGTACCTGATCCAACGGTTCAGAAGAGCCGGAGAGAGAGAGAGAGAGAGTCTGGAAAATCGTAGAAACTACAGAGGAAGGAGATGAAAGTTGGGACTGGGAGAAAGAGCATGCATGCTATTTATATAGCAAAAATCTCAACCGCTGCACGTTGCAACAGATTACATAAGAAAAATATTAATCTATTTAACTATGAATTAATCTTAGATTTATTTTAATAAAATATTAAATTAATTACAATAATATTAATAGTCTTAGAAACTAAGGCTAAACCTAGAGCGAGAGGAATATGCAGTGAATATGAGGAAGGGTGGGGCCACCGGGCAGGAAATGGCGCCCGTTTGACGCTGAGTATAACCCTTGTTTTATCAACTACACCAAATAATTACTTTAATTTTCTCTATTTATTTAATCTAATAAGTCATATTTAAATTTACCCTCAAAGTATTTGTAGCTTAAAATATTTTCATAAACAATCTCCAGGTCTCCAAGAACGGGAGTCATATTATCAGTTGTTATTTTGTTGAGAAAATTATATTTTTAAGACAATTTTAAGATTCAATCTGTTAATAACTTATATTATAAAAGTAGAGAAGGAGTATCTTTTAAGATAGAGAGAAAAAATCAATTAATAAAAACAAAAGAAACATTGTAATATCTAATAATTATGATAAGTTTGGGGAGAATAAATATTATCTGGAGAGCGAAAAAGAGAGTGAGATTATATTACATGATGTGGTGTCACAAATGATATCGTAATATAATTGACATTTTATAAGTATTTTAACTGTGCTCTAAGTTAAGTGCAAATTCGCCACCTTTCGTTTGTGATATTGTTTTTTAATTGGTAGTGGAGTGGAGGAATAAGTAACAAGATAACAAAAGACGGTTTTGAATAAAAAGATGAAGTTAAATTATTAGTCGGACCACTTTTGTTTTGCTAGGTTTAGCATAAGCTGTCCATTTCATCTCCACCACTCTCTTCTTGTCTCTTTTATTTAATTATAAATAGAACAAAGTATTTCTTCATTGTTTTGTTTTTCATTTAGAATTTAGAATAATTTTACTGTTTAACTTCTATTCTTACATTTCAATTATTATCTTCTTATGAATTTAAAAAGAAAAAAAAAAAACTGCTTACCTTCTCATGAAAGAGAAATAGACAAGTGAGAGGTATTATATACTTATATTGAAAATACTATGGTGTAAAATTTAAGGAAAAATAACTTAGCCTATGTCATAGTGACAATTTGATTTTAAAATTAATTTTGTAGACAAAATGACTCTTAAAACTATTTTTTGCTAATAAAGTTGCATTTTCTACTTATTTTTCTGCTAAAATTAAGTGCTAGCGTCTACAAATATAAGAGTGAGAAAAACATCTCTAAAGTAAATTTTTGGAGTTCAATGCGGACGCTTGAAAATAGAAGAGATAAAAAAATGTCTCAAGAATAATCTTTCGAACAAACGCCCATAAATGAAATAATGAGAAAAGTGACTTGGGATCTAGGGTTTATTTGGTTCAAAAAATGTACCATAACATACATCCTCCGGGAGCGAAAATTGGACAATAAGAGGTATTTCCTATTTCTATTGAAAAAACTATGTTACAAAGTGTTTTCTAAAACTAGTTTGGAAAACCCGACCAGCTATTTATATTTTTGTTTTAGCAAAAGCCACCGATTTTTTATTTTTAAAAATCCAGATTAGACACAAATTTAACTGAAAAGAAAAATTAATCTTGGGATCATGACTATCATACACAAGTTTTTGTATTAACAAATCACGCGACAGCCTAATACTTATTACATTTAAGACTTCATCTTAAATTAATCCCAGCAATAAATCAAGTTGCTTACCACCAACCTAATAATATGATTTATCTGTTTCCTAATTTACTAACAAACTATACTGGTTTTGGCAATTAATAACATTTTTCCAACACATAATTTTAATCTATCAAGAATCAAGAATCTGTCTGACACTAACTGAATTTAACGTAGTCTAAAACAAAAATGATAAAAATAAACATATGAACAAATGATTTATGTACAATTCTTGCCTTTTCAAATGCAATTAAGAGATGCCATTTAACCCCTTCAAAGACAGTGAAAATAATGAAAGAAAACCTTTAATCTTGTCCAATAATCACTACCCATCAAGTGATGAAACTCTGATGAACACACAAATATGAAGAAAATGCTCAGGATTGATCAAGTTATTAACTATCCAAGAGAATGGTATCTCTAGTTTTGGTTCAATACCTTGAATCCTGATAAGCTCGATACGAGAAACAGGTGGGGAAGGCAAATGTAAATCTTTGTTTAAATCTAAATTTTTGGCCGTTGCTGCCATAGAAATTCTTTCTTCATCCTCACCGTCAACTGTTGTTAATTCATTATCAGCAGATGCTTCGTGTGGGAAAAACTCCGGGAGAAGACGCTTTATCGCATCATGTAGAGTGAAACATTTTCCTGCAAGTGAAAGTGGCTCACTAAGGTCATTAATAAATTAGTGGGTGTCATATGATTTGATAGGGAAGATTTATTATATCAGAAGAGAAAAAAAGCAGATTAGTAAGTAAGAAAAACGAAAATATTAGGCAGCCTAGAAAAAGCAAATAGGACGATTGAAAATCAGACAGGGAGGAAAGCCGGAAGGTAGAAACATGGGTAGAAATCATTAAGTCAGATTCAGCAGTATCAGAATATGCTTCAATAGACTAACCTATGAACATAATTGGAGGGCAACAATACTTGATAAGGTGAAACTAAAAATAAAGATCATAAATGAGAGAGGAAACTAAGTAAGGATCCTAAACATATATAACTTAAAACATAATCAATCCTACCTATACCATACATTAGCTAAATATAGACAATGGCTTTATCAAAGGAAGCCATACAAATTTCCAGAACTAGATTTGAGACCCCTGAGGAGTGAAATTAGTGTTTTATACTTAGTTTTGTTACAGAATAGAATTTGTGACATCCAATTTAGATGGTAAAAAATAATTGGTGACAAGGTTGCTTATCTAAGACTCTGCATCAAAACTCCAGACATAAATTTAAGATAGTCAGGGTCTCAAAATACTAGGTTGTAAGAAGCCAAATCAGAATGAGATACAATCACTAAAATGATCAAGGAGAGTCAAAAGTCTAAGACATTTGCTGAGCTTCGGTTATTTACATAACAAAACTGTGACACAAAAATAACTTTTCTTACTTAAAATCCTTTCTTTTCTGTTGTTTCTCTGAAGTAATTTTCTTTCTTTTTAATTTCGTTTAAAATGTTTGCATTGTGGAAAAGTAAAATCAGTATCAACCCGAAACTGCCTAGCCTCCTAGTCAAGTGACTAAGAATGATAGGTACACTTGCCTTCTTCTTCATGCACCTCTATAGGTTGGTTGATGTAGGAAACTTCATCCCAACTGTCAATTTGTGGGACGTCTTCTAAATCATTAAGACCCTCACTGATACCTCGTATGTACAATCGAATTGGAACTCTTCCTAAACAAAAGCACAAAAAATGAGAAGACTTATTTGAACAAGCATTGTCATAGGAAATAGGCGGATAATAAATCTTTATAGAATGAACTATTAAAAAATAAAAATGAAGAAAAAAAGAAGAAGATAAGGGAAAATGACTTAAGAGTGGAATCAGAACTTCTCGAGTAGACTAGTGTGTGTGTGTATAATAAAAGAAAATCATTAAGAAAAAATTGTACAAAGTGACAAGAGGAAAATAAATCTTTCCTTATAATGGTCTTAAAAAATTAGTAGAAAATAATTTTCTTTCAATGAGAGAAAATCACATTAAAATGATAACTCTAAAATATTTAGAGTTATAAACTCATTTATCAATAAGAAAATTAAATTTATCCCATAAATCATTCGTCAAATATTCACCTTCAAATAAAATCTCACAGCGATAAATCTAAATAATTCAGGTATCCAAATTAAAATTTTATTGTTATATTTTCTGTCTACAATAGAAATATCATTGATAAAGCTTTGAATATCGACACGAATTCCTATTGATCGGTTGAAAGAAGAGAAGAATCGGATCCACACCCGTTTAGCCACCTCGTATTGAATCATAATTTAATTGTTAGTTTCGCTCTTTGTCTTACAGAAAGGAAGACAAGTGAACATAGGGCTTCAAACGGATTCCTTTTCTGAATTTGATCACTTGTAAAGTAGACTAGTACATATTAGAATTTTTTTTTTTTAGAGGATTTCAAAATTTAAAAAGAAAATTACGTAGGAAGCCATGTCAGAAACCTTTCCATTCTTCCACTCATTGCAAATATCATTAAGAAATTACCTTTTAATTCACCTTTTTAAACAATTAATAAATAAATTACCACCTTTCTTAGCCTCCAATCTCCTATTTGAATAAACCAATTTCATGTATAATTAGCAATAAAAAAGGTGTTATGGTAAACCGTATTTGGAGCAGCTAAAATTTAAAGCAACCTAACATGGGAGACAATCTCCTTAATATGCAGATTAAATAAGTCTTGCGGTGGAGGTATGATATGGTGGATGTTGCTAAAACCAACAATAGTTCAATTTTACAATTTATTCCAGGGAAACTGTGGTTTCTGGCCTACAATACTTATCCACAAATTAAGTAGTTTCATCATACCTGTTATCCCTTGTCCCAAGACATCTGCACCAGCGGTACTAAGTTGAGTTCTTGGAGAACTTGAGTTCAATTTCGGTGCATATTCATCTCCCCCAATTCCAAGCTTAAGCTTAGATGATATGCGTAGGAAGGCAGTCATGTCAGCTGCACGGAGAACAATGTTGAACAAAATGCAAAGGCAAAGAAGGAACAAAAACTTGCTACATTTGCAACCAGACTGTAATCCCCGCTAATTTGTTTTTACACGTTCAGTTTTCTTCGTATCAAAAGAAGCATTTAGTCCAACAAAAAATCCAGACAGATGTCAACCTACAATATAATATAGCAACCATAGGTTTATTGGAAAATCTAAATCCAGGAATGATCATTAAGCTCCAAAGTCTTAAAAATATTCAAGCACTATAAGTGTTACATACTCAGAAGTCCCATATAAAATTACAGATTTATAAAAGTACAAAAAATTAGGAGTTATTTATAAATTAAATCCATGTATAAGAGATAGAGTAGTGCCTCTACTGTTGCAGCCAGAACATGAAGAGATAGTGGATGGTGCAAATATTTCACTAATAAAAAATGAAATACTGTTTCTTCGCTACGCTAAATAAGGTCTCTTGTTGCTCACTGTTTTGAAAAAGTTTCAAATGTATTTTTTGGTATTCTTTTGAATTCTGGGACACAGAAGAGTGCATTTGAGACTGGATTAAATGGTACATATCATTGCCCTTTGACCTTGAGATTTCCATCTTTAGCATAGTCACATTAAGAGTTATAAAACATCTTAAGGCAGTATTAGATCTAAGCTTGTGGATGAATAGGCTACTCTTTCGTACATGTCCAAATTGTTGATGACATTGATAGTACCACAATACAGGATCGTGGTTGATTTTTATGCAACCACAAAATAATAGGACAGCAAAAGATAACTTTTTAATGTCAAGGAACAACAGCACGTGTACTAACTCTGTAGACATAAATACATGGCTCAACCTTGTAACAACACAGGACAATTTTTTAAAGTTTAGAGATTGTACATACTAATTTTCACCAGAACCATGGTAGTGCAGGATTATGTTGGGTTTACATGTAAAAACTTAGGTTGTGGTGCAGAAAGTACTTTCAACCTTATATGGTCAATATAGATTGAAACAAGTACTGAAAATTTTGATAACACGAAGCACTTTGTACTTTATTATAAATTTACCACATAACATTACTATTTCACATAGATGAAAATTCATTTGTAGTCTACTCTAGAATTCTCTAAATTTTCGTTACAAAAGTTTCCTTTACATGGTGCCTCATCTGTGACCGTATTTAAAATGTGAGAGAAATAACCTATTCACAAACAGATCTAGGGACAAATTGATTATTTTTACAATTCTCAATAATTGAACAATTGATCAAAATAAACTTATGTACAACTAAGATATCAGTTGACGGACAATCAATGGCATACCATTCAATACTGAGCACCAGAGTTCCACCTGATCATTCTGAGACATGTTCATGACATTCTTGCAGTTTCCATTGATAATATAAGCAGCCTTCAAACATAATTAATTTCTTAATTAATAATTAGCCTTACAAAAATTATTAGGAATTGGATCATAATTTGTGACAATATCATCTGTAATGACAGAAAATAGCAGCAACAAACAATGAGCGAGAGATGATGAAAGACAAAGTTAGTCTCACAAATCCACATAGAAAAGAAATAGGCAAACACAAAGTCATCATAAAATTCAATGCAAACCATAAAGCCCTTAATATTTGGAAAACATATTAGTATGTGTTAAGATATACTTCTGACTAAGCATTGAGTAGATAAATTAATATTGTTAGGTGTTACTTGTTTATAGTGATTTAATTTTATCGGTACGTATGTATTTTATTTTATTTCTTAGATTATTTTAGTCAATTCTATTTATTAGGCATTAAGTAAGGGTTAGATCTGTACACCTATATATATTTTATCTATTGAATATGAATGTTGATTTTGACTGTTCCACTATTTTTGTCTCTTATGGTATCAGAGCCAGCTAGCCGGTCTGAGCCCTAGCTGTCGTTCGAGTCATAGCCGCCGCCTGACGGAAGAGTGATCGTCGAGGTCACTCCATCGTTCTTCAGTCGACGCTCCTCTGGCAATCCGTCGCGTTTGCTCTGTTCAAAACGCCGCAGAAGCGTCGTCCTTTGTCATTTCGTCATTCTTGTAGAAACGTCGCACCTCTGGTGTTACTTGGGGCTTTTCTCTTCTGGATTCTGCAAGTTTCGCCTGCGGAGTCGCTGACTTGCACCTCCCAGTCGTTCACCAGCAATGAGCTTTACTCCGACTGCCTGGACCTGCGTGTGCTAGTCTCCTACCTCCACTGAACGTATAATTCCTCCCTAAGATCTGGTATTTTGAACAAAGAGAAAAGCTGTAGGATTTTATGATGATTCATAAAAGCCATAACAGAAAAAATTCTGAGCATCAATTCTACTAGTGATTCTACTCAGAATTTTAATATTACCTCTCAGAAGTTAAATGGGGTAACTTTCTTCAATGGTCTCAATCCGTCAAGCTCTTTGTTCAAGGGAAGGGTAAGTTTGGGTATCTCACTGGTTATGCAGCCATGTTTTGTGTCACATTAGATAAATCCGACCCTTGGATCATTGATTCAGGGGCCACTGAACATATGACAGGTTCTTCTTATATGTTTTCAACTTATTTCCCTTGTTCTGGAAATCAAAAAATCAAAATTGCAGATGGTTCAATGTCTGCAATTGCTGGAAAAAGTTCTATCATTGTCTCACTTTCCCTTACCTTAAACAATATCCTTCATGTGCCCAACTTATCGTGCAACCTAATGTCTGTTAGCAAAATAACTAATGATTCTAACTATCTAATCAAATTTGGGTCTACTGGTTGTGTTTTTCAGGACCAATGCTCGGGAAAGATGATTGGCAATGCTAAAAAAAATTGTGGTCTTTACTACTTTGCCTCATACAGCTTCCCGAGTAAACAAGTTCGGAAACCATGTTCCTCTAGTTTTTTATCTTTAAAGAACGAAATTATGTTATGGTACTATAGTCTTGGTTATCTTAGCTTTGGTTATTTGAAACATATATTTCCTGTTTTATTTAAGAATACAGATGTTAGTTCTTTTCAATGTGAGATTTGTCAATTTGCTAAATATAAGATATCTGTTTACCTTACTTTAGCATACATGTCATCTAAACCTTTCTCCCTTATTCATAGTGACACGTTGGAACCATCTAAGGTTAGAAATCTGTCTAGCACTAGATGATTTATTACTTTTATAGATGATCATACAAGAGAAACACATGGATTTATCTCCTTAAAGAAAAATCTGACGCTGCTGAGACTTTCAAAATTTTTAACTCTACGATTAAAACTCAATTTTAGTCTCAAATTCAAGTTTTTCGAACTAATAATGAGAGAGAATATTTTAACAATATTATTGTTAAGTTTCCTGTAGAACAAGGCATTATCCATCATAGTTCGTGTATTGATACACCCTAACAAAATGGAATTACTGAAAGAAAAAATCAAATCTATTAGAGGTAGCTCGTGCTCTCATGTTTTCTATGAATGTACCTAAAAAATTTTGGGGTGAGACCATACTTAATGCTGCTTACCTAATTAATAGGATGTCAAGCAAAGTACTAAGCTATCAAACCCCCTTAAAAGTTTTACAATAATATTTTCCTTACGACAAATCTTTCACTTACTTAGTACCTAAAGTTTTTTGTTGTACTAATTTTGTTCATATTCATGATCATAACCGAAATAAATTAGATCCTAGGGCAACTAAATGCATTTTCTTAGGTTTCTCACCTACTAAAAAAAGATACAAACGTTTTGATACGAGCTCAGGTAAAATGTTTGTTAGCATGAATGTCACGTTCTTTGAAAACAAACATTTTTTTTTTCAAAAACTTCTCTTCAGGAGGAGAATAGGGAACCAAGTGAAGATGAGTTTAGGAAAACAATTGTTATGCTTACACCTGTTCTTAAATATGACCAAAACATGACAACAAATGTGAAACCTACAATAACTATTAGTTCTACACCAAAAAAAGGGTATGAAATTGTGAGTAATGTGGCTCCCACTTCTGAACTTTCTTGTTTACTCGAGAAGGAAAGAAAAACAACGTATTGATCCACTGTCAACTCTAACAAACAACAGTGCCACCATCTGAACCAAGTATTGATCTAGGTAATCTCAACTTTATTACTTCTATTCCATTTTCTCTTGATCCAACTATAGAGTCTGACCATAATGAACATATTACAACCCTTGAACCAAGTCAAAGTGATCTTGGTGAACTCATTGCTTTTAGGAAAGGTGTACGTGAGTATACCAAACATCCAATTGCTCGTCATGTGTCATATCATAAACTCTCACCTTGTTTTAGAGCCTTCACCACTAGCATCACCAATGATGAAATCCCAAAAACGATACAAGAATCACTAAGTATTCTAAATGGAGGGAGACTGTCCTAGAAGAAATGGGAGCATTAAAGAAGAATGAAACTTAAGAGATGACGGAGCTTCAAAAAAGAAAACACCTCGTAGCCAGCAAGTGGATTTTCACAATCAAGTATAACTCTGATGGCTTGACAGAAAAATACAAAACTAGACTTGTAGCTCGAGGGTTTACTCAAACCTATGGTCTAGATTATGAGGAAACATTTGCCTCAGTTGTCAAACTCAACACTGTCAGGGTCTTACTTTCACTAGCTGCTAGTTTGAATTGGCCTATTTTACAATTTGATGTTAAGAATGCTTTTCTTAATAGTGAGTTAGAAGAAGAGGTGTTCATGCAAGTACCTCTAGGTTTTGATAATGCAAGTGTTGCAGGGAAGGTCTGCAAACTAAGGAAGTCCATATATGGCCTCAAGCAATCCCCTCATGCAAGGATTGCAAGGGCTGTCAAGGAGCATGGCTATTTACAAGCTCAATCAGATCATACACTATTTTTATAAATACACTACAGGAGGTAAAATTGCTATTCTAATTGTTTATGTGAATAATATAATAATGATAGGAAACAATGAGATGACGTTAGCAACATTGAAGAAGCTTCTCGCTCATCAGTTTGAACTTAAGGACTAGGGAAATCTCAAGTTCTTCCTCGGTATGGAAGTAACTAGATCAAATAATGAGATTGCTATATCTCAGAGAAATTATGTCCTCGATCTCCTCAAAGAGACAGGTCTCCTACGATGCAAGTCTGCCTCAACACCTATTGATCCTAATTATATGCTCGGTCGAAGTAAGAATGAGGTACCTGTAGACAAAGTCAGATATCAGAAACGGGTGGAAAAACTAATTTACTTAGCCCATACAAGACCTGATATAGCATTTGTTGTAAGCTTAGTAAGTCAGTTCATGCATTATCCAGTTGAAGATCACCTCAAAGCTGTCTATACTACCTCAAAGAAAGTCCAGGCAAGAGCATTATGTTCAAGAAAAATCAAAGCAGACAAATTGAAGTGTTTACATACACTGATTGGGTAGGTTCTGTAATTGACAAGAGGTTTACATTAGTCTATTGCACTTTTGTATGAGACAACCTTGTGACATGAAAGAGCAAAAGAACTAAAGATAAAGTTATCTGGTTTAGAAGTATCCTAAAAGAACTAAAGATCGAGACTGGTAAGTAAATAAAGTTGTTTTATGACAAGTCAGCCATTAACATTGCACATAATTCAGTGCAACACGACAGAACAGAGTATGTGGAAATTGATCGTCATTTCATCAAAGAAAGACTCGACAGAGGGGAAATTTTTACGCCATTTGTTCCAACATCTAAACAACTAGCAGATGTTCTCACTAAAAGGCTTTTCAAGAAAGTGTTTGAAGATTTTCTAGTCAAACTTGGCATTATTGACATTTTTTCTCCAACTTGAGGGGGAGTGTTAAGATATACTTCTGACTAAGAATTGAGTAGATAAATTAGTGTTGTTAGGTGTTCCTTGTTTATAGTGATTTAATTTTATCGATACATATGTATTTTATTTTATTTCCTAGATTCTTTTAGTCAATTCTATTTGCTAGGCATTAAGTTAGGGTTAGATCTGTACACCTATATATATTTTATCTCTTAAATGAATGTTGATTTTGGCTGCTCCACTATTTTTGTCTCTTAGTATGTCTAGTCCATTAACCAAACCCATGCCTAATAAGATACAAAATTGTAAATTTAATTTCACTCAAAAAAAGGGTTATAATCTTTCATGGTGGATCGGCAAATTAGTGGGCCGAGCTGGATTTGAACCAGCGTAGACATATTGCCAACGAATTTACAGTCCGTCCCCATTAATGAAGGCTGAGTAGTTTGCCATTAGTTCACATTTAAAAGAATAATAGTCTTTCTCTAACATCCCCCAGCCAATTTAAATTAAATGTTTAACTTCAAAGAGTTAGTAATGTTATACAAGCTCAGCTTGTCAAGCTGTACAAACTTATGTTGTAGCCGTCAAAAACAAAATATTGCACTTTTTAATATGTTCAAATCATTTGAAATGACACGGCATAAACTTTTAGCTACTATTTTATAATCCGGACAGCTAATTACAATATGACAAAAATACTTCACAATTTGAAGAAGCTACGGGAAACTGATATTTTAATAGATTTAAAGCAATTGTGAGAAGAAAAAACTTATGCTTCATGACATGCATGGAATATGAACTGCATCATAACCGAGATAAATAGGAACTCTTCCTTCAAAACAGTAATAGAAATAGAAATTATTGGAGTGTAATACATATATCTCACATAGTTTTGAGAGTTCAATTAGATGATGGTGAAACTGATAAAATATGTCAACTATCCATAATAAGATGATTGAAGTTAAAACAAGAGAAGATAGCACAGGTACCATAATTACTAATATTTATTAACCAAAACTTAAACAGTTCTGAGCAGACCTCTTTCAATGAGTTAATAAAGCTCCACTTTAAACTATCTCCATCTTCACAAGGAAGCAATATATTGCTGGGATATCCTCTAAAATGCACCTACATTAACAAAGATAATATGTCACCTTCATTTTAGGATAGCAAGACGAAATTGAAAAGCTCTAGGATACGACTCCAGCAAAATGTGATGCCAAATTATTAATCATAAAAGATGCAATGAAGTATTAAAGATTATGTATAATTAAGAACTCAAAAAGGGAAAAGGATGATAACATACCACAACATCAATACAACATTATATTTTCTATAATATTGGAAGTAGAACCAAATTTAACTTTCTACAAAAATCTTCTTTCAAGTACATATGCATAAAAATAGCATACCAACGATAGCCAACAAACTTGGAATTTTTAATGAAAAATAAAGAAGGTTCTCCTTTGACAAAACATATGAACAGACATCCACGACAATCTCCTGTTAAACTGAGAGACAAAAAATTAGACATTTCATAAACAACTAAATGTAGAGCTCATATCTTAAATTTTTTATTACAACAACCAAGGAAGATTTCATGTTAGAAAGGAACATTCCCATTTTTTTGTTTCTCTTTATCATTTTAACTTAAATTTTAATAAATAAATGTCAATTAAAACTGAAGAACAAACCAAAAACAATATTTGACTTGAAAATGTGAGTATCAGTGAGAATAAAGGCTAAAAAAACTTAAAGAAAGAAAAACAATTTACTAAATTACTACATTATAAATTGCATGGGACTCTTGTATTGCATGGGACTCTTGTAGAAGTGGAAGATCGTTTAACATTGTGAAAGTCTAAATTGATCAAAGGTCAATTTCAAAAACTGCAAGTCAAAGATGCGAGGAACGAAGTTTTATTAGTTGGATAATTTTTTTAATATTTATCCAAATAACATAGAATCACGAATTCCTTTAGAAGCAGCACCACTAATAGAATATTATATATGTTTTATCCATGCAATACATGCTTGACATCGGTAAATAACTTCTCCTCCACAATTTTGTGTGGATACACAACCAAAATCTGTCTCATCAATGTATGTGATATATCAAGTGCAACTAGGCAAAATTAATTCCTCATACAATGGATGACATAAAATTTGTCGATCATCTCCCTAATTTAGCTGTGAGAATATGGATTTTAAGGTATTAATAATAGATTGGCTGAAAGATTTCAGATATGAATCCCTGAATCTACATGTGACGTGATTGAAACAGTTGTTAATTAGCAGAATCGAATATGCATTACAGCTAGACACTTCAAATTAAGAGTTTTTTTTTAACATATTAAGAAGTTCATATTTATATAGAAATTGTAAATCATTGCATCCAAAACTATAAGTCAAGATTTGAGTGCAGTACAGACAAGATCAAGTATTTAAATTAAATTTTCTTTAGTTATTATTTAAGTTTCAAGACACCGATAAACCTGACAAATAAATGTTTATGATGTAAAATATGTGAGTTTCAGTATAAAACTAAAAGCTTTGTACCGTCAGATTCCATGGTCTTTCTGGTTCTGCACATAGAAGATCAAAAAGAACGCCCGTTGGTATGTACCTGCAAGAAGAACTACCATTTCAAACAAAAGAAAATTTGAGAATATAACAGGATAAATATATGAAAATAGTCCTTGCAAGACCATTGCAATAGAAACCAACAACAATTCTATATCACCTCCAGATTATTTCCCATAGTTGGCATATCACTACGAAATGTACACAATATACAAAAACACGTACACAGAAAAACATAAACACCAGACCTACTCATGATATAATTGCTTCGCTTAAACAGTGTAAATGAACGACAAAAGGGTACATTGCTTCTATTGTTCATTGACAGAGCTAATTTATTCACAACGTCAGTGAATAACAGATATGCAAATAAATTCAAAATTGAGCAAAAACGCCTACCATTTGAGGGGCAATCCCTTGTACTCAAACCAAATGGTGTCTGCTCCGGGAGGCAATGCACTAGCGAAGTGAGGTTTTATATGAGGAGCCAATAACGGTAGATAACCAATCCGAGGAGCTAAGATCTAAAGCCACCGACAAAAATTAATAACTGAAACTCTAAACAAAAAAAATCGACAGAAAAAACTAAAATAATCAGAGTAGACCAGTAACCAGAATCAACGCCATGAATCACATACTAAATCAAGATTTATACAACGAGAGAGCATGGGAGAGTGATTACCAGAGCAGGAGGAGGAGAAGGAAGAGTAGTAACTTCGGATTCGTGGAGATGGATCTGCAGAGGAATAGCTCCTCCCCAGATCAACTCCTTCGCTTCCATCTCCTACCTCCAAGTTTCACCGGTCTTGGCTCGGCGATCTTGCTAACTTGTTTGATTTCCCCCCACGTTTCACTTTAGCCTCCCACAAAATAATATTTATAATATAATTTTCATCTAATTTTATAATTTAATTTTACAATATGACCCGACATAAATTAATGTAAAATAAAATTCAAATGTAAAAGTACAAGGTGAATCTAACATTACCGATTTAGTCATGCTTACGGATCATGCTCCGTGCTCATGTATTCTGTTGAAGAATATTAAATGTATATTTTGTGTATATTTGCTACCAAATTGAGAGATTGTAAATATAAATAATTTATATATTTTACACAATCTTATGATGTAATTAAAGCTAAATCTGTATGATTGTAATATACCTATAATTATATATAGTCGTTTATGTCACGACCCAGGAGGGTGCCTAACAGAAACGTCAGGTTAAACGATCAACCTCGGAGAGGTCCACTGTCTAACCTAAGGCTTTATGCGGAAGTTTTATGATTGATCCATGACCTCTGAGTAAAACAAATGTGAAAATACAAGCAATAGTAGAAATACAAGATAAATGAATATAATTACATGACAAAGTACAGTACAATTTCGAATATGTTCTTTCATATTTCAAAGTTGAAGGAATAAAATGGGTGACTCAAGGAAAACAGCATAAATCGAGTTCACTTCTTGTTCCTCCTTCCTTTACCTGTAGAGAGAGGGAGTCGTTGGGGTGAGTGACAAACTCAGTATGAGATATTATACCTATCACTCTCACAATATGCATGTCCGCTTAAAAATCAATGCACGTTTTAAAAACCAAGATCAGTTTCAATATTTTTAAATTCTCTTCTCATTTTCAACCAATCGATTAGCTAGCTTTAGAAAATAACACAGCTATCGTAAAAATATGTCTGCATCGATTATACCAATATACATAGTCAGGTGTACAATGAAAAAAGAGGTCATTCAAGGGTCCTTCGAACCACACCAACATAGAAAGACTGTGATAACACCAAGCAGAGCCTCATTGGGAGAAGAGAAAATGTCAACCACCAGGAGGGACTAACAGCCACTTAACCTTGGGCCACCGGGACACACGCGCTAGAGCACACCAGGAGGGACTCAACAACCACTCAACTCTGGGCCCAAGGGGACCACGCAGTGGACTTATCATACCGGAGGTATCAACGAACAGACACTGGCCAGGTCGGGTAGCAAAACTAGCATAGCTCAGAGTCCATTCCGCCATTCACGGGGTGTACTGCACATTCCTCCTATTATCATGGGGAGTACCCTATCCAAACAAATGTGAGGAGTACCACAGCAACCCTCAAACACGGGTGCAACTGGGCAAAACCCCCTGATACTCTCAGCTGGTGCCAGCTAAGAGTGCTAGACGGTTATCTCCAGTATCACTCCAAATAGCACAGCAGAAAATCAATGCATGAATCAAACAAATGCATGAATAAAATCCATTGCATGCCAATATAATAAATCTCAAATCGAGCCCGTTGGCTAGGTCAAGTAAAACATGGCATTTAAAATCGACTAGGCAATATGAATCAGTCAAAAAGTATACATGCCTCAATAATGCACAATGCTCATGCCAGTAAAAATGTTGACGTCAATACTAGTGGTATCCCACCAAAATAATATACGTGCATGCTAGGCTAGGTATAACGCAATAAATATAATAACTCATACCCCTGAGGCGAGTCCTCCTATCCTCGGCAATCCATGACTCCTCAGGAATTGATTCGAACTCAGTAAAATCCTCTAAATCTGAGAGTCAAAACAAAGGAGGAACCCCGTTAAGATCCAATTGGAGTTATAAATGTTATAAACTGCGAACCAGGGCAAAAAAGAGCCCAAACGGCTCGAGTTGACTTTTTGTCAAAAGTCAACAATCTAAAGTCAACAGCCAAAGTCAACCTTTGACTTTGATTGATCCTTTCGGGTCGGATCGGTCTGGTTTGGTTTGGATCGGATCGATTCTGGTAAGATCGAATCGGTCAAGGTCAGATCTGTCCGATTTGATCCAGACAAACTCGGCCCAGCTAGCTCGGGTCAGACCCAGCAGGTTCGGGCTGGGTCTGGGTCGGACCTGGCCCGGATAGGGTTTGTCCTGGTGCGAACCTGGGTCGGGCTCGGCCTCAGTCAAGGCCTAACTCGGCCTTGGGTTCGAGTCGACTCGGCCCTGTAACACCCGACTTTACAGGATTTCGTAATTTCGATATATAATGACATTTTCATAAATATGTCAAATCAAGCCCATTTTACGAAAGGATGGCGCCATTAGAATTCTAATTATTAATATGGATTTTAAGGAAATTACGATAATTTTCGGAGTAGTAACGTTTAATTTCGAGTAATTACGTTTCTCGTAATATAAAGGACGTTTTAGTAATAATAGTAAACAAAGTCCGATTTGCGAACGAACAGTTTTAATAAATCCCAAATAATAAGTTGGACTTATTGGTGAAATAAGAAAATTTGGAGAAGCCAAATAGCTAGTTAATTAACGAAACGAATGACGAAACAAATAGAAAAATAAGTGGAAGGGCAAAATTGTCATTTAAGCATTTAATTATTATTTAAGGCAAAAAGCCTTAAACGACTTTCATTCTGAAAATCGTTCTCCAGAGAACCCCTCTCGCGACTCCTCTCCTCTAGCCGACGATCCTTCGACGTTCCGACCTCCGATTCGTCTTCCGATCGTCTCGTTTTCTTTACGTTTTCTCCTCCAATCGACGCCCTAGGTATGAATCTACGATCTTAGAGCGTTTATTTCGATTGTTACGGAGTTTGAACAATTAGGGTTTTCGTTAGGGTTTATGTTAGAAATCCGATTTTGAGTTCGAAATCGATAGGTTTGTCGTGATTTAGGATATAGTGAACGTATTTGACGTTGTTGGATGAATTTACTTGATTTAGGACGAATGTTAAATTTTGTAAAAATTCGAGATTTAGGAAAAGCTCGTAATTAGGGATTTGAGATGCCGAGCGTGTAATTGCTCTATGAGATAGCTTCATAAATTTGATCAAAGCTATAGGAAATTTCTTTAGTTAAGGTTTTGTTAATTTGGACGTTTAGTAGCTTAAATTAATTTTAACGGCGAATATTGCGCTTTGCCTCAAACAAACAACGCTCGTGGACGGAGCTTGAGCTGCAACGGACACGAGGTAAGTTCTCGTGATCTTCTCTGGCCGATTGGCCTACACGGTACGTCGAGGTCGTCTCGAGGAGTTTTGATGACATGTTTATTTAATGCTTTGGTTGGGTAGTTAGGATTCGATTGTTTTATAGGTTGATGTTGTGTTTTGATGGTATGCTCTGTATGTATGTTTACTTTCTGTCATATTGAACTGTTTACGCATCACGTGTTTTAAAAGAGCATGAAAATGAATTTTCACATGATGTTTTAAAGAAAATGGTGATGTGGCCTGGAGAAGGGCTCGACCTATTGTAAAGATCGACTACGGGTTTGTCACAATACCACATCTAACACATATTCATACAGTTATACAGTTATAGGTCATGCGAGATGGGGCTCAGGCACGGCTGTACGCGTTGTAAGCATGTACCCCCCCCCCCCGTCTAGCTGGAAAGAGTAGTCCGACCGCTGGATGTGCTCTCTCCGGTTAGGAGGCTAAGATCTCGGTGACACCCACAGAGTAAAGATAAAGAAAATGCTGCACGATTTCTGAACTCATATGCATAGCATGTATTTACATTTACTAGAGCTTGCTGATATTTTTATCTCATAGGTGTCTGTATGGTGTGGGTGACTTCGACATAGGTGAGGATGAGATCCCTCCACCTGAGGAGTGATGCAGTTGACGGAGGATGGCTTGCGGTGGTGTGTTGCGCAGTCGATGCTTGACCTGACCCGTGGGAAGTATGTACGTGTTTTGAGGGTATCGGGGAGTTTTGGGCTGATGGTAGATTAGATAAAGTAATTGTACAGTTAGAATATTTTAGGATGTTTGGATCTGATAGGTTTAAAGATTGATGTTTTGGTGTTATGGAGTTGTGATAAACCGTTTTATAAAAATGTTTTATTAAAGCTTTTGTCTCGATTTTTATGGAAATGCTTGGAGATGTTTTAGGTTGGATACAGATAGCTCGAGTTTTAGAGCTATCCACACAGTTGGATTTAAAGTTTCTATCACGTTTTAATTTGGTTTAAGAGTACGTTTGAGTTAAATGTTTAGGCGATTATGAGGTGTTTAGTATGTTAATTTGAAGGTATTGAAGTGTTGAAGAAAATGTAAGTTTGCAATGTGGGGTGTGCAGGGATAGTGAAATTTATTGGTGTTTTGCTCTCTGGAATTTCGGATTCCAGAGAGCATTTGTAGAAGTGAAGTGAGGCGAATGATCGCCATTGTGAGGGGCGACCAATATCCACGCAGTTTGTTTTATGAAATTTGGTTATGCGTTACAAGTATTTGAGTCGGTTTTGGTGATAGGCGGACTGAAATGTATGTTTCAGTGCTTTAATGTTGAGGAAATGAGAATGTATAGAAGTGTGATGTGCAGGGATGAGAAATTGGATGGAAAGTATGTTGATGTTTTGCTCCCTGGAATTTCGATTCCAGAGAGCATTTCTCTTTATATATAGAGTGTTTTGCTCTCTGGAATGACGGATTCCAAAGAGTATTTGTTAAAAAGTGAAGAGAAGAATGAAGAAAAAGGGAAAGGCGACGGGGCGCGGGAGTGAGGGGCGACCGCCCCTCCTTGTTTTGTCGCCGCGACCTATCGCTGGCACAGAGGGGCGACTGATCGCCCCTACTGATTGGTGCATCAGCGATCGATCTCCTGAAGTTGGAGATCGATTGCCCCTCCTCTTCTGTCATGAATGGACTGTTTTGTCCTCCCACTTGTTTCAGTTGTATTTTAATTGTTTTCTTAATTGTTTTAAATTTTAATAAATTGATTTGAGATATGTTTTAAACGAACTTAGATTTCAATTTCGATTTCAATTTAAATTCCGCCTAGAGTTTATTTAATGTATAAGGGATAAAAAAAAAATATGTACGGGAAATTGGGTACAGTATTAGGGTCGCTACAGGCCCAGTGCCCAAGTCAACTCAGCCCAGTGCCGAGTTGACTCGGCTGTCAACCTAGTCAACTCGGTCGTCGACGATCGAGCGCCTCAGGGTCAGAAATCACGTTTTTCTGACCAAAATTTGTTTCCAACTTGTTTCTTACCTCCCTTCTGGTCGATTCCTGCCAAAAACACCAAGAGATCGACCAAAAATAGCAGATCGATGAAACCCAAAAATTTCGAACTTTCTCAGGCAAAAATCAGGAGATAGAGAGCTTACTGTCAAAAAATCCCTTCAGCAACGCTGCTCTACTCATCGAGACGAACATTTTCACACCAAGATCAAGCCGATCGGTGGTCGTTCCGGCAGTCGGCGATTTCTCCCTCGTGTCGACTCTCTCTCTATCTGGTGTTTCTACTGACAGAAAGGGAAACAATAAGATTTTCTTTGAAAACCTTATTGTTTTAAAATTTAATATTTTATTATTTTATGTAATTTTAATTTATATTAAAACTATTTAATAGTTTTCGATATTTTTATTTCAATTCTTACCAAATAATTCCCTTCGGTAAATTCCGACGTTCTTCTCTCATGAATTTAATTCACGTGAAACATGCGAACGTCAACTTAAAATTTTAATTATTTTCCTTAAATTTTCTGTACGAGTCATAAGTGACCAAAAATTCGTACGTCACCACTTTCCAAAAATTAACGAAAAATTTATCTTTATTAAATTTTTTTTTACGGGGATTTTATAGTTTATATATACTTGCATTTTCTCTTTGTCTTTTCTCTTCATGGTATCAGAGTAATAATTTATACTTCTGTTGATATTAGATTACTTGTTGTCATGGCTAATAAGAAAATTGATGGAAAAGAAATGAGCATCAATCGTAATACCCGATTTTACGGGTTTTTGGATTTTTCGCTAAAAAAGGCATTTTTGTAAATATAGTGAATTAAGTTTGTTTTGTACACGGGAAATTTTATTAGAACCCTAGTTATAAATTGAAATATTTGGTGAAATAAGAAAATTTGGAGAAACCAAATCGACAGTCGAAATAACGAAATACGCAAAAGAGCAAAATGGTAAATTAATAAGTCCCCCCCCCCCCCCCCCCCCCCCCTTTCCATTCTGCATTTCACGAAACCTCAAGAGCAAAAACCCTTTGGCGATTTTTGGCTCTCCACGGTGACATTCACCATCGGCCGATCATTCGTTGCTTCCGGCGACGTTTCCTTCCCGTTTTCTTCCACAATCAACGTTCTAAGTAAGATTTTAGTATTTCCCGGGTTTAGTTTTTGGTTTAGGGCTTGAAAACGGTTAGGGCTTTGATTAAGGTTTTGTTGAAATTGTAGGTTAATGTTAGTAATCGATAGATTTACCGTATTAATGACGTTGGAATTTTGGTGGTTGGAAATGTTGAGAAACACCATTAATGGAGGTTTAGAGAATTGCGAGCATGAATTGCTCGATGAAATGCCAAAATGACGTGAATTAGAGTTTTAGGAAATTTTTCTTAGTTAGAAGTTTCGATTAGATTCGTGATTCGGTTGTTTAGGATCGATTCTAATAATGAGATTGTGAATTGGCTTAGGTGAACAAAGCTCACGGACGGAGCTCGGTGTGCTAAGGACTTGAGGTAAATTCTTGTGACTTACTGTGACCGATAAGCCTACACCATACGCCGGTTTTGATTGTTGAGGAAATTTGGCGCAATGAATGTTTATATGCTTTTGGATGGGTAGCCTAGATTTAGTCATTTTATAGGTTATGTTTTGTGTTGTTTTGATGGTATTCACGTTGTTTACGCTTATGTTATGCATTTTAATTGTTCATGTATCATTGTTTTACTAAATGACATGAAAATGAATTTATGCATCGATTTCATAAAAGGAAATGTAAGGAATGAAAGTAAAGTATCATGTAAACAATGCATGGTGGTTATCGGGGTGAGGTTCAGACTTGGCGTTCCGTGGTGAGCAGGTTTTCCTCCTTTCAGATGGTGCGGGCTATCTAACCATTTAACGTGCCCTATCCATCTGCCGAGCACTCTGATAACCAAAGACTGTCACGTACTGATAAATGAAATGGATGGACTGAATTCATAAAAATTGCATATACATGCTCATGCATTGTCATTTATGTAGAATTTATTGAGTTTTATCTCATAGGCGTCTCTATAGTGTAGGTGAATTCGAAGAAGGTGAGGAAGACGTTCCTCGACAAGATGAACACACAGATTGAAGAAGGATGCCTGTGGGAGTGCGCTGAGCAGTTGTTAGTGATTTTCTACACCCTAATGCAAGTGCACGTGTCGCTAACGAAGTAATAAAGTAAGTAAAAGTCGATCCCACGAGGATATTTTTAATCAATTTAATATTGCTATAAATTTCTATAAATAAAAGTGAAAATATTGAAATTAAATAATGGGAATAAAATAAGGTAAGGAATGATGAACTAAAATTACTCAAAATTGAATAAGACTAAAAATGAAAATGAATTAAAAAGGTAAATATGAGAAAAGTCTTGTTATGGTTGATTTCCTCTTTACATGCAATTATTATTGACGCTAAAGCATAAGTCTTGAACAATAAGGATAAAAATATTTATAGGTTTCTTTCGAATTGCCTATATAAATTCAATTTTAGAATTTCTCTCGACTTTGAAAGAAGGTAACTAACATTGAATTTCTATAAACCCTATTTTTAATGCCAATTGAATTAATGTTAACTACTTTGCAACATATTAATCCAATTAATCATTCGTGCATCTTAACATTTATATTTACCCGTCAATATAATATAAACATGAAACATCAAACTATCTGTCGATATGAGTTGAATTAGACAAGGATCACGAAAGATTGTTCCAAGCAAAAATGCATTAGCAATGCTACAGTATTAATCACAGCATAGCAAGAATTCATAATGTTTCTAGGGTTCCGTCGAATTGCCTAGATTAATTCATTTCAGAATTTTCTTTTCGACTTTGAAAAGATAAAAACTTAATCCGAATTTTTGTGTAAACCTATTCTTATTGCAAAATAAATTAATGTTAGCTACTTTGCAACAATTTTAATTTATTTAATTACTCATGCATCTTAAATTCTTATTTACCTATCGATACAATAGGAACATGTGAATTTAAATCTACCTATCGACACAATTTAATTTATACAATAAAAACCATGAGCAGTTGTCTAGTGAAAAATACTAAGCATTCATGATCAAAGTAAAAACATGTAAAGAGTACTTTCTCTCCTAACCAAGAGAAAAGAAACTATCCTAAAATCATAATAAAATAAAACTAAAATAATAAAAATAAAAAGAAGAAGAAGAATAAGAATTTGAAGTCTCTCTTTCCAGCCGTAGACCCCCTGAACTCCTCTTGTAGCAATGTAATAGATATATATAAATACCCTCTCTCCTTGAAGTAATTAAATCCCTCTTTTCTCGTTCTCTCCCCTCCAGAATTTCCTTGATCAATGGCTCATTATTATGACAGAATCTTTTTTATTTTCTCTTTCTTTTGTTGTCCATTGTTATTTATCGTCTATTCTATTCAGTAGTCCACGCTACTCAATCGTCCACACTGCCAGCAATTCATTCTGCCAGTCGTCCACGTTTTCCAGTCGTCCACACTGCCAGCAATCCATTCTGTCAGTCGTCCACATTTTTTTGTCTTTTAGTACTTTTTTGACTTTCTGTTTTTTCAGGCCAAGTCCACGCTTTCTATTTTTTCCAGCCAAGTCCATGCTTCGCAGTCGTCCACGCTTCTTTGTCTTTTAGTGCTTTCCATCGTCCACGCTTTTTGTCTTTTAGTGCTTTTTATTTTTCCTAGCCAAGTCCAGGTTTCGCAGTCGTCCACGCTTCTTTATTTTTTAGTGCTTTCCAATCGTCCAGGCTTTCTGTTTTTCATCCATTTTCTCTTTTTGTCGTCCATCGCCACCTCAGCTTCGTTCATTTCTCTCCAAATCGTCCAGGCTCTCGTTCCACGTGCTCCATTAATTCCAAATCTATTTCTTCCATTTTTCCATCCTTTATTTTTGGTAAAATAATCTCCTTTATTGATTTATTCTCTTTCTCTTCGAGATTTCCATAATCTTCATCCCTTTTAATTTGCTTCTCTAATAAAGCACCAATCTTTACTTTTGTATTTTTCTGCTAATAAATCTGCATTCAAATATAAAATTCGAATTAGTGATAAAAATCTGCTTTTATTAGAGAATATATATGAAAAACATTAAATTCATCAAATCTCTTGATGCTGCAGCATCAAGCAGTAATTATAGTAAATTCTATTAATTTCTTTTTACATTCACTCAAATCATACAAGTTCTATCAAATAAAAATAGTATAAAATAACTCTAATTTTAGAGTTATCAGCAGTCGAGGCGATTTTGACCCGTGGGGACGATTGTATAGGTATTTTGGGAATTTAGGTGAAAATGATGTGTATAAGTGTATAGATGGTTAATTCTAGGACGTTTAGCAACTAGTTTGAAAGTATTAGTGTTTTGATGATTTCCTGAATGGGTTTACCCCTATGATATTTGATAAGTTTCCGTTGTGTATCTTTAAGTCGATGAAATGGATTTTGATGATTAGAGTTGAAATTGTTGATTAGAGTAGGAATTGATGATTTTAGGAAGAGGCTTTCAATTCAATGGATGTGTAATTTTAGGTAGAGGTGTCATGGATGATTTGAGGATGTTTTTATGGTTGAAATTTTAGGTACAATGTAGAAAATGGCAGAAAAAAGAAGAAAAGAGGAAGGAGGCACAGCTAGACGCGCAACTGGGTGCGCAGCTGGGCGTGTAAGGCGCTCAGCTGGCGCACGCAGTCCGCCCAGGAAGGGCTAGCAGGGCGCGCGATAGGCGCGCTGCCCTGCTCGGCCAATCGATCGGCCAACATTTTGGAAAATTATGAAATTCCATAACATTCGCCGATCGATCGGCAGGGTGGCCGATCTATCGGCAAAATGTTAGGCATTCTGGTGAAAATCTAGAGCGCCCGCCGATCGATCGGTGCCCATGGCCGATCGATCGGCAAAATACTGTTCACTCTGGAAAAAATTCCAGAGCGATCGCCGATTGATCGGCCCTGCCAGCCGATCGATTGGTTCTCGCTGGGTGCCAGGCGCTGGTAGGCGCGCGGTTGGCACGCAGGTAGGTGCGTGGGTAGGCACGATGCGAGCGCGGGGAGGCACGATGTGCGCGGCACGGGCGCGCGACATGCACGTCGAATGCTGGCCGCATCTCATGCATGCCACTCCTTATGTTTTGAAGTCCTAAGCCTCCCTTGATGTTTCCCGACCTTAGATGAGTCGTTTTAGATACATTTTAAGTTAGACCCTGAGTGTCGATAAGGGTGGATGGAATGTCTAAGTCCGTTCTTTAATGTATGATGAAGAACAAGGAAATGAAATGAAAAATTTTATGTAAACGAGAAAGGGTTAATGAATGTATGTCACGACATAGGTTGTGGCGGCCCTAACGGGGTCGTGGTCGTCACAATTGTTGGTATCAGAGCTCCAGGGTTTTAAAATCAGTTTTGTAAACTGCATGACTGCACAAGCCACTACACGGACATGCTTCCTCAACTGTAAGTACATTTATAAGTTTTTTCTTTTCTTCGATTTCTTAGAATTATTGTCTTTAAATTTTATAGGATTAACAAAATGGTATGGAGAGGAAACTATGATGATAGAGACGATACCATAGATCAGCTAAGGGATTTCATTGCCCAACAAGCCCAATATTTTGACCGACAAGCGCAACACATGGATAGGCAATATCACCAACTAGACACATTGATAAACCGAGAGGGTCTCAAAACCCAAGAGTTGGTTGCTCCGAATAATCATGGTATGGAGAGATTTCAAAAGCTGCGACCTCCGCTATTTAATGGACAATCTTTGAATCCCTCTGTTGTTGAGGAGTGGGTTCGGACTATAGAGGATATGCTCGCATATGCAAAGATTGAGGATGGGGAAAAAGTTGCATATGCCACATTCCATTTTGCGTTGGATGCTCGGTTTTGATGGGACTCCATCAAAGCAACTACAGATGTGGCAATAATGACTTGGGAATAGTTCAAAATTGTGTTTTACGACAAGTATTTCAGTCGTACAGTGCGAGCGGCTAAAATGATGGAGGTTTGAAGCATTGACCCTGATTTGCTCCACGCTTAGTGAGCAAGAATGAGGATAAGGTTCACCAGTTTATGCAAGAGTTGAAGCCAGAGATTCGAAAAAGTGTTATTATATCCGGAGTTTTGAATGTACCCTATGCAGATATTGTGGCCATAACTCTGAAGTTTGAGGCTGCAGAACAGACGTGTATTAAACCGAGGGAGCCTACCAGAGGATTTTTTCGAGAGATCCAGCCTCAATCACGAAACAAAGGCTAGCAACCGAGAGGGCAACAACAATTATAACCCCGATGGGTAAAGTGACCCTATGACGAAAAGAGCGATCAAGGAAAGGGAAAACAAATTCAGGAATCTTCTCAGAAACCTATATGCCCAAAGTGCCTGAAGGCCCATTTTGGTGCTTGTAGATTGGGAACGGACAAGTGCTTTAGGTGCGGCGAGGTAGGTCACTATGCCCAAAATTGTCCACGGACGGCTACCGATCAGAAGAGGGTTACCCCCAGGGTATTTGCTTTCATTGAGCCTGGCGACGTTGATGATGAGGCCAAACCTTCTGTTATCACAGGTACTGTCTTGATTACCGGCATAGCAGTATTTTCATTGATAGACACAGGTGCTACGCATTCTTTTATTTCAACTTTCTGTGTAGCTAGGTTGAGATTAGTGCCGGAGTTGGCAGATTGTTTATATACCGTGATGTTACCTTCGGCAGAACTTATGCAGTCAGATCGAATATTCTAAGGCAATGTTATTTCCGTAGGTAATAATATCCTTTTTGCCCGTCTGATAGTTATGGGCATAAAGCGATATGATCTCATTCTAGGAATGGATTGGTTATCCCGCTATTTCACCACTATTGACTGCAGGTCTGAGATAGTGACTTTTCGTCCCCCGAACAGAGAAAAGTTTATCTTTCAGGTGATGAGTAAGACAAGTGGACTGCCTACTTCCTATTCTATAATGGTCCGAGAGCAGTTTAAAGATAGATGCTCAGTTTATTTGGCCACAGTGATCGATACTCAATTGTTTAATCGGGTAAAGCCAAGTGACCTTCCGATTGTTAGGGAATTTACAGAGATTTTCCTAGGTGATCTTCCCAGATTACCGCCGGACAGGGAGATAGAATTTGTAATTGATGTATATCCAGGTTCTGAACCTGTGTCAAAGAATCCATATAGATTGGCGCCTGCCGAACTGAAGGAGTTGAAATCTCAATTAGAAGAACTGTTGGATAAGGGGTTCATCTGACCTAATTTTTCTCCATGGGGCACGCCAGTTCTGTTTGTCAAGAAGAAAGACGAAACTCTGAGGATGTGTATAGACTACAGAGAGTTGAACAAGTTGACGGTGAAAAACAAATATCCGTTGCCATGAATAGATAACCTGTTTGATCAACTGCAGGGTGCCCAAGTATTCTCAAGGATCGACTTGTGCTCAGGTTATTATCAGTTGAGAGTCAGAAGGGAAGATGTTCAAAAGACGGCGTTTCATATGAGGTATGGGTACTATGAGTTTCTAGTAATGTGTTTTGGACTTACAAATACCCCTGCAGCCTTCATGGACCTGATGAATCGCGTCTTCAAGGAATATTTAGACAAGTTCATTGTCATCTTTATCGATGATATGTTGGTCTATTCCTGAACAAAGAAGGAACATGAAGAGCAGTTAAGTATTATTTTAAAAATTCTGAAGCAACACCAACTATACCTGAAGTTTTTCAAATGCGAGTTTTGGCTGGACAGAATTAATTTTCTTGGCCATATTATATCTCAGGAAGGAATTTCTGTAGATCCGACCAAGATACATGTTGTTAGAGATTGGCCGCAGCCCAATAATGTACGAAAAATACGTGGATTTCTAGGATTGGCTGGATATTATCGGAAATTCATAGAGAGGTTTTCAAAAATTACAGCCCCTCTATCACGTTTGATAAGGAAGAATGAGAAGTTTATATGGTCGGCTACGTACGATAAGAGCTTTCAGGAGCTGAAACAGAAGTTAACTACAACTCTAGTTTTAACGCTGCCAGTTGAGGACGACAAGTTCAGTATATACTGTGATGCGTCTAAGATTGGACTTGGATGCGTACTTATACAAGAGGGGAAGGTTATTGCATACGCTTCTCGACAGTAAAAGCCGTATGAACAGAACTATCTAACTCACGATCTGGAACTAGCAGCAGTGGTCTTCGCATTGAAAATATAGAGACATTATTTGTACGGACAACAGTGCGAAGTATTTTCATATCACAGGAGCCTAAAATACCTGTTTACGCAGAATGAGTTGAATATGCGGCAATGAAGGTGGTTAGAATTTGTTAAGGATTACGAATTTGAGATCAAATATCACCCAGTAAGGTTGTGGATGCTTTAAGTAGAATTCCTACAACGAATCAACCTTCGCTTGCAACGATGTCGATTATGCTAAAATCTGAGATTGTGAAGTTCAATGTGGAGATTGTTGCTGAGTTATCCACTATGCTTACGAATATTTCGCTAAGGCCGACGATATTGGACAAAATTCGAGAAGCTCAACAGAAGGACCTAGAGTGTGAAAAGTACCGGTTGAGCATGACATCCGATGACTCGTCTGATTTCAATCAGTCGGATGATGGTGTGTTGAAATTTAGGCATAGATGGTACGTGCCTAATGACGAGGAGCTGAAGAAGGAGATTCTGACTGAAGCACACTTCCTCGGCTTACTCTGTGCATCCAGGAAATACAAAGATGTATAGAGATTTGAAACATCACTTTTGGTGGCCTAATATGAAAAGAGAGGTCGCTAGGTACGTGGAAACTTGTTTGGTTTGTCAACAGGTCAAAGCAGAGCACCAAAGGCCGGCCGGAACTTTACAACCCTTGTCGATCCCGGAATGGAAATGAGAGCAAATCAATATGGACTTCATTGTAGGACTGCCCAGGACTACGAGAGTACACGATGGAATCTGGGTGATAGTGGACCGTTTGACTAAGTTGGCCCATTTTCTATTGGTTAAGATGACATATTCCATTGATCAACTTGCCGAGTTTTACGTGCAAGAAATTGTAAGACTACACGGGGTTTCTGTTTCGATTGTCTCTGACGGAGATCTGAGTTTTACTTCGAGATTTTAGAAAAGTCTGCATAAAGCTATGAGAACTCAACTAAATTTCAACATGGCGTTTCATCCTTAGACTGATGGACAGACAAAAAGAATGAATCAAATTCTGGAGGATATGCTTAGAGCCTGTGTGTTGGAATTTCAAGGTTCGTGGAGCAAGTATTTACTGCTGATCGAGTTCTCGTACAACAATAGCTTTCAAGCTACAATCGGCATGACTTCGTATGAAGCGTTATATGGACAAAAATGTAGGTCTCCGATGTATTAGGATGAAGTTGGCGAAGCGAGTTTAACTGGCCCTGATATTCTGCAGCAAACCGCAGAGAAGATCGCCATTATCACACAGTATATAGAGGTAGTGAAAAGCTGTCAGAAGAGCTACACCGATAACAGACGAAGGGAATTGGAGTTCAATGAGGGTGACGAGGTATTTCTAAAGATTTCTCCGTTCAAAGGTGTTATAAGTTTCGAAAGAAAAGGGAAGCTAAGCCCTCGATATGTGGGGCCCTTCCCTATTGTAAAAAGGATCAGAAAGATGGCGTACTGGTTACAGCTTCCAACAACGATTGAGGGCATTCACAATGTATTTCACGTTTCCATGCTCAAAAGTGCGTACGTGATCCATCTCATGTCGTAGAAGTGAGGAAAATCGAGGTACAACCGACGCTAACATATGTGAAAAAGCCACTGAGAATTCTGGAGTTCTCTATCAAGGTGCTACGCAATAAAGAGATTTCACTTATGTAGAATTTACTGAGTTTTATCTCATAGACGTCTCTATAGTGTAGGTGAATTCGAAGAAGGTGAGGAAGACGTTCCTCCACAAGATGAACACATAGATTGAAGAAGGATGTCTGTTGGAGTGCGCTGAGCAGTCGAGGCGATTTTGACCCGTGGGGACGATTGTATAGGTATTTTGGGAATTTAGGTGAAAATGATTTGTATAAGTGTATAGATGGTTAATTCTAGGACATTTAGCAACTAGTTTGAAAGTATTAGTGTTTTGATGATTTCTTGGATGGGTTTACCCCTATGATATTTGACAAGTTTCCGTTGCGTATCTTTAAGTAGATGAAATGGATTTTGATGATTAGAGTTGAAATTGTTGATTAGAGTAGGAATTTATGATTTTAGGATGAGGCTTTCAATTTAATGGATGTGTAATTTTAGGTATAGGTGTCATGGATGATTTGAGGATGTTTTTATGGTTAAAATTTTAGGTCCAATGTGGAAAATGACAGAAAAATGAAGAAAAGAGGAAGGAGGCGCAGCTGGGTGCATAGGGCGCTCGGCTGGCGCATGTAGTGCGGCCAGGAAGGGCGAGCAGGGCGTGCGATAGGCGTGCTGCCCTGCTCGGCTGATCGATCGGCGCCCAAAAGCCGATCGATCGGCCAACATTATGGAAAATTTGTGAAATTCCAGAACGTTCGCCGATCGATCAGCGGGGTGGCTGATCGATCGGCAAAATGTTAGGCGTTCTGGTAATCCAGAGCGCCCGCCTATCGATCGGCGCCCATGGCCGATCGATTGGCAAAATACTATTTACTCTGGAAAAAATTCCAAAGCGATCGCCGATCGATCGGCCCGCTATCGCTGGGCGCCAGATGCGGGTAGGCGTGAGGTGAGGCGCGCAGTTGGCGCGCGGTGAGGCCCGCAGTTGGCACGGGATGGAGGCGTGATGCGCACGCAGTGCACGCGTGGCACGAGCCTGCGGGGCTCGCGCCGTGCGTGTGTGGTGCGCGTGCAGCATGCGCGCATGGCGCTCGAGGGGAGCTCGCGCCAAATGCTGGGCGCGCCCCATTCATGCCACTCCTTATATTTTGAAGTCCTAAGCCTCCCTTGATGTTTTCCGATCTTAGATGAGTCGTTTTAGATACGTTTTAAGTTAAACCCTAAGTGTCGATAAGGGTGGATTGAATGCCTAAGCTCATTCTTTAATGTATGATGTAGAAAAAGGAAGGGAAATGAAATGAAAAATTTTATGTGAAGGGGCAAAGGTTAATGGATGTATGTCACGACATAGGCCGTGGTGGCCCTGACGGGGTTGGGGTCGTCACATCAATACATCTAGTATAGTTGGAGAGACTGATGTTAACTCATCTCAAAAACTCTGTTCAGTACTGTTGAACGATTTTAATTACCTTCTTTTGTCAATGGCAATGACTATTGCTCTTGGTGAAAGATTAAAATTGGGATTTATTAATGGCAAGGAGAAATCTTTAGATTCCATTGCACCATAATATGATTCTTGGCTTTCAAATGACCAATTAGTTATGTCATGGATTCTTAATTAATGGAGCGCAATATTGCTTAAATTTTTAGTTATTATGAGTTTTCTTTGGATCTTTGGAAAGTTGTTCGGGATATGTATGGTAATCAAAACAACATTGCTCGAATTTTCCAGATTCAACGAGATATTGTTAATCTCCATCACGATGGAAAACCATTTGTGAGTTTGTTGGCTAGCCTTAAAAGCTTGTGGAGTGAGTTGGAAATATATCGTCATCATATCATTGATTCTGTTTTGTTACAAAAATGGAAAGAAGAAGATCAAGTCTTTCAACTTCTAGCTAGTCATGATCCAGAATATGAGGATTTACGATGTCATATCTTAATGAATGGTAAGCTCCCATCTCTACGTAATGTATGTGCTTACATTCAACGTGAAAAAATTCGTTGAAAGGTTATGATGAGTGATTATACTATGCCATCAAATGCTCGTCCCTGTCTTGCTCATCAATCTTCTGAAATTAAAGTCCACAAAGTCAAACATCCAGACTTGAAATGTGATTTTTGCAATTCCATTGGACATACAATGGATCGTTGTTGGAGTGCTCATCCTGAATTGAAGCCTAAATTTGCTAAAGAAAGAAGAGGAGGAGATAAAAAATGAGTCACAAATTATAAAGCAAGTATTGCTGCTCATTCTGTTGAAACTTTTACTTATAACTTTGTTGCTTTGCTTAATAATTTTGCCAACTTCTTGCAAGAAAAACATAGTCAAGGAACAATCCAAAATGGACTTGGTAAAAAAGGACATGACGAGTCAACAACACTTCTCGATAAATTTGTTGATTATTTAGCTTATGCAAATGTTGAAAATAGTCAAGGTATTCTAACTGCTTTTATCTCTGCATTAGAGATTCGTACTTTGCATGATTTATAGGTCATAGATTCTGGTGCCACATATCATATGTTGAATAAATTAGCTGATTTTTGTGAGTTTAATCTTTTAAAATAATATTCTTATGTTTCTATTGCAAATGGAAAAGGTGCTCAAGTTAAAGGTACATGAAAAATCAATCTTGTTTCAGATGTCATAAAGTCTGATGTTCTATATGTTCCTTCTTTTCCTTTACGATTACTCTCTGTACATAAACTAACATCATCTCTCAATTGTGAAGTCATATTTACTCCTCACAAGGTTTTCTTTTAGGACCTGGTTACCAAAAAGATGATTGGTGAAGGATTTCTTTTCCATGAACTCCACTATTTCCTTCACGATCCTAAAATTTCCAAGAGTTTTCAAGTTGTCTTTACTCCTTTCAATGAGCATCTACTATGGCATTATCGTTTAGGCCACCATTCAGAGTCCATTATTAATAAAATAAAGCCAACATTGTCCAAATGATTTTATAATTGTTAGATTTGTCACTATTCCAAATCTACTAGACTTCCTTTTAGTTTATCATTGTCTCCACTAATCCGTCTTTTGAACTTGTTCATTCAGATATTTGGGAACATTTTTCTCTCTATTGATGGTTTCAAATACTTTGTGATGTTCATTGATGATTATTCAAGGGTTACATGGGTTTATTTATTGAAATCTAAAGATGAAATATTTGGTTACTTTAAAGATTTTCATATGTTGATTACTACTCAATTTTTAGCTAAAATTAAAATTATTCGATCTGATAATGGCATGGAATATGTCTCGTAACATGACAAAATATTTGACTTCTAATGAAATTTTGCATCAAACAAGTTGTGTCAATATGCCTCAACAAAATGGAATTTTTGAGAGTAAAAATCGTAATTTGCTTGAAAAAATGCGGAGTATAATGATTCAAGTGAATGTCCCAAAGCATTTTTGGTCTCATGAAGTTTTAACTGCTACTTATCTCATTAATCGTTTGCGCAGTCAAGCACTAGATTTTCAATGTCCTCTTCAAGTGTTGCAGGGACTTGAAGTGCTGCAGGGAAAGAAACTTGACATATCCCATTTGAAGGTTTTATATTTTGCACATTTATCTGTCACTCATCATGACAAGCTTGATCACGAGTAGTAAAGTGTGTATTTTTGGGTTACTCTCAAACACAAAAGTGATACAAGTGCTATGATGCATTTAATAAGAAATTATATGTCATTATAAATGTTCGGTTTCTTGAAATGATTCCTTATCTTTCTGTTTAAAATGAGATATTGACAGATTTGTTTCTCTGACCAAATGTTGCAGAAATTTATACAAAGAACTCACCATCTAGTATTGACACTCGTGATAATATTTCAAGTACTGATGATATTATGACAATAAATGTAACACCCGACAGTCTCTGCCAGGTGATTTTCTTAACGGAATTAACTGTCACCTTTATTATTAATACTTGAATTTAATTTTAATGCCAAAGTTTATTCGATTTCTAATTTTGGGGTGGCAAAATGGTAATTAGAAAGGATCTTATTAATATAAATAGAAAATGAAAACCTTAAACCTCACTTAAACCCCACTGTAGCCGACATTCTCTCTCGGCGATTTCCGTGCTTCCAGAGTTTTTTCTCTACCGGCGATTCCCTCTTTGGCGATCGATTTCTCCAGCCTCCACTCTGATAACCTACATTCAAGGTAAGATTTAGTCAATGTAGTTGCCGTGTAATTGTTTGGAACTCTATTTTCAACTAGAACCCAATGTTTCAAGACTCTTCAATGGTCGGGTAATAGGAACATTTTTATTGGTGTTTGGTAATGGCATTTCCGAATCGATTCTGGACATTTAATATAACCGACCCTGATTAATCGTTAGTTGAACCTAGCTGTTTTGGTTCTTGGATTTCAGACTGCACACAGAGAACTAGACTAAGGGATTCGGAATTAACCTTAGCTATTAGATTCTATGATGATTTGTGATTATGACTATTAGGATTTTCGTTTTAACTACTGCAATGTGAATGTTTTAGGTGAAGAAGTCTGAAGAAAAGGAGCTCAAGTTGCTAAAAAAACCAGGTAAGTGAATGTGTAGGATTCCCGGCCATTAGGGCCCTACATCATAAGGATGCTAGGTAGAAACTGATACGATAATTAGGAGTTATTTAAGCTATTGTCTGTTACTTATGTTGATGTTTGTTTTAAGTTAGTAAGATGGTTTGTACTTGGATGATTCACGGATGTTTGAGAACTATGTTATGTGATGTTCTGTTAGAGTCTATGAAGTCAACTGTCTAGTATGATAAATTCCATAGTCTGATGATTTAAGAACATTCATGTCATGCATCATGATTTACTCCTCAAGCATATGGAAATGATTTATGAGCATGTTTTCCCCATGAACAAGATATGAGAATGAATATGAAAACGATCCCATACAACATGATTAAGTGAGGGTTGGAGGCGGGTTGACGTATGCCACAGTCCAAAGAGGGACCATGAAAACGACCCAAAAGGGAATATGATCAAAATCACTGTCAACCCCCCTTTTACGGCACAAATCCTCCCTTAATCCATATGATGAAAACGATGAACAGAAACAAGAATGATAAATGATCAAGAACATGTTTTCTCTCAACTGTACATTCATGAATACATGTTAGTTTGCATTCCTTACTAAGCATTAGGCTTATAGTTTAAACCTCATGATGTAGGTGACGAGTTTTCAGGTGAGGATCTCAAAGTTAATGAGGATGTTTAAGCTCGGTTGCTGGAAGGTGCTCAGGGTGGAGATTTGTGGCTGGCAGGCGATATTGACCCGCGGTTATGCTCACATTAAGTCAGTAAGGTTTATGAAAGATTGAAATCTGTGTAGGATGAGATCTCTTTTTATAACATTGGGATGTTGGGATTTGTCTATTTGATCTCTGAGTTCAAGGAATGATTTAGTTTATAGAATGATCTGCTTAATTAAGTCTTCCGCTTCACGTATCCTGAATGAGTCTGTGATTTTTATTCGTTTAAAGTTTATGCCTACCAAGTTGAAATCTATGAGAGTCGGGGTATTTTTCTGTTGGTTGAAGTTGCTTGATGATTATCGTGTTTTACTGCCAAGTGATAGGAGTCGAATGAGTGTATCATCCGGCTGACGTCATCGGCGGATGTCGAATGGTAGAAGTGGAACGATTGAGTCTTCCGGCTGACGTCATCGGATGATGTCGAGTGTTTACTCACCGGATGATGTAAGTAAAGTATTTAGTCGTTTGTCCACCGGATGATGCCTCTGATGGATGAAGACATCATCCGGCTGACGTCATCGGTGGATGGTGAATGATTGTTGATCATCGGGCGATGTAGGTGTCTTCTTTACCAGATGATATAAGTAATGTTTTGTCGTTTAGTGACCGGGCGATGTAGGTGTTTTCTTTACCGGATGATATAAGTAATGTTTTGTCGTTTAGTGACCGGGCGATGTTTTAATTAGACGCGTGAAACGCCCGTGTCCGCCGGCAAATGTGTAATGTATTTCGTTGTTGGGCAATGCCTAATGAATCACGTGTGATGTCTTGAACTAAGTTATGATTTAAAAGAAAAATATAGAAAAAAAAAGAACAAAGGAATGTAAGGATATATGGTCAATTCTGAAAGAGTCATGGTTTAGTCTCGGCCCTACTGGGGTCGTTACAATAAATGACTCCACATGTTCATATGAACAAGTGTCTGCCAGTGATACATTAGGTCAAATAATTGGTAGTGATACATCAGATTAGACATTGCCTTGACACATTCTTTCAGAGACTCGCCAACCTCATACAAAATTTCAAGATTATGCTGCTTATCAAGTTTGATATCCTCTTAGTGATTTCTTGAATTATCAAAGAATGTCACCTTCGTATCAAGCCTTTCTTGTAGCTATTCCTAATATACATGAACCAAAGATGTTTCAAGAAGCTTATTCTCATGTTGAATGGAAGAAATCTATTAATGAAGAATTAAATACACTTAAAGAAAACTATGTTAATATAAAGTATGTTTTAGAGTTAATATATATTTTTGATGATAAATCTTTCTATTCAATATTTCATTGATTGATGATTATGTCGATAATAAGTAAAAGAAATATTCTTCTATTGTTTCTCATTGAAAATACCCTTTAAGAGAGGTATTTAATTTTTCTAACGTGTGTGTTCAAGATTTTTCAGTCTTCGATAAAACTTTAGAACTTAAAGTTAAATGTTTGTAAAATTGCCTTCAAAGTGTCGACCGAAGTGACAGAGTGTCGACCACTAGTATATTTACAAAACTCCATAAAGTGTCAAGTGTCGACCAGATAGTGCTAGTGTTGACTGCAGAAACTAATGCATAAATTTCAGAGAGTTTTAAGTGTCGAACGGACAGTGATAGTGTCGACTGCAGAAACTAATGTAGAAATTCTAGAAAGTCTCAAGTGTCAACTGGACAATGATAGTGTAGAATCTTCAAGGAGGAGTCTTGAAGTGCGGACATAGATAAGATTGGCCGAACCGCGTTAACAACTTGGTTGCAACTCTCCTCTTTAAACTCCCTAGAATTTGCTCACTATAAGTTTTAACTCTGAAAAAAATAATCTTATTGCTTGAAAATATCACTAAATTTAAACTTGTACAAATTAGTAAGCTAATCACAAAAAAAGTTGTTAATAACTTATTTCACCCTCTCTTAGATTATTTTCGATCCTACAATTGGTATCAGAGCTTGGTCTAAGACTTTTTATTGTGATTTATCATTGCTTTATTGTAATCTTGCATAGTGGCATTCAATTTGAACTCTTCGTACGTAGAGGGGCAATGTATTTCTAGGCTTCTATTTTTTTATGGAAAAAATTATGTATATTGGAAATTTATGGTGAAAATCTTTATTCAAGCTATGGATTATGATTTATGAAATGCCATTAAAAATAGACCATATATTCCTATCGAAGTTGAAAATGGAGTTAACATTCCCAAATTGCCAATTGAGTTAAATGATTTTTATAAGAGAAATTTAAGTTTGAATGCTAAGCAATGAATACGTTATATTGTGATCTTAATAGAGATGAGTTTAATAGAGTGCAAGAATGTGACAATGCCTTTGAAATTTGGCGTTTACTTGAAACTACGCATGAAGGAACTAGGGATGTGCAAAATACGATTCGGTTCGGTTTTGGAGAGAAACCAAACCGAATCGATCACCATTCTATTTTGGATTAATTGAACCAAAACCAGTCGTTTAACCAACCAAAACCGAACCAGAACCAAACCAAAAATTTTGGTTCCGGTTCCGGTCTGGTTTCGGTTCTGCAACCATTACAACTTGCGCTATTTCTCTTGCATTTTTTATGAGCCCTCTTCTTCTTCTTCAAGCGCAAGCATTTTCTCCCCACCATTAATGGGAGTTTGATGAAAGCGAGGGCCAAAATGCTCATCACTGCCTAGAGGCAGCAACAGATTGTTACGCAGTCGGCTACTGCACCTCCCGTGCTTGATCTGCAGTGCTTTCCGGAGCAGCCGATTAAATCCCCTTCATCAATGGCCGATGCGCTCATCCTTCTTCTTGCATGGTTTGATATCTTATGGGTCCCATTTTCAGGAGAAGCTCGATTTGGGTTTTCCTCCATTTATACTCTTTTCCTGTTTCACACCGGCAAAAGTCGCTGCAAGTCCTCTACGTCTACTATATCCACATGCAAGGATGATGAAGGTGGAGAAGAATTATCAAAACTTTTCCACCTCTTAGCAAGAAAGACAACGCTTCCTTCGTATCGCTCTTCGTTTGCAGCAGGGAGGAACAAAACGATAGAGAGCAAAATGCAGGAACCTATGAAATCGGTTCGGTTCGGTTTTGACCGATCCAAACTGAAAGCCGAACCTAAAAATTTGGTTCCTACAAAATCAATCCGAAGTTTGGTTTTCAAATGCTCAAAATCGATCCGAACCGATTTCACCGTTTCTGGTTCAATTCATCGGTTCCGGTTCAGTTTTGCACACCCCTAGAAGAAACTAATCAAGTGAAGGAAAGTAAAATGTGTATGTTTGTGCATGAATGTAAGCTATTTTCTATGGAAAAGAATGAATCTAATTGCTCTATGTTTACTCGTTTCACTAATGTTACTAATAGTTTGAAAGTGCTTGGTAGAGTTTATTCAAATGAAGATTTAGTTGGAAAAATACTCTAATGCTTACCAAGAGAATGACAACCCAAGGTGACGGTCATCCAAGAAGCTAGAGATCTCAAAGTTCTCAAACTAGAGTAACTTATTGGATCACTAATTGTGACAACCCATCATGAGAAGGCAAGGAGGTTCCGGTGGGGCCCAACCCATACCAGTGGGGGTGAACAATCTCATACTGCTGGGGAGAGTGAAAAATGCATGGTTTATAGGTGGAGTTCCACTCTTTACCTAGTACAACACATTTTGGGGCTGACCCCAAGAACAAATATGTGCAGACTTTGGCTCAAAGCGGACAACATTGTGCACAATCTCACATTGCTGGGGAGAGTGAAAAATACATGGTTTATAAGTAGAGTTCCCCTCCCTACCTAGCACAACGCGTTTTGAGGCTGACCTCAAGAACAAATTTGTGTGGGCTCTGGCTCAAAGCGGAAAATATTGTATTAGGAGGACCGCGGGACGTTCACTAATGACACACGAGATAACTATGAAAGCCAATGAAAAGCAAGATCTAAAAGAAAAGAAAATCTCCAAGAAGAAAGATATTGCTCTCAAGGCTTCCTCAAACAAACAAGACGAATCTAAAAAGGAAGAAGACGATGAGGAGATTGGCTTTATTAAAAGGAGATTTAGTAAATTTCTTCGACGAAAAAGAATGTAAAGGAAAAGATTCTCAAAAGGAGACAAGCTTCAAAAATAAAAGGAAACCACATGTTTTGAATGTGGAAAGCTGAGGCACTTCAAGGCCAACTGTTCTCAAGCCAAGAAAGTGCCAAAGACATTCAAGAAGAGATTAATGAAAGCTACATGAGATGATAGCGAAAATGATACTTCCTCCAAAATGAAGAAGTTGCCAACATGTGCTTCATGGCTAAGGAAAATGAGGTAAACGACTCCTTTAGTGATTTAGATGATGATATTAATGAAGTGAATTGATAAATGTTTTTATCAATCTAGTTGATCAATTTAATTTGCTTAAGTATAAATACAAAGTGTTGAAAAATGAGACTGTTGATTTAGTTAGAAAACATGCTAATGTAACTTCCTCATTAGAAAATGAAATTAGTAATTTAAATAGTAAAAATATTGATTTAAACAATATAGTGTTTAAGTTCTCTAATTGTAGTAAAAACTTGGAAATTCCCTTGGAAAAGCAAAGAGTGACTTTTGATAAAGTCAATATTGGCTATGAGACTTTTGAAGAAGAAAAAAGTGTACGAAAATTTATTTGTTAGACCAACCATTTGTAATATATGTTCAATAGAATAGGTCATAAATCTTGTTCTTGCCCTCTAAAGTTATGTGAGAGAAAAATGTCTTCTATTTTAATGTGAGTTCCTAAAGAAACCAAGACTAACATTCAATGACCCAAAAAGATTTAGGGTACCTAAGAGAATCATTGATTGTTTCCTTGCAGGTTGAAGGACCTCCCTTGAAAAACTTATTGTATCTCGATAATGGGTGTTTGAGATATATGATGGGAGACTCCTCAAATTTACCTCCATCAACAAAAAGAAAGGAAACGTCACTTTTGGTGGAAATCAAAAAGAAAAATTGTAGGCATTAAGAACATAGGTAATGATTTAAGAGTGTCTTATTAGTTGATGGTTTGAAACATAATCTTTTGAGTATTAGTCAATTGTGTGATAAAGAATATAGAGTTATTTTTTAATAAAAAATTTGCATGAGTGAAGATTCCTCAAACGGAAATATCTTGATTATTGGATATAGGAATGAAAATGTATATACTATTGATTTGGATAATGTTTCTTGTTTTGATGAAAAATGTTTTACTGCAAATTCATCTATTGATAGTTGGTCTTGATATATAAAATTAGGTCATGTTAGTATGAATACCTTGGCTAAAATCTCTAGAAACAACCTAGTTAGGGGCCTTCCAAATATATATTTTGAGAATGATAGAGTATGTGATGCTTGTCAAATGGGAAAACAAATGAAAAGTTCGTTTGTCTCACAAAGTGTTATCTCTTCTTCCAAACCACTCTGACTTCTTCATATAGACTTTTTCGGTCCTTCAAAAATTGCTAGATTAGGAGGTAAGCATTATGTAACGCCCCCGAACCCACCCTGGCACGGTACGCTACTTGGCTCACTCTAACCCCGATGAAAACGACATTTAAACCTAATTTAAAATAATTTTCATAAACCCTAAAACATAAAATAAAACTGACACAGCAGAATGTAAAACTAAATCTCTCGAAACTCTCTTATGTCATACCTACCTGCCTAGACTCCCTAATTCCCTTACTCCTAACCTTTAAGCACCACGGCGTCCTTTCCGAAAATTTTGGCAAAGTAACGCCTGAAAATGGCGCCTCCAAAATGCTAGGTAGCTGCAAACGAATAAATCCCAACCAATCCAGAATATTCTTACTCAACTATCCAGCATACGAAATCTCCAAATAACAGTAAAGAGAGAAACTATACTACTAACATCCCTAAGTGAAGAAAATTCACAATTGAGGGCGACGCATCACCCTTAACTATGACTATATACAACAATACAAATAGCTATACAATAACTCTCAAAACATCAACCGAAAAGAGACACATAATCCCATCATTTCCACAACCAGACATCTACAATAAACTATCGAAATACAAAGTCCCACATTCTTCCGAAGACCATGGTTGAGTCGCCCCGACAACTGCCCACACCGGCATGCTCCATGTGCCACCGACTGCCGCCTAATCCTGGCTCCCTCGTCTAGCTCACCTGTACACTTGTCCTCACCTACACCACAGAACATGCACACACACGTAAGCTTACGCTTAGCAAGTAGAGGACAACAAGTACAAAAATACACTATGCACACACAACTCTCACACAATCCTAACACATGCCGTTCCACCCCCAACATCTTTCATAGCAAATCCAATCACAACATCTTACGTATACTCAGTCAGGTGCCTCTTGCAGAACCTCCTGAAGCTTGCCATATTTGAGATACTACTTCGCGACGAGGAACCACTGCATATCTTTTGTGGAAACCTCCCGAAGCTTGCTATATTTCAGACACTACTTCGCGACGAGGAACCACTGTATATCTTTTGTGGAAACCTCCCGAAGCTTGCCATATTTCAGACACTACTTCGCGACGAGGAACCACTGCATATCTTTTATGGAAACCTCCCGAAGCTTGCCATATTTCAGACACTACTTCGCGACGAGGAACCACTGCATATCTTTTGTGGAAACCTCCTGAAGCTTGCCATATTTCAGACACTATTTCGCGACGAGGAACTACTGCATATCTTTTGTGGAAACCTCCCGAAGCTTGCCATATTTCAGACACTACTTCGCGACGAGGAACCACTGTATATCTTTTATGGAAACCTCCCGAAGCTTGCCATATTTCAGACACTACTTCACGACGAGGAACCACTGCATATCTTTTGTGGAAACCTCTCGAAGCTTGCCATATTTCAGACACTACTTCGCGACGAGGAACCACTGCATATCTTTTGTGGAAACCTCCCGAGCTTGCCATATTTCAGACACTACTTCGCGACGAGGAACCACTGCATATCTTTTGTGGAAACCTCTCGAAGCTTGCCATATTCAGACACTACTTCACGACGAGGAACCACTGCATATCTTTTGTGGAAACCTCCGAAGCTTGCCATATTTCAGACACTACTTCGCGACGAGGAACCGCCGCCAACAGACCACTTTCAATCCATATCGTACTCACATTTCAAAACCATGCTTAACCACAACCAAACATTTAAAACCATGCTTAACCAAACAAAACATTTAAAACCATACTTAACCACAACCAAACATTTAAAACCATGCTTAACCACAACCAAACATTTAAAACCATGCTTAACCACAACCAAACATTTAAAACCATGCTTAACCACAACCAAACATTTAAAACCATGCTTAACCACAACCAAACATTTAAAACCATGCTTAACCACAACCAAACATTTAAAACCATGCTTAACCACAACCAAATACTTACCTGGCGTCCTAGCTCGCTGGGTTTGCACATCACATCACCTATGGCTCGACCTACGACAAATATGCAAATTTCATTAAAATCAAGCCTACATTCACCAATTACTCTCAAACTACTATTTCTAGCCTAATACAACGAAAATCTAACTAAACGGGCCACTAATTTAGGTTCGGTAAAAACCGACCCGAAACGTCAAACGCGCGTAACTTTTGAGTCGGTTATCGGAATCGAACGATTCCAGGGGCCACGTACTCCTCTAATAACCTATTTTAACCTGTCAAAAGAATTTTAAAACAAACGACTGTAGCTAGGTCAAAACTAGCAAAACCCGAACTGCCTTATACACAACCAAACATTTAAAACCATGCTTAACCACAACCAAACATTTAAAACCATGCTTAACCACAACCAAACATTTAAAACCATGCTTAACCACAACCAAACATTTAAAACCATGCTTAACCACAACCAAACATTTAAAACCATGCTTAACCACAACCAAACATTTAAAACCATGCTTAACCACAACCAAACATTTAAAACCATGCTTAACCACAACCAAACATTTAAAACCATGCTTAACCACAACCAAACATTTAAAACCATGCTTAACCACAACCAAACATTTAAAACCATGCTTAACCACAACCAAACATTTAAAACCATGCTTAACCACAACCAAACATTTAAAACCATGCTTAACCACAACCAAACATTTAAAACCATGCTTAACCACAACCAAACATTTAAAACCATGCTTAACCACAACCAAACATTTAAAACCATGCTTAACCACAACCAAACATTTAAAACCATGCTTAACCACAACCAAACATTTAAAACCATGCTTAACCACAACCAAACATTTAAAACCATGCTTAACCACAACCAAACATTTAAAACCATGCTTAACCACAACCAAACATTTAAAACCATGCTTAACCACAACCAAACATTTAAAACCATGCTTAACCACAACCAAACATTTAAAACCATGCTTAACCACAACCAAACATTTAAAACCATGCTTAACCACAACCAAACATTTAAAACCATGCTTAACCACAACCAAACATTTAAAACCATGCTTAACCACAACCAAACATTTAAAACCATGCTTAACCACAACCAAACATTTAAAACCATGCTTAACCACAACCAAACATTTAAAACCATGCTTAACCACAACCAAACATTTAAAACCATGCTTAACCACAACCAAACATTTAAAACCATGCTTAACCACAACCAAACATTTAAAACCATGCTTAACCACAACCAAACATTTAAAACCATGCTTAACCACAACCAAACATTTAAAACCATGCTTAACCACAACCAAACAATACACTATCAAACAATAAATCCTACCGTTCTGTGGTGTAGGCCCGAAGGCAACAAACACACGTCCACTACTTACCTGGCGTCCTAGCTCGCTGGGTTTTGCACATCGCATCACCTATGGCTCGACCTACGACAAATATGCAAATTTCATTAAAATCAAGCCTACATTCACCAATTACTCTCAAACTACTATTTCTAGCCTAATACAACGAAAATCTAACTAAACGTGCCACTAATTTAGGTTCGGTAAAAACCGACCTGAAACTTCAAACGCGCGTAACTTTTGAGTCGGTTATCGGAATCGAACGATTCCAGGGGCCACGTACTCCTCTAATAACCTATTTTAACCTGTCAAAAGAAATTTTAAAACAAACGACTGTAGCTAGGTCAAAACTAGCAAAACCCGAACTGCCTTATAACCGAAAAATTTCGCCATTTCGGTTTTTCATCAATTTCCACCCAATTCCTCACCAATTGACCCCCCACACCTTCAATTAGAATAATCTAACCAAAATCAAAGTTTCCAATTCAGAAAACCCCTAGGCTAAAACTCGGGTCCCCTGTTTTCAACTCAACTAGAGCTCACCATTGCCCGGCGACTTTCGCCGGCCTTAATGTAACACCTGGTTTTACGGGTTTTTGAATTTTTTGCACGATGGCATTTTTGTAAATAATCAAAATAAGTCTTTTTTGTGAATCGAGACTTTTAATGGAACCCTCATAATTAATATGAATTTTGGGAGAATTATGGGAATTTAAGGAAATCAAACCGAGATATAGTGCTTAAGTTTTCGATTTTATCCCTATAGCAATTTAATTCGTAGAAATAGCAAATTAAATCCGTTTGACGAATGGAGAGTTTTGTTAGAGCCCTAATAATAAGTTGGAATTATTGGCAAAAAAAGAGAATTTTGGAGAAAATGAACCCATAGTCGAACAGTAGGATAAACGGAAAATCAAATGGAGGGGCAAGGTAGTAATTTGACATGACAAATAGATTTAAAATGCCAAACCCTTCTTTCTTCTTCTTCACTTCACGTACTTTTCACCCCTTTCCCTCTTTGGCGATTTCTCCTCTTCTCCACAGCGATTCTCCACGTCCTCCATCGTTCCTCCTCTGGTCTTCAACATTTTCTTCGTGTTTCTTCACCAAAAACGCTCCCTTGGTAAGGCTCTACGGTTTTGGGAGGTTTATCTTCGATTTCTAAGTTGATAAATCGTTAGGGTTTTGTTGGTTTATGTCGAAAATAACCGGGTTATGTTCGAAAATGTTAGATATTGCCATATTGATGATTATTTAGCGTTATGGAGCAAAATAATGGATGTGTTTAGCGTTTTGTACAAAAACCAGAAATTTGGAGCTTGGAAACCCCATTAATGGAGTTCTAGGATTGTTGAGCATAAATTGCTCGATGAAATGCCCGAGAGAGAGATTTATTAGAATTTTAGGAAATTTCCCATAGTTAGGAGGTTCGTAATTTTCGAAACTTTATATTTGAGCTCGGTTTTAATGAATGAAGCTATGGATTGATTTAGGTGATCAAGCTCGAGACGAGGAGCTCGGTGTGCACGGGACGCGAGGTAAGTTCTCGTGATCTACTGTGGTCGATTGGCCTACAACATAAGTCGGAAATTGCGTTGAGGATTGTTCGGTGTATTGTTTGTTTAATTGTTTTGGTTGGGTAGTTAGGAGTTAGTTATTTTATAGGTTAATTATTGTGATGTTTTGAAAGTGATTGTACGGTTTCGATGGTATGTTCGTCATGTATGCTTTATTATTCATTGAATTGCTCATGCATCATGTTTATTAAAATGGCATGAAAATGAATTTCGCATCGTTTTTATGAAAAAGGAAATGCATGTAAAAGCAAGTAAAGTATCACAGTAAACAACCATGACATGGGGTTATCGGGGATGAGGTTCAGACCTGGCGTTCCGTGGTGAGTGTGTTTTCCTCCCTTCAGATGGTGTGGGCTGTCTAACCGCTTGATGCGCCCTATCCATCTGTCGAGCGTTTCCGATAACCATAGACTTACACGTATTGAAAAATGAAATGACATGGATGGTTTTCATTGCATATATGATCATGCATATACTTTTACGTAGAACTTGCTGAGATTTTTATCTCATAGGTGTCTTTGTGGTGTAGGTGATTACGAGCAAGGTGAGGACAATGTCCCTCCACCCGACGAGCCTACAGCTTGATGAAGGATGTTCGTGGGGGCGGCTGGCATAGTCGATGCGAGCACAACCCATAGGGAGCATAGGTTATGTGTTTTGGGATTTTGGGTTGAAATGGGTTAATGAGGGATGATATTTGATGTTTGTATAGAACCCTTATTAGGATGCTTGGTATCTGGATAGGTTATAAATCGATATTTTGATTAGATTCCGCTACGTATAAGTCAATGATGATGAAATAGAATGGTTTTGATGTTTAGAATGATTTTTTTTTGGGAGAAATAGAAATGAAGGTTGGAAATTTGATGAGTTTTTATGTTTTGAAGGTAGTTTGTGGATTTAAATTAGAATTGATGTTTGGTGTTGGGTTTGGATGATTCTAGGGAATGTTCGGTTTTTAGAGCGATCCACGCGGTTGGTTTTCGTGAATTTTAGATATGTGTTCGGATACGTTTTGGGCTCCGTTTTAAGTTGGAGATGTGTGGGTAAATTTTCTAGTGATTTGGAGGTATTTGGTTCGGGAAAATATGAAGAAATATGGGAAAAAGTCAAGAAAGGTCAAAATGAATGTTTTTAGGTGTTTTTGGTTGAGAAAAACCCAAGCCGGACTAATCGATCGGGCCCGGGGTGCAATCGGTCGCGGTCGGGGTGTTTTTGGACTAAGAAAACCTGAGCGTGCCCGATCGAATCGGGCTCGGGCGCGATCGATCGCTGCCGGGCACGCTTAGGGCGCGCAGCGCGCGCTGCCGAGCGTGCTGCACGACGCACGTGCGGCGCCCAGCGCGCCCCACTTGACTCCAACATGGTTTTTTTTTTATTTCGACTTTTTAAAACACGTTTTAACCGGACCTCTTACGATACTTTTTAAACATATTTTACGAGCGATCCTCAAGTATTTTAGAGGATTTCAAGGACCCGAAAATCGAGTCGACAAATTTTTCGAAAAATGGTTTTATTCTCGTTTAGTGAATTAAACGTTGACGAACTTTGTGCCCAACTTGTTAAAGCCTCTTTTGGTGATTCCCGACCCTAGGCAAGTCATTTTGGGTATGTTTTAAGTTAGAGCCAAAATGTCGATAGATGTGGATTGATGCCCAAGTCCGTTCTCCAACGAAAGAAACGAAAGTAAATGAAGGAAAATGAATGAATGAAAAGGAAATGGAAAGGATAAAAGAAAAGAAAGAAAAAAAAAAGTTAAGTGAGAACGGGCGAAGGTAACACGTATGTATGTAGGTATGCGCGCACGACATAGGTCATGGTGGCATCGACGTGGGGTGGGGGTCGTCCTAACAGTTGGTATCAGAGCTCCCGGATTTTAAAATCGGTTCTGCAGACTGCTCGACTACGCAAGCCACTTCACGGACATGCTTCTTCAAACTGTGAGTACGTTACATGCTTTATTGTTTTCTTGTTTCTTAGAATTATTGTTTTAAATTGTATAGGATTATAACAATGGTACGTCGAGGGAACGATCGAGATGATAGGGATGACACAATAGATCAACTCAAGGAATTTATTGCCCAACAATCCCAACACTTAGAACGACAAGCTCAACATATGGAAAGACAATCTCAACAGCTTGATACACTAATCAACCGAGAGGGCAATAGAGCTCAGGAGGTGGCAACTCCTAGCAATAGAGGAATGGAGAGGTTTCAGAAATTACAACCCCCATTGTTCAGTGGACAATCTTTGGATCCCTCTTTAGCTGAGGAGTGGATTCGGATTATAGGGGACATGTTGGCCTACGCGAATATTGAGGATAGAGAAAAGGTTGCCTTAGTCAGCTATCACTTGGCCTTGGATGCCCGTTTCTGGTGGGATTCCATCAAAGCAACCACTGATGTTACAGTAATGGGTTGGGAGCGATTTAAGGAGGTGTTTTATGACAAGTACTTTAGCGACACGGTACGAGAAGCAAAAATGATGGAGTTTATGCAATTGAGGCAGGCTGGCTCAGTTGTCGAATATGTTAGGAGATTTGAAGCCTTATCTCGATTCGCACCACGCCAGGTCAGTGTTAACGAAGACAAGGTGCGTCGGTTTATGCAGGGATTAAGTCAAGAGATCAGAAAAAGCGTCATTATATCAGGGGTACGGAATGTGCCCTATACCGAGATTGTGGCCAGAGCACTGGAAATCAAGGCAGTTGAACCGGCGTATGTCAAACCGAGGGAGCCAGCTAGAGGGTTCTTTTGGGAAATACAGCCACGGCCCCAGAATAAGGGCTGGCAACCGAAGGGACAGCCACAACAACAGCAGAGGGGTGCAAAGAGGCCCTATGATGGTAAATGTAACCAAGGTAAGGGAAAGCAAGTCCAAGGGGCTACTCAGAAGCCCATTTGTCCTAAATGCCAAAAAGAACACTACGGCCCTTGTCGGTTGGGCACGAACAGTTGTTACAGGTGTGGTGAAGTAGGCCATTTCGCTCAGAACTGTCCAAGGGTGGCTACTGATCAAAGAAAAGTGGCCCCGAGAATATTCGCCTTTATTGAGCCAGGAGATGTTGATGATGAGGCTCAGCCCTTAGTTATTGCAGGTACTATTTTGATCACGGGAGTAGCTGTATTTTCATTGATAGTTACGGGTGCTACGCACTAGTTTATTTCCACTGCATGCGTAGCTAGACTGAGGATAGAGCCAGAATTAGAAGAGTGCGAATATCGAGTCATGCTGCTTTCAGGGGAGTTTATGCAGTCAAATCGCATCTTCCAGGGCAACGTTGTTTCTGTAGGGAGCAATACCCTTTATGCTCGGCTGATAGTTATGGGCATAGAGCGGTATGATCTTATCTTGGGAATTGATTGGCTATCTCGCCATTTCGCTACCATTAACTGCCGATCAGGGGTGGTGACCTTTCGGCCCCCAGGTAAAGAGGAGTTTGCCTATCAGGCAATGAAAAGATTGAGCAGCCTACCAACCTCCTATTCCATGAAGGTTAGTGAACAATTTAAAAGTGAATGCTCGGTTTTTATGGTCAATGTGGTCAACACTCAGTTACTTGATGGGGTATCACCAGGTGACATCCCAATTGTTAGAGAATTCTCAGGGATTTTTCTCGACGATCTTCCCGGGTTGCCACTGGATCGGGAGATAGAGTTTGTAATTGATGTTTATCTTAGTTCCGAACCAGTTTCAAAGAACCCGTACAGATTGGCGCCTGCCGAGTTAAAGGAGTTGAAATCTCAGCTATAGGAGTTGTTGGATAAGGGGTTCATCCGACCTAGCTTTTCTCCTTGGGGTGCGCCAGTTTTGTTCGTTAAAAACAAAGATGGAAATCTCCGGATGTGCATCGACTATCGAAAGTTGAATAAGTTGACAGTGAAAAACAAGTACCCGTTGCCCCGAATAGATGATTTGTTTGACCAGTTACAGGGTGCCCGAGTATTCTCCAGGATTGATTTACGCTCGGGATACTACCAATTGAAGGTACGACGGGAAGATATTCCAAAGACAGCATTTCGAACGAGGTACGAGCAATATGAATTCCTCGTAATGTCTTTTGGACTTACAAATGCCCCCGCGGCATTTATGGATCTAATGAATCGTGTCTTCAAGGAGTATTTAGACAAGTTTGTTGTTGTTTTTATTGACGACATCTTGGTCTATTCTAGGACGAAGAAGGAGCACGAAGAGCATTTACGGATTGTCTTGAGGAATTTGGAGAAACACCAGCTTTACCCGAAATTCTCCAAGTGCGAGTTTTGGCTGGATCGGATTAACTTCCTCGGCCACATTATATCTCAAGAAGGGATTTTTGTGGACCCCAGCAAGATCCAAGTTGTAAAAGATTGGCCGCAGCCTAAGAATGTGCGAGAGATACGTGGATTTCTCGGATTGGCCGGGTATTACCGTAAGTTTATTGAGGAGTTTTCGAAGATCGCGGTCCCTCTTTCTCGCTTGACAAGGAAAAATGAGAAGTTTGTATGGTCGACAGCATGCGAGAAAAGCTTTAAGGAGTTGAAGCAGAAATTGACCACGGTCCCAGTTTTGACACTGCCTGTTGAAAGAGACAAGTTCAGCATTTATTGTGATGCGTCTAAAGTCGGACTTGGATGTGTGCTTATGCAGGAGGGAAGGGTCATTGCGTATGCTTCTCGACAATTGAAGCCATACTAGCAGAATTACCCGACGCATGACTTAGAGTTGGCAGCAGTTGTCTTTGCGTTGAAAATTTGGAGACACTACCTGTATGGGCAGCAATGTGAAGTGTTCTCAGATCACAAGAGTTTAAAATATCTGTTTATGCAAAAAGAACTAAATATGCGGCAAAGAAGGTGGTTGGAGTTTGTTAAAGATTATGACTTTAAAATCAAATACCACCCTGAAAAGGCAAACAAGGTCGCTGATGCCTTGAGTAGGATGCCTTCTACGAGTCAGCCTTCACTTGCTGTGATGTCAATGATGTTGAAGTCTGAGATTGAGAGGTTTGATGTAGAGATTGTGACTGAGTTGTCCACGATGCTTACCAATATTTCTCTCAGGCCAACGATACTTGACAAATTACATGAAGCTCAACGAGAAGACTTAGAGTGCGACAAGCACCGTTTGAGCATGACCTCCGAGAACGCGTCCGATTTCAACTTGTCGGATTATGGTATTTTGAAATTCAAGCATAGGTGATAAGTGCCTGATAATGTGGAGTTGAATAAAGAAATCTTAGCCGAGGCACACTCTTCGGCCTATTCGGTGCACCCAGGAAGCACCAAGATGTACTGAGATCTAAAGCAGCATTTCTGGTGGCCTAACATGAAGAGAGAGGTGGCCAGGTATGTAGAAACCTGTCTGGTTTGTCAGCAGGTTAAGGCGGAACATCAGAGGCCGGCAGGAACTTTGCAACCCCTACCTATTCCGGAGTGGAAATGGGAGCAGATTTCAATGGATTTTATTGTTGGACTCCCAAGAACAACGAAGGGGCATGATAGCATATGGGCAATAGTGGATCGTTTGACAAAATCGGCCCACTTTCTTCCAGTTAAAACAACATTCTCCATGGATCAGCTCGCCGAGCTCTATGTGCAAGAGATTGTTAGATTGCACGGGGTGCCTGTTTCCATAGTTTCGGACCGAGATCCGAGGTTTACTTCGAAATTTTGGAAAAGTCTGCACAAGGCCATGGGAACTCAGTTGAACTTTAGCACGGCATTTCATCCTCAGACCGATGGTCAGATAGAACGAACAAATCAAATTCTGGAGGATATGCTTAGAGCCTGTGTGTTAGAGTTTCAAGGCTCATGGAGCAGATACTTGCCGTTAATTGAGTTTTCATATAACAATTGCTTCCAAGCTACCATTGGCATGGCTCCGTATGAAGCACTGTGTGGGCGGAAATGTAGATCACCGCTATATTGGGATGAGGTTGGTGAAGCTAGCATCATTGGCCCCGATATTTTACAGCAAACGGCGGAGAAGGTCGCCGTTATTAGACAGCACATTGAGGTAGCTCAAAGTCGTCAAAAGAGCTACGCTGACAACAGACGAAGGGAGTTAGAGTTTAATGAAGGTGACGAGGTCTATTTAAAAATTTCTCCGTTCAAAGGCGTCATGAGATTTGGAAGACGGGGCAAGCTAAATCCTCGTTACGTTGGGCCCTTTCCTATTTTGAAGAGAATTGGGAAGATGGCTTATCGACTACAACTACCTGCGTCTATGGAGAGCATCCACAACGTCTTTCATGTGTCTATGCTCAGGAAATATGTGCGTGACCCGTTGCATGTCGTAGAAGAATGGGAGATTGAGGTACAACCAACGCTAACCTATGAGGAAAGACCGGTACAAATTCTGGAATCCTCTATTAAGGTATTGAGAAACAAAGAAATCCCGCTTGTCAAAGTATTATGGCGGAATCACGAAGTAGAGGAAGCTACCTGGGAGAGGCAGCAAGCTATGATGGCTAAGTATCCAGAATTATTTGTCTAGTCAATTTTGAAGACAAAATTTCTGTAAGGTGAATGGAATGTAACACCCGATTTTACAGGTTTTTTAATTTTTTGCAGATGGCATTTTTGTAAATAATCAAAATAAGTCTGTTTTACGAATCGAGACTTTTAATGGAACCCTCATAATTAATATGAATTTTGGGAGAATTATGGGAATTTAAGGAAATCAAACCGAGATATAGTGCTTAAGTTTCCGATTTTAACCCTATAGCGATTTAATTCATAGAAATAGCAAATTAAATCCGTTTGACAAACGGAGAGTTTTGTTAGAGCCCTAATAATAAATTGGAATTATTGGCGAAAAAAGAGAATTTTAGAGAAAATGAACCCATAGTCGAACAGTAGGATAAACGGAAAATCAAATGGAGGGGCAAGGTAGTAATTTGACATGATAAATAGATTTAAAATGCCAAACCCTTCTTTCTTCTTCTTCACTTCACGTACTTTTCACCCCTCTCCCTCTTTGGTGATTTCTCCTCTTCTCCACGGCGATTCTCCACGTCCTCCATCGTTCCTCCTCCAGTCTTCAACATTTTCTTCGTGTTTCTTCACCAAAAACGCTCCCTTGGTAAGGCTCTATGGTTTTGGGAGGTTTATCTTCGATTTCTAAGTTGATAAACCGTTAGGGTTTTGTTGGTTTATGTCAAAAATAACCGGGTTATGTTCGAAAATGTTAGATATTGCCGTATTGATGATTATTTAGCGTTATGGAGCAAAATAATGGATGTGTTTAGCGTTTTGTACAAAAATCAGAAATTTGGAGCTTGGAAACCCCATTAATGGAGTTCTAGGATTGGTGAGCATAAATTGCTTGATGAAATACCCGAGAGAGAGATTTATTAGAATTTTAAGAAATTTCCCTTAGTTAGGAGGTTCGTAAATTTCTGAAACTTTATATTTGAGCTCGGTTTTAACGAAGGACGCTATGGATTGATTTAGGTGATCAAGCTCAAGACGAGGAGCTCGGTGTGCAAGGGACGCGAGGTAAGTTCTCGTGATCTACAGTGGCCGATTGGCCTACACCATAAGTCGGAAATTGCGTTGAGGATTGTTTGGTGCATTGTTTGTTTAATTGTTTTGGTTGGGTAGTTAGGAGTTAGTTATTTTATAGGTTAATTATTGTGATGTTTTTGAGAGTGATTGTACGGTTTCGATGGTATGTTCGTCATGTATGTTTTATTATTCATTGAATTGCTCATGCATCACATTTATTAAAATGCATAAAAATGAATTTCGCATCGTTTTTATGAAAAAGGAAATGCATGTAAAGGCAAGTAAAGTATCACAGTAAACAACAATGACATGGGGTTATCGGGGACGAGGTTCAGACCTGGCGTTCCGTGGTGAACGGGTTTTCCTCCCTTCAGATGGCACCGACGTGGGGTTGGCGTTGTCACACTTAAGCTCGGCCATACGACGCCGAGAGCAGCCAAATACGGCCGGTGATCGGAGCTCAACACAGCTCGTCACCCTTGGCCAAAAACCGAGCAAGAACAGGGCCAAAAATCGAGCTTACCGTTCGGTTGTGCGAGAAGACGGGCCGGAACGCTAGCCCTGATTTTGTCGCCGCCGTCTGACCGGGAAGACGTCGAAATCTCCAGCGGTTTGCTCCGCCGATCGCCGCTCGCTCGCTCGCGTCTCCTCCTCCCCTGCCTTCGCTGCTCGAACGATAGAATGGCTTCGGCCATTCTGTCGTTTTAGTTTTATTTTATTTTTTTTATAATAATAATATAATAATAATAATAATAATAATAATCTTAACAATAACATTATCATTTTGTATTTCCAAACATTACCATTTTGCCCTTCCACCATTTCGTTAAATCCCGTTCTTTTAATTACTTTACCTTTTTATTATTTTCCTAAGATCCATAACTTAAAAAATCTAAAGCCTCGGGTGTTTATAAAATCTAAAGCCTCGGGTGTTACAATCCACCCTCCTTACAAAAATTTTGTCCTCAAAATTTGGGCCTAGATAATTCCTTCAAACCCCTCTAACTTCGTTTCTAACTCTGGTTTTGCTACCTCAATTGAGTAATTCTAAGAACTTAATGAGTACACTTCTTACCTTAGGTTCTACTACCCTCTTAACGTCTGGACTGCTAAATCATCTATCGGGTGCCTCTAATTACCTCTCAGTAATAACAATGCCTATATCTCCAAAGTTTTTGACTTCACCTAACTCTACCCTCCATGGCCTAAAGCATTCATCACTTCGACCCTTAAATCTGACTCCGTTCACTTAATTATTTTTCTAATCTCATATTCATTAACACTTACATACTATCTTAACCTCATATCTCCTAAGATATCTTAATACCGTAACACTAAGAACTTAGTACATAAACATCTTACCCAAAATTCTTAAGCTTTAACTTCCTTTCTACTCGCCTAACTTATTGCTCTATTTCTCACACCTACTTACCTCGCACAATCACGATATTTCATTAATCACCCTAACACTATCCATGTATAACTCTCACTACTTGAATTATTAACTACCCTTTCAAAGTATATTATAAATTTTCAAACTTATGATCACTAAACTAAATTTAGCCAACTAATACTTCAGTCAGCACCAAACACTCTCAAATCATGAGGTCTAAACTAACTCATTCCCAACTTATTCCAACCCTCAAAGTATACTTACTCACATAAGACTAAAATCTGCCGAGTAGACCTCTTATCTAAGTCCTCAATTTTAAAAATCTTTTCTATATTACTATCCTATTTCTTAAAAATCTAAGCTTTCATACATCTCTCAAATTCAACTTACCTCCAAGTCCACTAACATCGTATACATCATTCTAACTATATCTCTCAATACCCAATAGTTTGACCCTCTAATATCTCAAGGTCTAATGGCTTTCCAACTTGAAATAAATTTCTTCCTATTTCTATCATCGATCTAATTAATATGAACACTCCTACATGATTCCTCAGATTCCACAATCACCCTCTTACCTCAAACAATCACATCCTCTAAAAGTGATAATCACAATTTACTTAAACTAGACGTCAAATGCAATCAACATTTGCAACAATTTAGGGTGTCTCCCAGTAATTTCATTTCCAACTTCAACTCTTGTCTGGTTACTCGTATTCTAGAACTCCAAGGGTTTACTAACTTGAGTCAACCTCTTGAATACAGTTCATTGTACGTAACTCTAAATATCCCACCATGCTCTCTCATTTTATCCACATAATGTACGTGCTAAGGGTCTCTCAATGGTTTAGGACATCTCCCAAAATTTCGTTTCTACCCTTGAGCTCTCCTATAACTCATCGCACCACAAACCTTCAAGGGTTTACTAAAGGCCCCCCCATTCTATCTATTCTAATCTTTTATCGCATAAGATGTAACTCTCTAAGGGAAACTCATCCTATGTGTATCCTTCTTATGTTATACCTTGTCCGTTTCGCTTTTACCATAAATTTCTAGCTATTCGAACCATCGGTTCACTGCGTCTTGGTTCACTGCGTCTATAAGTTGGCTAAGGGAATCCGCCGAGGTTGTCTCGGTACTCTCGGGAGTTTCGTTCTACTCCTAAACAATGTTAAGCAATCAATCTTAGCTATAAACAACTAAAAGCAAAGAAATACTTACAGTCGGTGAAGCACGTTGCATGGCGGCCGGCATTGTTGGGTAATCCTTTGAACGAATCAACCATTTTGCTCTGATACCATCTTGTAACGCCCCCGAACCCACCCTAGCTCGGTACGCTACTTGGCTCACTCTAACCCCGATGAAAACAACATTTAAACCTAATTTAAAATAATTTTCATAAACCCTAAAACATAAAATAAAACTGATACAGCAGAATGTAAAACTAAATCTCTCGAAACTCTCTTATGTCATACCTACCTGCCTAGACTCCCTAATTCCCTTACTCCTAACCTTTAAGCACCACGGCGTCCTTTCCGAAAATTTTGGCAAAGTAACCCCTGAAAATTGCGCCTCCAAAATGCTAGGTACCTGCAAACGAATAAATCCCAACCAATCCAGAATATTCTTACTCAACTATCCAGCATACGAAATCTCCAAATAACAGTAAAGAGAGAAACTATACTACTAACATCCCTAAGTGAAGAAAATTCACAGTATAGGGCGACGCATCACCCTTAACTATGACTATATACAACAATACAAATAACTATACAATAACTCTCAAAACATCAACCGAAAAGAGACACATAATCCCATCATTTCCACAACCAGACATCTACAATAAACTATCGAAATACAAAGTCCCACATTCTCCCGAAGACCATGGTTGAGTCGCCCCGACAACTGCCCACACCGGCATGCTCCATGCACCACCGACTGCCGCCTAATCCTGGCTCCCTCGTCTAGCTCACCTGTACACCTGTCGTCACCTACACCACAGAACATGCACACACACGTAAGCTTACGCTTAATAAGTAAGGACAACAAGTACAAACATACACTATGCACACACAACTCTCACACAATCCTAACACATGCCATTCCACCCCCAACATCTTTCGTAGCAAATCCACTCACAACATCTTACGTATACTCAGTCAGGTGCCTCTTGCAGAACCTCCCGAAGCTTGCCATATTTCAGACACTACTTCGCGACGAGGAACCACTGCATATCTTTTGTGGAAACCTCCCGAAGCTTGCCATATTTCAGACACTACTTCGCGACGAGGAACCACTGCATATCTTTTGTGGAACCTCCCGAAGCTTGCCTATTTCAGAGACACTACTTCGCGACGAGGACCACTGCATATCTTTTGTGGAAACCTCCCGAAGCTTGCCAGATTTCAGACACTACTTCACGACGAGGAACCACTGCATATCTTTTGTGGAACCTCCCGAAGCTTGGCCATATTTCAGACACTACTTCGCGACAAGGAACCACTGCATACTTTTGTGAAAACCTCCCAAGCTTGCCATATTTCAGACACTACTTCGCGACGAGGAACACACTGCATATCTTTTGTGGAACCTCCCGAAGCTTGTCATATTTCAGACACTACTTCGCGACGAGGAACCAACCGCCAACAGACCACTTTCAATCCATATCGTACTCACATTACCATGCTTAACCACAACCAAACATTTAAAACCATGCTTAACCACAACCAAACATTTAAAACCATGCTTAACCACAACCAAACATTTAAAACCATGCTTAACCACAACCAAACATTTAAAACCATGCTTAACCACAACCAAACATTTAAAACCATGCTTAACCACAACCAAACATTTAAAACCATGCTTAACCACAACCAAACATTTAAAACCATGCTTAACCACAACCAAACATTTAAAACCATGCTTAACCACAACCAAACATTTAAAACCATGCTTAACCACAACCAAACATTTAAAACCATGCTTAACCACAACCAAACATTTAAAACCATGCTTAACCACAACCAAACATTTAAAACCATGCTTAACCACAACCAAACATTTAAAACCATGCTTAACCACAACCAAACATTTAAAACCATGCTTAACCACAACCAAACATTTAAAACCATGCTTAACCACAACCAAACATTTAAAACCATGCTTAACCACAACCATCAACCATGCTTAAACCAAACAAAATATTTAAAACCATACTTAACCAAACATTCAAGCAACCAAATCAGAACAAAGCAACAAACCAAGCAAACAATCTCAAACACTAACAATACACTATCAAACAATAAATCCTACCGTTCTGTGGTGTAGGCCCGAAGGCAACAAACACACGTCCACTACTTACCTGGCGTCCTAGCTCACTGGGTTTTGCACATCACATCACCTATGGCTCGACCTATGACAAATATGCAAATTTCATTAAAATCAAGCCTACATTCACCAATTACTCTCAAACTACTATTTCTAGCCTAATCCAACTAAAACCTAACTAAACGGGCCACTAATTTGGGTTCGATAAAAACCAACTCAAAACTTCAAACGCGTGTAACTTTTGCGTCGGTTATCGGAATCGAACGATTCGAGCGGCCACGTACTCCTCTAATAACCTATTTTAACCTGCCAAAAGAAATTTTAAAACAAACGACCATAGCTAGGTCAAAACTAGCAAAACCCGAACTGCCCTATAACCGGAAAATTTCCCCATTTTGGTTTTTATCAATTTCCACCCAATTCCTCACCAATCGACCCCCCACACCTTCAATTAGAATAATCTAACCAAAATCGAAGTTTCCAATTCAGAAAACCCTAGGCTCAAACTCGGGTCCCCTGTTTTCAACTCAACCCGAGCTCACCATTGCCCGACGACTTTCGCAGGCCTTAAGCTCGGCGATACAACGCCGAGAGCAGCCAAATTCGGCCGGTGATCGGAGCTCAACACAGCTCGTCACCCTCAGCCACAAACCGAGAAAGAACAGGGCCAAAAATTGAGCTTACCATTCGGTTGTGCGCGAAGACAGGCCGGAATGCTAGCCCTGATTTCGTCGCCGCGGTCTGACCGGGAAGACGTCGAAATCTCCGGCAATTTGCTCCTGCCGATCGTCGCTCGCTCGCTCACGTCTCCTCCTCCCCTGTTTTCGCTGCTCGAACGACAGAATGGCTTCGGCCATTCTGTCGTTTTAGTTTTATTTTATTTTTTTATAAAAATAATAATAATAATAATAATAATAATAATAATAATCTTAACAATAACATTATCATTTTGCATTTCCAAACATTACCATTTTGCCCTTCCACCATTCCGTTAAATCCCGTTCTTTTAATTACTTTACCTTTTTATTATTTTCCTAAGATCCATAACTTATAAAATCTAAAACCTCGGGTGTTTATAAAATCTAAAGCCTCGGGTGTTACACATTATGTCTTTGTGATTGTTAATGATTTCTCTAGATTTACTTGGGAAAGTCCAAAGATGAAAAATTTTACACATTCTCTAGCTTTAGGAAGAAAATTCAAAATGAAAGGATCTCACTATTGTTGTCATTCGTAGTGATCATGGTGGAGAATTTGAGAATGAGAAGTTTAAGAGTTCTTGTCTTCAATATGGCATTGAACATAATTTCTCTTCGCTTAGGACTCCTCAACAAAATGAGATTGTTGAAAGAAAGAATTAGTTTCTCCAATAACTAGCTAGAATTATACTCAATGAGAATTCTATTCCAAATATTTTGGGGCAAAAGTCGTTGCCACTACTTGCTATGTTCTTAACCGGGTTTTCATTTGTCCTATTATAGAGAAGACTCCATATGAACTTTGGAATGGTAGAACACCAAGCGTAAAATATTTTAGAGCCTTTAGTTGCAAATGCTTCATTCTCAATACTAAGGATAATTTGGGTAAATTTGACTCCAAGACAAATTTTGAGATTTTTCTAGGTTATTTCTCAACTAATAAATCGTATAGAGTTTTTAATAAAAGAACTCTAGCTTTGGAAGAATCCATGTATGTCACCTTTGATGAAATATCACAACCAATAAACTATGTTGAGTTAAATGATGATCTAGAAAGGAATATGGACTCCCTTGTTATAAGTGAGAAGGATAGTACAATTCATGAGAGCATCTATATAAAATTTCCTTCTAATACATTAGAAATCATTCCAATAAATAATGTTAATGATGATCTTCCTAAAGATTGGAGATATGCCAAAAGTCACCACATGAACGATATTCTAGGTGATCCAAATAAATGTCAAAAAGTTGATATGCCTAAGCCAAGGTAAGTATTTATTTATTTTATATATCTAATGGGCTTGTGGAATTTTGTAGGTGAAAGGCTTTGTTTAAAACTTAGGTTGGATACTTAAAGAGGAAATTTGTCTTCCTTTATCAAATTATATAACCAAGCTTTTTAGTTGTTTCTGTTTTTAGGAAACTTTTAGCATTGGGCAAACTTAGCCTTCTTTGAATTATTTGGCAAACTTTAGCCTTGTGTCTTTTAGAATGTATGTTTGTAATAGTCTTCCAAATGGCTTGGAAAGGTCAAAGGAATGAGCAAGAAGCTGTCATTTTTTAGGCATTTCATCGAACAGCTGACGAATATTAGCAACCAAGGCAGCGCTAGCACCGACAAGCAGTGCGTGCACCAGGCAGCGTGTGCGCAGAAAAAACCAGCAGCATCCTTCAACCGGTTCGTCTGAACGGCTCAGTTCACCCAACCCGATTCACCTCCAACGGCTACTTCCCCAACGATCATCTACAGCTTTTTTAGCTTTCTTCACCGAAAAGCTCCGACCTCCTCCTCTTCTGCTGAAACCTCTTCTCTTATATAAGCTTTCTCTTGTAGCTTTGTAAGCAGTTTTGCTTGTTGAATATTTGGAAATATAAGAGTGAAGTTTTCTTCATCTCTAGAGAGCCTCGGTGGGTTTCTCCTTGGTGCTCTCCCACAGGCAATGCTTGGCACCTGATGGAATCACTAGATTGTATTCCGAGTTTGGGTTACTTGAGAATACTCCTAGTCCCTTCCTTTCACTCCTCTTTCTCCAAGAGTGGTTAACCGAGAAAGGCGGCAAAACCTGTTGTAACGCCCCGAGTTTTCTGAACCCGGTTTGTTACTCATAAGCCGTACATAACTAAGAAACCTTGGACTAAATTTAAAACTCTCTCGAAAGTCTAAATTTAACATTTCTTTTTTTTTTTAAAGAAACTTCAAAACATTTAAATGCTTGCAGCGGAAATCATTTGAACCACAATGAAGTTATACAAAACTACGAGACGCTGTTGAATTGTTAAGAAACAATCGGCAATTTAAAAATTCTAGTTTAAACAGCGAAATACTAGAGAAGTCGTAGAAGTCAAATACATCTACCGATTGATAAAGTCAACGGAAGAAGCAGAAAACAACCAAAATAGAAGACTCCTGCCGATGACGTCAGTCGAACGAAAAACAAAGGACATCTCTCGGTAGACTGTATCTACCGGTGACTAAACGACAAAATGCACTCTACATCTTCCGATGACGTCAGCACGCATCTGCCGATGAGTTTACTGAAACATCATCTGATGGACTTAGACCTACATCTTCCGATGACGTCAGCTCGCATCTGCCGATGAGTTTACTGAGACATCATCCGATAGACTTAAACCTACATCATCCGATGACTTTTCTTAAGGCATCTTTTGATAGAATTAACCTACATCATCCGATGACTTTTCTTAAGGCATCTTCCGATAGACAACAACACAACTTTCTCCGATAGAAAACAATAACTTCTACACACATCCACCGATAGCTTTTACCAAAACATCATTCAGAGGCAGTTTAAATCATTGTATTGCTCAAATTCAGTAAAAATAATATTATAAATCCAACGGAACACTAATGTCAGGAAATCTCCAAAACTAATTCAAAAGGTTGCTACCACTACTGTCATGAAAACTCAATGTACTCAGATTGAATCATTATCAATTAGACCTTCACAACCGCTAACACCAGTTAACCCGCCCCATCAGTTTACCAGACTGGAGCATGAATGTACCCCTCCAACCACATCTACTGATCTGTGCACACGGGAAATTCACCTGCAGTAATCTCTTCACCTACATCACAAAACTCATCTATTAGCCTAATGCTAAGCAAGTAAAGCTAGAAATGAAATGAGTACTGGAATGTAAATCCTAAATATGCAGTTTCTACTTTCATTCCTCAGTTATGTTGCATTCGTTCACTGGTCTGATGATCCCTGATACAATGGGAGGTGGATCAGTTTTCCCAGGGTATAAATCCATATGTACGATTTAAGGGGCGGATTAATTCCCTTAAAAGTATACTGATGATCCCTGATACAATGGGAGGTGGATCAGTTTTCCCAGGGTATAAATCCATATGTACGATCCCTGTCACAATCTGTTCACATCTCACCATGCTACTTCGTGTAAATTCATTTTCGTTTTCTTTCAAAATATGATGCATGGCAACTGAAAAGAAACATTCATTCATGCACACACAAATCCTACTGTTTTGTGATGTAGGCCCGAAGGCACATGCAAACTCTACTTACCTGGTCTCCTGGAAAAACTTGGTTGCAAGCTACTTCGGGTATTACTCAAACCTAAAACCATAGACAGAGCATACATTAAATTTCCTCTAATCTTCATTCTAAACCACTAGAAATCTAAGGGAAACTGTTTTGGGAACTCTAGTCATTGTGCATTCCCGATTTCAACTTAAATCGAAACCACCACTCGCTTACCGCTTTCTCAAAACCTCATTTAACATCCCTCCTACCAACGATAGATACAATGTAACAAGAAATAGAAGCAAAACTCACCAAGTTCAGAGGAAATCGCTGGAGGAAGTCGAAGGGGGGTCTCCTATCGCGCTCTGCTAAGCTGAGGAGCTAAGAATGGAGAGGAAATGAAATAAACAGTGGCGGCTACTTCATTAATAGTTTCCTTAAATACGTTATCCACCTTTGAATTTCTAATTACCCTTATGCCCTTGCCTAGTCATCCACTAACTCTACATTTAATATTGCCATATAAATTGTGCCATTAGTTTAAAAGGAATAGAGAAACGGTTTGATAGAACCGGGTATTACACTTGTGCCCAAAAAGTTGTTGTTTTCTCTCTACGGGAAGACATGCGCCGAGAGCTACTGGCATCCAACTCCTCGGCCAGCTTCGGGTCCTTCACCATCCATCTTCACCGTCGATTTCTTTTGTGGAAGAGACATCAAAAGCAGGGCTATATCTGATGCTGGAGCTCTTTCTTCGAGAAGAAGCTTTCCGACGTAGTGCTAATCTGACGTCTTTTGGCCGGCAAGGAATCCCTCAATCCAAACGGCATTCTCTTAAGTTAAGATTCCGTTTATCAGACTCATTTAATTCATTGGCCAGCTTTGGTACACTCACACCATTTTCGGTTTTCATAGCTCTAAAGGGACCATCTTCAATGACACTCTGTAGTTCATAGTCCATTGCTTGAATAAAAATTCTCATTCGGGATTTCCAATACACATAGTCACTTCCATCAAAAAATGGTGGCCTAGAAATGGACTGACCCTCTATGTGTGTGGAGTTTGTGTTGAATGCCATTGTAAGAATATCAAAATATTTTCTAGATAACAGCTTAGACAATGTTTAACCTTGCTCTGATACTAATTATAGGATCGTTATTGTCTAAGAGGGGGGTGAATTAGACTTTTTAAATTAATTTCTTAACCTAATTGTTTTCTCTTTTTGTATGCTATCTCTAAGTTTATAACAAATAAACAAGCAAGCTAAAATAAGAGATAGAGAGAAAATGACACCGTAGTTTTTAACGTGGTTCAGCCAAACTTGCCTACGTCCACGCTCCAAGGCTCCCCCTTAAAGATTCCTTTCTCTTCCTCTAGAGAAAAACTAGATCGAACTTCATGGGCGTCGATCTACTGCCTTTTACACTTTGATTGATCTTTACAGGCGTCAATCACTGCTTTACAGCTTTTAAAAGATGAATATTGTTTGCAACAAGCTACATTCTCTCAAAGATATAAATCTCAAGTTTAAGAGCAGAGTGGTGTAGGAAAAGATAACCGAGTATTACACAGCTTTTGCGTATTAGGGTTCAGAGAGAATTTCGGCAAAAGTTCTTCCCTCGAGCTACAGTTCTTCATTTTATACTCTCGTCTGCAATCTAAGTCTTCTTTAAAAATATGACCATTAGAGAGCTTTCCGTACTCAGAGAAATAGCCGTTTGAATTCTGGAGTCGCTATCGCTCGCGGTCTTTAAAGTCTCTGGCGCTAAGTCTTTGGACGAGTAAGTATGGATGACTGCGTCTGCTGTTAGCGTGGACGACTGCATCTTTCCTTTGAACGTGGACGACTGCATCTTTACTATTCATTGTGGACGACTGCGTCTTTACTATTCATCGTGGACAACTGCGTCTGCTGTTAGCGTGGATGACTGATTTTGACATAAGTCATCTGACTTTCACGTGATACTTTGGACGATTGATTTCGTCTTAACTTTTCTGTCTTGACCATGGACGATTGACTTTGGCAGGACTGTGGACAATTGATTCTGACTAACTTTGAATGATTGATTTCCAAAGTTTATTAACACTTAGCCAAAATTGTTAGAAAACATAATACCTTTTTCAAGGGTATTTCCAGATAAATACAGTTTATATCATAATCCAATTATGCAGTCCATGTATTTCAAAATAATCATCAATTCACCAATATCATGTTAATCATAATTATCCAGTTTAAACATAATCATAAAAAATATAATAGTTACTTAAACACATTTTAAGCTAACAGACTGTACTTAGAATATGTTTATAAAAACTAACTCGATCTAGAATATGATCAAATCAAACATCTAAGTAGTTTAAGTTGCGTAACATAATTGATTTCACGATGTCAGAAGAAAATGATCAAATCAAGCTAAATGATCTAATACAAAATCTAATTGAACTAAACATTTACCTCGTAAATAGTTTAAAATAAACTTTGTTAATTTTTAGTAAAATATGAGAATAAGTATTAGAAATGTTAATTGAATCTGAAAACACCATGTTGTGTGAAGCCCAATATCATTTCTAAGTCCAAGCCCATTTGTTATTAACCTTTGTTGTATATTAGGATAGTGTTCTGGAATTTAATAAAGAGGAGAGACAGAGAACGATTTCATAACAGAGCAGAAAAAGAAAGGAACGAGGGAGAGCTAGGGCGATTTAGAGGAAGCAATTTCTTGGCTCCCAGGTGCTCTCGGTTCCACAGACGACGGTGATGGAGAGGAGAGAGGCGAACCTTGGATCCGGTGGTGCGATCGTCTTGATTGCTAGAGGCAGGAAGATCTCTAGGGCTCGAACCAGGTTGAGTTCGAGCATCCGGTTAGGTTTCGTGTTTCTCATCTTTCTCATCTCTATTGTTCTTCTATATTTTTCTTTGTACAATCGTCAAATTATAGTGGACGAGTTCCTCCTGTGGAGCTCAACGTGGATGTAGCTGGATTTATCGGTGAACCACGGTAAAATATTTGTGTTGATTGTGTGTGTGATTTCCGATTTAGGTTGTCTGGCTCATCAGAAAGATAAAGAAAAATTAACAACAGTGAACGTAAAATTTACAACAGTGGTATCAGAGCTGTCGGTTCTTGAAACAAAATATTGTTTGCTGCGTTTTCTTGATTTGTTCTGTCAAGAATTAATTGCTGACCGATTGTTTGCTTTTATTGAGATTGTTATTTTAGCAGAAGGCTTCGGTATTTTTTTAGTTGTTTCTTTCTTTCTTTTTCTTGAGATTGAATATCCTACAGTCTTGCATTTGTTTTTGTGCTTCAATTAACATATTAATAAATTGTTGGTTGTGCTTAGAATTACTTACAGAGAGGCTGTTATGTGCAATTATTCAAAGCATATTGCTCCCTTGTGATTTAGTTTAATTGATTGTCACTTTGCAATATTTTTTTGGGTTGTTAGGTTCCCTGCACTTAGGGTTAGTGACAAATATAGTTAAGCTGATATTCTTGATAGATTTTTTTTTTGTTTTTCTATTCAATTTGTTTGGGGTGAAAGGATGTCTTCAACAAGGCTTGAAATCTTGGTGTACGACGGAAAGGTTGACTTTGGTGTGTGAAAAAAGAAGATCCGTGCACTTCTTTCACACAATAAAGTCGCTATTGCTCTAGAGAAAGACCAATATAAATGGTCTGATGAGCAGAAAAATAGAAAGGCGGAGATAGACGAAGAGGCGTACAACCTCTTGATTTTAAACCTGTTGGACAATGTCCTGAGAAAGGTTGATGGAGCTGATACTCCACTAGAGATTTGGGGTAAGCTTGAATCGATTTATTCGGTTCAAACTGCCCCTAATCTCGCATTCTTTAAAGGCTCCTTAGTTACCTGAAAAATGGACACTAATAAGTCTATAGATGAAAATTTAGATGAATTTCTAACATTGACTCTTAGATTAAAAGGTACTGATCAGGCTTTAGATGAAACTACTAAGTCAATGATCCTATTAAATTCTGTCACTGAGTCTTACCAAGTAGTCAAAGACGCTTACCAGTACGCCAGTGTCGTCCCCAGTGTAGATCTGATTTCTTCTGGTTTAAAAACCAGAGAATTAAAACTACTGAAACAAAAGAGATCTGGTTCGAATCTCTTTGTAGAGAATAGACCAGAACAAAGTAATAATAATGCCACAAATAGATTCAAAAAGAAGAATAAAGGGAATAAGCCTAAAAGTGAAAATGTTGGCAAGGGTAAGAATGAGTCTAGGAAGTGTTTCCACTGTGGCAAGGTTAGTCACTTGAAGAAAAATTGCTTCGATTGGATTAAGAAAAATAAATCGGAGAATAATGAATCAAACCTTGTCTGTGAGAATAATCGGGATGACCCATTTGAGGTGTATAATGTCACTGATTTAAAGTGCCTTGATACTTGGGTGCTTGACACCGGGTGTAGCTTTCACATGAGTCCTCATAAGGACTGGTTTGTCGATTTCCAGGAAGTTATGAATGAAACGGTGTTCATGGGAAATGACAACACTTGTGATGTTGTTGGGATGGGCAGCATCATTCTGGACTTGGATTCTGGAAAAAGAATCAAGTTGACTAAGGTGAGGTATATACCTGGACTTAAGAGAAATTTGATTTCTCTAGGAGCCTTAGATGATTTAGGATGTGAGAGTAGGACTAGCAATGGGAGTATACAAGTCGTCAAGAATGAGAAAATTGTTCTGACTGGTAAGAAAGTTGACGGTTTGTATATTCTTGATGACTCATATAAGTCTAGTTCTTTGAATACGGTGTCAGTTGATCCTAGTCTTGGTGCTACTGAGAAATGGCATCTGAGATTAAGACATATGAGTCAAGGGGGACTTGACTCATTTAGCAAACAAGGGATGTTTGGAAATGACAAAATCTGTGATCTGAGTTTCTGTGAACCTTGTGTTCTAGGGAAGCAACATAGGTTAAGTTTCAAGTCTGCTTTGCATTTATCCAAAGCCAAACTTGACTATGTCCATGCCGATTTGTGGGGTCCGGCAAAATGTGACACACATGGAGGCAACAAATATTTTCTATCCATTGTTGATGACTTTTCTAGGAGAGTCTGGGTGTTTTTTTTTGAAAACCACGGATGAAGCTTTCCTTAGGTTTAAGGATTGGAGGGTTTTAGAAGAAAACCAGTTAGGTACCAAGCTGAAGGCCCTTAGAATTGATAATGGGCTAGAGTTCTGTAATTCAGAATTCGATGAATATTGTAAAGCTTCTGGTATCCTAAGACATATAACTGTTCGTAATACCCCTCAGCAAAATAGTGTTGCTGAGAGGATGAACAGGATCTTATTGGAAAAGGTCAGATGTCTTCTCTTCACTTCTGGGTTACCTAAGCCCTTCTGGGGGGAAGCCTTATTTACTGCTGCTTATCTCGTCAATAGGAGTCCTCATAAGTCTCTAGAGATGAAGTGTCCTATGGAAGTATGGAGTAATAGGAAGCCTAGTTTAGAACACCTTAGAATATTTGGATGCTCTGCTTACGCTCATAATAAAGAGGGTAAGTTAGACCCTAGGTCGTTTAAGTGTGTCTTTTTAGGTTATCAGCAGGAGCATGGTAGTAAAGGCTATAGGTTATGAGACAACGAGTCTAGAGAAATTAAAATCATTGTGAGTAGAGATGTCATATTTGATGAGAACTCTTTCACTTGTAAGACTCCTACTAACTCTAGTGAAGAGTCTAGTGAGACTACTCAAGTGCATCAGAATATGCAGTTTGAGGTGGAGCCTATGGGTGGCTCAGATGAGCCTGCTATAGGCGTTGAGGATCAAGTTGAGGATCAAACTGGAGATCAAGCTGAAAATGATTCTCCAGTTGAGGCTGAGCAGTTGACCAGATCGGTCCATGAAGATCTGTCTAACTATCAGCTCACCCGTGATAGGAGTAAGAGAGAGGTTATTCCTAACCGTAGGTTCTCTTATGCTGAGCTCGTATATGAAGCTCTTGTTGCTTCTTTGGAAGTTAGACAAAATGAACCGAATAGCTATCAAGAAGCTATTAGTTCTACTGATTCTGACAAATGACTGGGTGCCATGAAGGAGGAGATGAATTCCTTAGATGTCAACAAGACTTGGAAGCTGATTAAGAAACCTGCTAATCAGAAATTGATTGAGTGCAGGTGGTTGTACAAGCTCAAAGAAGGAATTTTACCTAGCGACCCACCTAGGTTTAAGGCTAGGTTAGTAGCAAAAGGTTATACCCAGAGAGAAGGAATAGATTATAATGAGATATTCTCGTCTGTAGTCAAGTTCAAAACAATTAGGGTTATGTTATCCTTAGTTGCGTACTTGGATTTGGAACTTGAGCAATTAGATGTTAAAACTGCGTTTCTACATGGTGAGTTATATGAGAGGATCTTGATGAGACAGCCTGAAGGATTTGCGATAGAAGATATCCTAATCATGCTTACTTGCTGAAAAAGTCATTGTATGGCTTAAAGCAATCACCTCGGCAGTGGTATAAAAGGTTTTATACTTTCATTGTGAGCATTGGTTTCTCAAGAAGCCAATATGATGATTGCTTCTATTTTTCTTCTATTGATGACAACTCGGTCTATATTCTGCTGTATGTCGATGACATGTTATTGGTTAGCAACTCTATGTCAAAGATTAATAGATTAAAGGAAGATTTAAGTTCTAAATTTGATATGAAAGACTTAGGGAGTGCTAAGAGAATATTGAGTATGGTCATTGTGAGAGATAGGAAAAACAGGTTTCTGAAAGTTCATCAAAAACCTTATTTGGAAAAACTGGTTCAAAGGTATGGTAATGCTAATGGAAAACATGTCCAGATGCCTTTAGCTGGTCATTTTAACCTTAATAAGAGTCAGTGTCCTAAGTCTAAGTCTGATATCATTAAGATGGAGAATATTCCTTACTCAAATGTGATAGGATCAGTCATGTATGCTATAATAAGTACTAGGCCAGATTTTTCATTTGCTATATCTTTATTGAGTAGGTTTATGTCAAATCCTGGGTATGATCATTGGGTAGCCTCGAAATGGGTTGTAGCATACATAAATAGTACAATAGATGTTGGTTTGTGCTATGGTAATAGAAATGCTGCATTTGATCTTGTGGGATTTGTAGATGCTGATTTTGCAGGTAACGGGGATGAGGGGAACTCAACTACAGCTTACTGTTTCACGTTAGGAAGGAATTGTATTGTGTGGAAGTCACAATTACAACCCATGGTAGCTTTGCCCACTACGGAGGCAGAGTATATAGCGATTGCAGATGCTATGAAGGAAGTTGTGTGGTTGCAAGGTCTACTAAATAAAGCTAAGTTGCTAAACTCTATTTCTGTTATTTATTGTGATAATCAGAGTGCGATACATCTTAGTAGAAATCCTGTATATCATGAAAGAACTAAACATATTAATGTTAGATATCATTTTATTAGAGATTTGATTTCTACTAATGTTGTGAATTTGTTGAAGGTACCAACGGAGGACAATCCTGCAGACATGGGCATAAAGATTGTTTCAAATACTAAGTTCAAGCATTGCTTGAATTTGTTATTTGTTAACTGACCTTCATCGATCCGAGCTGCGAAGCAGTTGTAGGAGTTCGTGCACTATGAGTTGACGGTTGGTGGGTTAGATTGGTCTTCAAGGTGGAGATTGTTGTGTGAAGCCCAATATCATTTCTAAGCTCAAGCCCATTTGTTATTAACCTTTGTTGTATATTAGGATAGTGTTCTGGAAGTTAATAAAGAGGAGAAACAGAGAACGATTTCATAACAGATCAGAAAAAGAAAAGAACGAGGAAGAGCTAGGGCGATTTAGAAGAAGCGAGGCGATGGAGACGGCGATGGAGAGGAGAGAGGCGAACCTTGGATCCGGTGGTGCCGATCGTCTTGATTGCTAGAGGCAGGAAGATCTCTAGGGCTCGAACCAGGTTGAGTTCGAACATCCGGTTAGGTTTCGTGTTTCTCATCTTTCTCATCTTTATTGTTCTTCTATATTTTTCTTTGTACAATCATCAAATTATAATGCACGAGTTCCTCCTGTGGAGCTCAACATGGATGTAGCCGGATTTATCGGTGAACGACGGTAAAATATTTGTATTGATTGTGTGTGTGATTTCTGATTTTGGTTGTCTGGCTCATCAGAAAGATAAAGAAAAATTAACAATAGTTAACAAAAAATTTACAACCCACCATAGTTAGACCCGACTAGAAAAAAAAAAAAAAAGAACGAATCTTCCATGAATTAATTTTCAACCCACGTCACTATAATATATATTTATTAATTTGTTTTAATTAAACTAAAATAATTATTTATAATATATGAGAAGTGTGCTGTCAGAGGGGCAGGGGCCTAAGGGATGTGGTAGGTGGGCTAGGGGCTTTGGGCCCTGGCAAGGTGTGGCCGGGGCAGGAATGGATGGGTCAAGCCGAACAAGATGCCTTGTCAATTGTCCTTCTGGGTCGGTCTAGGAAAGCTCACAAACTCAATAATTGTTCTTTGTAGTATGTTTTCTAGGTTTTAAAATATAATAAAAAAAAGTAAAAAAATAATGAATACTCAACAATTGGAAACACATTTTACACAACTAGCTTTATATTGTATAGTTATACACAAGTTTTGTCGCGAGGGTAGGTCTGTACAATGTTACCAAGTATACACTTCAAATATTTCACGGACAAAATATAGTATCTATGTGACGGACATGTGAACTTTATATTTGTGTTTAAGTTAATTTATTTGAAAATAGATAAGATCTAGTTTAAAAACGAGTCTCTCTTTTTATATATTATGGATGCTCGTGTCCATTTTTCCTATGTGCAACGGAAGAGTGGATTTTAGGTTTGAGTGAGATGTGCTAGTACACGTCCGGTTTAACTTTGGTAGTAAACATTTGCCAAACAAGATTACTATAACATTGCGAGTGTTTCATATAATTCCCGTAGAAATTCTTGGCTGATTCACAACATTTGCGAAATAGCAAAATCGAAAAACACGCATTCAAGTCAAACAAAATTTTGAATAAAGAAATATTATTGATTATAATTTTCTCCATATTCGTAACAAAGTACACTGAAAGATACAAATAATTAAGTCATAAAGTATTTTATTTGTTTGAATAGGTATGAATGCATGAGAATATCACCTAATCTTATAAGTTGGTCTTAAGGTAAAGAAAAATAAAATAATAATCAGAATAATAGTATTTAAATTAAATTAAAAAATAAAAGATTATGGAAGGGGGAAGAAGAAGCATAAACTCATAAAGGAGAAAGCACAAAAAGCTTGATTGATTAAAAGGAAAAGAATGAAAGAGAGAGGGAGATGACGTACAAGACATGATTTTGAGCCACGTGGAACTTTAGTTCACGTGGCTAAAGCTGGACCCACATGGCCCCACTTCCGCTTTTCAAACTCTTCACCAACTCCCCTCTTCCATGCCTACGTTACACGTGATGACAAAGAGACTATCATTGATTGATTCATGGGAAGGCACAAATTCAAGTAGGGATAGACAAAACCGGATTGAATCCTTGGATTCTAACCGGATTGGTAGTTCGATCCTAATTACTCATTATATGAACCGTAACCATCTCTTAACATAGAAGAACAATTTATTGTGATTTGTTTCATGATTTTTGAGTGCAAAAAACAAATAGAACCGAACAAACCATAAATCATAAAATTCAACTTAAATTCAATTCAAACTCGATCCAATCCTGAAATAGCCTAGGATTCGGTCCAAACCTGACGCTAACTCAATAAAACTAGTTCAAAATTTAATTTTATTTTAGTTATGAACTAGAATTGAATCGCATATGAAGATTTGTTTATAGTTATCCACAATTTCAATTATGGGTCCAAACCATAAGAACTTATACTTCATGACGTGGTTCGCCCTTAAATCGAACTGAATCGGACTGTGCCCACCTTTAAATTTAAGTCCTCGTGACAAAAGAACATGCATTTTAAAGGACTCTAGCCATCATCTTACAACTCGTATACATACGAATGCTCAGCCACCAAGTATAAGATCTAATTAATTTTTCTTAACATCCCTAAATAAAGAAGTGAAAGCATGTATGTGTGGATGATATGTATGGGGTATGTATGTATGTATGTATGAGCATGATAGTTATGCTGGCGTTAAGATGCATGTGAAAGGGACAAAAATTCGTTAAAAAACGCCGCCGAAAATTCGTTTTCTATAGTTTCCTGATTTCATGCAGCCAATGAGGTTCTACCCAGTCAAGTTCAGAATCCTAGAAAGGACAGTAACGAAGCATGGGATAATTGGAGAGAGAGAGAGAGAGAGAGAGAGAGAGAGAAGGGGAGAGAGAGAGAAGGAGAGAGAGAGAGAGAGAGAGAGAGAGCGAGGAGAGAGAGAGATTTTTATGAAGAATAGTAATAATTGGAGAAGAAAGAAAGAGAAAAAGTTAAAGGGAAGGTGTAGGGAGGGATTAAGAAGGGGTGGCAGCATCCTCTCCTTTTTGCCTTTTTCTTTTCTCTCCTTTTCTTCTCTCATCAAAACCTCCCCTTCCTCCATCCAACCTTCCCCCCTTCCTCTCTCTCTCTCTGTGCAACAATCTCTCCTACATACACCCTATCTCTATCTTGCATTCTCTCTCTCTCTCTCTAAGACACGCTAAGAAGAGCAAAATGCAGGTGAGGTTTGCAGAAGAGAGAGACCATTTCCAACGTATTGATTAGGTCCACATTTACGCAGGCCTCTACCCTTTGACACAGTTTGTCAACTCATTTCCAGCTTCAACCAAAACCCAAAACTATGGCTCCAGTTTCATTGCCTCCTGGCTTTCGATTCCACCCAACTGACGAAGAACTTGTAGCTTACTATCTCAAAAGAAAGATCAACGGTCGAGAGATCGAGCTTGAAATCATCCCTGAAGTTGATCTCTACAAGTGTGAGCCATGGGATTTGCCTGGTACTCTCTCTTCTTCCTTCTCATTTTACCCTACAAACTTGCCCATAATTATACATTCTGCATTAATAATTCTTAACCTATAATTTTATGTAATAATATATTATAATCACAGTCATAATCTCAGTAAAAGAAAGACTAATCTCCCCCTTAATCATCATCAAATCATTCCTTTAATATGATCAATCAACACTAAAATTTTCTTTTTCTTTTTCCAATGAAATTAGACCTTTCTTCTCAGTCAATATATCGGGTACAGTGGAAGAAGTTTCTTGACATTCACTTTTATTTAATAATATAAAATTGAAGTTGATACAAAATGTTTTATATATGATTATTATTGTATTATATTTCTGACAAAGAAAAGATCTCTTACAAGCTTCTTAACCAAATATCTTCATCTGGATATGGTCCTCCTCTCTTTAATCTGTGCAGTTCTTGTTATGATCAGAGAGAGCTTTTTCTAGAGAGAGACAAAACTTAACACCCAAGTCAAAAAGAGAAGGAAATGCAAGATTAATAAATAGTAATAAAAATTAAAGATTATTTGGTCGGAAAGGTATATTATATCAAAAAATTCTTTGCTTTTTTACACTTCCTTTATCTCTTCTTTTATTTTTTCTCATGTATTTCTTAGTGTTTTCCCCTACCAGAGGCCGCAAAAACTGCGTTTGAATCAACCCGATTGCTAGTTCAAAAAAATGGGCTTTTGGCAATTATTTGACCTGATTTTTCTTAATTCGAGCATATAAAATGCATATATATATATAATTAACTTACGCCAATGATCAAATTAAAAAAAAGATCTTAACATAGAGATAGCATTTGAGCTTTAATGTTTAAGAATTGGCCTACCAAAAAATCTCCAGGCCGAGTCAGACATTAATGTTTTTTTTTTAATAAATATAAGCACAACAATAAATTTTAACTTCCCCATGTATTGAATGTATCGTTTGATTTCTGATGTCTATGTATCTTTATTCTATTAATATCCAAAAATATAAAAAAAAAATGCAGGAAAGTCACTGCTACCAAGCAAAGATCTAGAGTGGTATTTTTTCAGCCCTCGAGACCGAAAATACCCAAACGGATCGAGAACAAATCGAGCCACAAAAGCCGGTTACTGGAAAGCGACGGGAAAAGATCGAAAAGTGAACTCGCTCTGTCGCGCAGTAGGGATGAAGAAAACACTAGTTTACTATCGAGGAAGAGCACCTCATGGCATTCGTACCGGCTGGGTGATGCATGAATATCGACTCGACGAGAGGGAATGTGAAAATGGTTGTAATTTGCAGGTAATTAAGTTCTACAGCTAACAACATTAGGTTAAATATATATTATCCACATTTTATCATGTGATTTGTCTTTATTTAGATAAATAAATCTTTATTTTTGAAATTCAGGATGCTTATGCTCTATGTCGAGTGTTCAAAAAGAGTACAACAGGAGGAAATATAGGAGAGCAATCATCCAGTACGAGCGCAGCTAGATATCAGGCAATGGGGGACCAATCATCAAGCGTTGATCTATTTTCAGATGGAAGATGGGAAGATTTCGAGAACTCAGACCAGCCAATGACATCATTTGAGACGTGCTCGCCCAACTTCTCATTGGCTGGCGCCGGAGTTGATCATCTTCAACCTCAAAGAGCAGGCAAAACGACGCAGTTTTGTTCCGATGCTGCCTTCGATTTTTCCTCTTCATTTCCTCATTATTATGGATCTAATTCCTACGCTCCATCGAGGGTATTATTTGAATTTTCCAAATTTTCAAATGATTTTAGCTTTTGATTAGCTTTTTTGTTCATGTTTGTAGGTAGATAGAGCGTTAGAATGCGCAAGACTGCAGCATAGATTTTCTATGCCGCCATTGGAGGTGGAGGATTTTCCTCAAGCTAACTTCACCAGAGTTCTTCAAGAAAGCTCGAATGAAACGGACATATTGCAAGAAATTCTTTCAGTTGCTCATGTTTCTAATGAACTAAGCAATAAACCCTACCTTTCCGACCAGGGTTTCGGCCAGTCTGATTACTCGGGAGATTTTACTTTCTTGGTCGGAAGAGATTATTGTTACGAAAATGGAGCATGGGAAGATCCGTTTCGTAGGTCTATAGAGATTGGAGATGATTTTGATGAGCATTTCAAGGAGGAGAATAGAATGGTTGAGAATTTGAGATGGGTGGGCATGTCAAATGAAGATCTACAGAAGGTAAATTTATTATTATTATTTATAAAAATGCATCTTCATTTAATATTTTATTTAATTTATGAATATAAATGCATAGACATAGAATTTGGGTTTGAAGTTCACAAGATGTCCTCTTTATTTTTATATTTTTTTAAATGAATAAAATATAATTAATCCTTGAATTCTGACCTTTCAATTTAAAATGATTTTTTTTAACGAAATAAATATTGAATTTTGAGACTCCATTTTAAACCTTGAACTTTACAATGTAAACTAATGAATCTAGAATAGATTTTTTTTTTTTTTTTAATAAATATAAGCACAACAATAAATTTTAACTTCCCCATGTATTGAATGTATCGTTTGATTTCTGATGTCTATGTATCTTTATTCTATTAATTTCCAAAAATATAAAAAAAAAATGCAGGAAAGTCACTGCTACCAAGCAAAGATCTAGAGTGGTATTTTTTCAGCCCTCGAGACCGAAAATACCCAAACGGATCGAGAACAAATCGAGCCACAAAAGCCGGGTACTGGAAAGCGACGGGAAAAGATCGAAAAGTGAACTCGCTCTGTCGCGCTGTAGGGATGAAGAAAACACTAGTTTACTATCGAGGAAGAGCACCACATGGCATTCGTACCGGCTGGGTGATGCATGAATATCGACTCGACGAGAGGGAATGTGAAAGTGGTTGTAATTTGCAGGTAATTAAGCTCTACAGCTAACAACATTAGGTCAAATATATGTTATCCACATTTTATTATAATCTACTGGCATAGAACTTTATTATATAATTTTATCATATGATTTGTCCCTAATTAGATAAATAAATCTTTTTTTTTTTGAAATTCAGGATGCTTATGCTCTATGTCGAGTGTTCAAAAAGAGTACAACAGGAGGAAATATAGGAGAGCAATCATCCAGTACGAGCGCAGCTAGATATCAGGCAATGGGGGACCAATCATCAAGCGTTGATCTATTTTCAGATGGAAGATGGGAAGATTTCGAGAACTCAGACCAACCAATGACATCATTTGAGACGTGCTCACCCAACTTCTCATTGGCTGGCGCCGGAGTTGATCATCTTCAACCTCAAAGAGCAGGCAAAACGACGCAGTTTTGTTCCGATGCTGCCTTCGATTTTTCCTCTTCATTTCCTCATTATTATGGATCTAATTCCTACGCTCCATCGAGGGTATTATTTGAATTTTCCAAATTTTCAAATGATTTTAGCTTTTGATTAGCTTTTTTGTTCATGTTTGTAGGTAGATAGAGCGTTAGAATGCGCAAGACTGCAGCATAGATTTTCTATGCCGCCATTGGAGGTGGAGGATTTTCCTCAAGCTAACTTCACCAGAGTTCTTCAAGAAAGCTCGAATGAAACGGACATATTGCAAGAAATTCTTTCAGTTGCTCATGTTTCTAATGAACTAAGCAATAAACCCTACCTTTCCGACCAGGGTTTCGGCCAGTCTGATTACTCGGGAGATTTTACTTTCTTGGTCGGAAGAGATTATTGTTACGAAAATGGAGCATGGGAAGATCCGTTTCCTAGGTCTATAGAGATTGGAGATGATTTTGATGAGCATTTCAAGGAGGAGAATAGAATGGTTGAGAATTTGAGATGGGTGGGCATGTCAAATGAAGATCTACAGAAGGTAAATTTATTATTATTATTTATAAAAATGCATCTTCATTTAATATTTTATTTAATTTATGAATATAAATGCATAGACATAGAATTTGGGTTTGAAGTTCACAAGATGTCCTCTTTATTTTTATATTTTTTTAAATGAATAAAATATAAATTAATCCTTGAATTCTGACCTTTCAATTTTAAAATGATTTTTTTAACGAAATAAATATTGAATTTTGAGACTCCATTTTAAACCTTGAACTTTACAATGTAAACATAATGAATCTAGAATAGATTTTTTTTTTTTTTTTTTTTGTTCAGTTTGGTCCCGATTTAGTTTTGATTTAGATATTTTCAGTTTGGAGTTGATTTGGGTTTACTTTAATTGGTTTAGGCTTAATATGAGCCGGTTTTGGCTGGTTTGCGTTTGATTTTTATAATTTTTAAAATTAAAATTTAAAAACATATTAATATGGTTTGATTTGGTTCCATAGCAAAATCAATCCCAGTCTAATTTTAATAATACGTCAAATTCATTTTGCGAAAAAAAAAATTCAGAATTTAAGTCGAAAAAACTTCAAATTTTAAAGTTAATTTTGTTTAAAAAAAATAATGTTTTAAGTTTCATAGATTTACAAAATTCCAAGTTTAATTTACATTATACCTTTTCTCATAATATATCTATATATACACACGCATATACATGTAGTAGTTTCTCAAGTTTTTGTTATATTTATCAATTACATGTCTGTGGACAGAATTTTATAGTGGAAAATGAGCACAATGTAGTGCCTATAGAAAGCATTTCAAGCTTCCAAAGAGAAGAGCACGAGGTTCATGGTATGTCTACACACAACATATCTCATTTTTCTAAACAGATTAAACCGACCGCGATTCATGCTAATAAGATTCTCAATTTGTGCAGGAAAGGGAAGAGAAAGTGAAGGAAAGCTCGAGAAAGAGGAAGAAAGTGAAAAGAAAATGAACGATTTCTCACTAGGGTTCATAGATGCTGATCCAACCTCTCCAAACTTTGACGCGGTTGACCAAACCACAAAAGTCAGCCATGGAATGCTTGTTTCCACGAGGCAAGTTTCTGAAACGTTTTTCCACCAAATCACTCCTTCAGAAGTGGTAAAAGTCCATCGAAACAGCTCCGCAGAGAAAACTAGGGTTTCTTTCACCAGAAAACCCGGGGATTTCTCGTGGCCATGGAAGAAAATGGGAAGAATATTCTCTGTTTTAGCTTCGTTGCTACTGACCCATTTCTTGTTCTTGGAAGGAAATGGCGTGGAAAGTGAGAGATTAATGGTTTCTTTCACTCGTGATGAGAAATACCCGATCAATAGGGACAGTGAAGACGGCGTCGTTTCAATCATGTTGGATTTGAATGGGGGAAGTAGCTGGCTCTTTGGAAATTTGAAGAAATTAGGGTTGTTCATCACTCTTTCTTTGGCTCTTTGTACTGTTTATTGGGTCAATTTTAATAATTAAACAGTTTCTAACACTTTTTTTTTAGTTTTTTCATTCAATTTCTCCAAAGTAAATTTTTGGAGGTAGATCAAGTCATACTTTGTAATTTGTATTTCATATTGAAGGATTAAAAAGCATTGTTTAATTTATTCGTATATTTCAGTGTATATATAGATCATTTTCATATATATATATCTCTACATTCTATAAAACAAATATATACTTTAGTTTAGGGGTGTGCAAAACCGGTTTCGGTTCGGTTTTGGAGAGAAACTGAACCGAACCGATCGGTTTCGGTTTCGGACTTACAAAACCGAAACCGGTTTTGCAGCATATCAAAACCGAACCTAAACCGAACCTAAACTTTCGGTTCGGTTTCGGTTCGGTTTCGATTTTACAACTTATTTTTCAAAAATAAAAAATAATTATAAAAAGTGGTGTTAAACAAAACAGAATCTCTTTTCCTGCAAATGGAGTTAAAAACACTTTGCCACCAAAGAAAGCTGATTTGGATATGGGTACCTTCTCCTTCTCATCAATTATTGAAATCGACGGCAGAAGAATGATTGTGTTTTGGCATAGAAACATCATCAGAAGCAACCTATCAGCAAAATTCAAAGAAACTCCTAATTCATTCAACCTCCAGCGTTTATAGTTACAATGACGCAAAACTCACAAAGGTCATCGGAAGAAACCACTATAAAAATCAGCAGTGAAACTCAGGCTCATTTCTTCACCTCTTCGTAATCGGCCTCTGGTGCCTGCTCCCCATCCTGAGCACCTCCAGTTGAAGAACCACCACTGCCTGCACAACCGGCCATGTGCTGTCCAATCTTTGACACTGCTTTGTTTGCAATGTCGAGTTTGGATTTGATTTGAACTATGAAGTCCAGCGAAAAGCCAGTCACTTTCTTCACCTTCAATCGACCAGATAGAACATCCATTTTCAGCTAACGAAGAAGAGCGAAAAACAATCTTCAAATCCGCCCAAAATCTTATGCTTCTGACTGGGTTCCGACAACTAGAGTTTTAATCAACGGTTCGGTTTCGGTTTTGCTCGGTTTCACCAAGCCAAACCGATAACCGAACCGAAGTGGCCGGTTTTGAGACATGCCAAACCGGACTTCGGTTTTCCTATGCTAAAAACCGGTGAAAACCGAACCTAAATCACCGGTTCCGGTTCGGTTCACCGGTTCCGGTTCGGTTTGCACACCCCTACTTTAGTTTTGTAAATTCTGTCAATTTTTAAATCATTAAAGCTTCAACTGAATATATTTTTGCGTTTTTTGAGATCAAATTGCTTTGTGGTTGACTTGACTTTTCATATTTTGTCATCGTGTAAACACGTGTAATATCTGTTAAATTGTCAAAACCGGTAAAAAATAATAGTTAAAGCGTGGTTTAAAAATCAATATAGTGTTAGTTAAATTGAAACTGCGTCGTATGACGTTTTGGATTAAGATTGGATATCTGAATTTTAGTTTCAAGATTTATGTAATATGTACAATATATATGAATTTTTTTTATAAAAAGAAAGAAAATTTTCTTTCCTTCGATAGAGTGAGAAACCAGAGAGAGGACGAGAGCTGACGCGCCAAAGAGAATATTTTGACGTTAGATTTGTGTTTCAATGTCTCAATCTTCAAGTTTTATCAATATATTTGAAGGGTATGTAAATTTTTAGCTTTGTTTCTATTAGTTTTCATATATTTTTGTTGGATACAATTCGAGGATGACAAATAGAATCGTGGGTTGTCTTTAGGTTACATTGGTAGCTGTAACACCCGCATTTTCAGTCACGTAATTGTCCCTAATTTTATTTGAATGAAATTAATTCGCTATAAATACAATATATACTTTTTAGAATTTGGACGCCAGAAATCTATGAATTTAAGAAAATAGGGCGAAACTGTGGAAGTTAAAAAGTATGAGATTTGAAACGGGAATCCGAAACAAAACCCGATGCTTATATATATATATATAGGTTGTCTGCCATTAAAGAACAACTTTACCTTTGCCTTTGCTTTTTCGTTTTGCTTTTCTCTGAGAAAGATCAATAAAAGATTCCCTGAAAGAATCCCATAAATCTTCATGAGAAATAATATCATTATCTGGATTTTGTGATTCTCCGGGAAGAACAGAGAATGAATTTGAATCAGTGCTCATAGAATGCACTTCATTTTGATCTTCATTTTGATCCATATCTTCATCAATTTTATCTAAAGATAGAAACTGATCTTTGATCATATCAAATAATTTGAATTTCCTTTCTGGAGAACTCATTGCAGGAAAATTTTGTTGTAATTTTTGTAACATGCTTTGAACAGAAGTATTATCTGAATCCTGCTTAGTATTTGCTTTTGATGATGACAACAGGATCTTATTTTGATTGTTGGTCTGAATGATTTTTGATATACAACTGTCACTGTCAAACCGAGACCACCATTTGACAAAGAAATTTCTTTGAATTTCTGGAAGGCCAAGATGATCTGTATCAATTTCCAGATTCCATTGCCAAATCCAGTTTATTTGAAATTCAGTACAAAACCATAAAAGGTTAAGACCAAGAACTTTTGTTTTTTGAGACGAAATAAAATGATGATATTTCTCCCAATTTTGATAAGCATCTTGAATTTGTTTGGGGAAAATATTAAATTCGGGAGCATGAGATTGCCACCAATGGTAAAACCAAGATGGAAATTTGTCCTCAGAATTTAAAATTTCCGGATTGATTGTGAAAAACCAAGAGTGATTCCTTGGTGGATTTTGATAGAAAAACACAAAGGTCCACGCATTAACATAGTCCCAGTAGTTGTATTTTTATTTTTGATTTGATGTAGTCCGACTGGCATAAATAATCAAACCCCATTCTTGAGGATGGAGAACTCGAACAATATAACACTTAGAATGTGTTATAGAAGTTTTGAAGTTTGTTTGATCCACATAATGGTGTACTATTTGAACTGACTGAGTTTCTGTAAGAATAGCCTCATAATAATAACGAAGTTTTCCATCAGGAACTAAGTAGTGTTGTGTACCATATACCGGCTTTGAAAGAACCAGGCGTCCTTTTGATTTAATAGTAAGTCTTTTGGGGAAAGAGTAAAAACTGATTCCACCAAGGGCCTTTTTGAAAATTGAGGACCTTGTTCTAAGGCCTCTTTTGCTGTTCTAGGCTTAGGGGCCTCTTAACAATTTTGTTTGAGCACTTTTGGAAGATTCCCCAACAGTGGGAAAATTTTGAAAATAATCATTTTTGTTGCAACCACGGCCACGACCACGACCTCTTCCCCGACTAGAGGCGGACATCCTGCAAAAATTCTCGAGTTAAGAAATCAGGAAGAGAATTACTTGCACCTTTGATATATTCGATAGTAAAATCAAAAGCAGAAAGTTCTGATTGCCATCGAGCAAATATTTGTTTGGAAACAATATTTTTAACATCTTTTGATAAAATGTGTTTGATAGAAGAACAATCTATTCGTAAAATAAATTGTTGATTTAGTAAATCATCTTGAAATTTTGAAATACATTTGACTACTGATAAAATTTCTTTTTTAACAGTAGAATACTTTTGATGAACAGGTTTCCAACTACCAGAAGTAAATCTTATTAATTCTTCTTTGTTAGTATTTGGATTCATCTGTTTGAGAATACCTCCATAACCAATGTCAGAGGCATCTGTTTCAACAATTTTCTTCCAATCAACATTTGATAAACATAAACAAGGAAGAGAAGTAACCTTTTACTTAATGCGTTGAACAGCTTTTGTGTGTGCTTCAGTCCATGGAGATGGATTTTTACGAAGTCTTTTGTAAAGTAACTCAGTATCTTTAGCTAGATTTTGATAAAAATCTCCTAAATAATTAAGAGAACCTAAAAATCTTTGTAATTGCGTTTTGTCTTTAATTTCATCGGGAAATTTTGATGCAAATTCAATACTACGATTGATAAGAATAATTGTTTCTTTTTGAATTGTATGACCTAAAAATCTTATTGTAGTTTTGAATAATTGTAATTTCGGAGCAGAAACTACAAGAACATTTTTTTTTTATAACATCTTTTAAAATTCGAAGATGTTTTATATGTTGATCAATACTTTGAGAAAAAACTAAAATATCATCTATATAGACAATACAGAATTCAGAATATTTTGAAAAATTATCATTCATTATATTTTGAAATTCGGAAGGAGCAGTTTTCAATCCGAAGGGCATCGCATTCCATTCATAATGACCAAATAGAACAACAAATGCAGTTTTGTATCTATCCTTTTCAGATATTTGAATTTGCCAATATCCTGATTTTAGGTCAAATTTGGAAAATATATGAGCATTTTGAAGTCTATCTAATAAATCCTTTTTGTTAGGAATAAGATATCTTATCCATTTTAAAACATTATTTAAAGGTTTGTAATTAATAACAAGACGTGGAACACCGCGTTCTTGTTCAGCTTTGTTATTAACATAGAAAACAGTACAACTCCAAGGAGAATAACTCTTTCTAATTAATTTTTTGTCTAAAAGGGAATCAATTTCCTTTTTGCATAAATTTCTATATTCATCTTTCATTTGACTTGGACGAGCTTTTGTAGGGATTTGTTTTTCATCATAATTTGGAATATAAGGAAGAGAAACGATATACTTCTTTCTATCCCAAAAGGCATTTGGAGAAGTGTTACAGATTTCACTTAAGATTTGATTTTCAGTATCTTTAATTTTGATAATAATTTTAGGATTTTGTAATTGTTGATCAATTTTTAAACAACTAATTTCATCTTTAAGAAAATTTAATTGTTTTTCTTTATTTTGATATAAATTTTTTAATTCATTTATCATTTTTGTTTCAGGATCTGTGACAAATAAATAATTTCTTGATTATTTATTGTTCCAAAGATTCTTGTAGTATCAATTTTGATAATGGGCATAATTTGATTTAGGAAAGGGGTTCCTAAAATTGCCTGTTGTTGTAGATTTTTTACTAATAGAAATGTTGTTTCTATTGTTGTGTCATTATTGTACACATTTACTTTTGATAATTTATAATTGATTTTTAATCTACTACCACCAGCGGCAGTAAGGGTTTGAACAGTCTTTTCAAAGAATTTTGTATGAACTAATCCTTCTTGGATGCAATTAATGTCAGCGCCACTATCAACTAAAGCGATAACATTAGGGATTTGATAATCTTTGATGATTAAAGTGATTTCAATATACCATTTTTGATAGGTGACTTTGTTAAGGATATTTAAAGATTCAAAAGGATTGATTTCTTCTAAATTTGATGTTTCATTATTCTTAAATGAAAATTTTGAAGAAGAGGATGATTCATTTAAATCTCTTAATTCATTTTGACTTTCAAAACGAATTAATCTATCTTCAAAGTTCATTTGTATTTGATAAAATTGATCATATTGATCTTTTATTTGAACAATTTCATATTTTAATTGAATTACCTCAGATTGTAAATCTTGAATTGTAATAGGTTTTGAAATTTGAATTTTTTCAATTCTATTAAGAACTTCATTCAAACTATAATATTTTGGATTAAATGTTGGAATGTTTGATTCAATACTTTTTCCTTTTGAAGAATTTGTTAAATTTAATATCATCATTTCTATAATTTTTGTTTTAAGAGCAGGGTCAGAAATTTGATCTAAATTATCTATTATAGCTTGCTGATCTTTTGTTAAAACATTTAAAGATAACATATTACAACATTTGTTACTACATTCAGCTTCATCAGAAGAATAATCTGAAGTAGTTGAAGCTTCATCATTAGATTCAGAATCTTCTGATTCTGAGGAAGTTAACAACACAGCTTTGAATTGAAGTTTTAGACCTTCGTCTATATTGAGTTCTTCAATTTTCTTTTGAGTGGTACAATTTGTTGAAATATGACCATATTTGCCGCATTTATAACACTTTAGATTTTTCATATTTTTCTTTGTTGGTTTACTATTAGAAAGCCAATTCTTTCTAAAATTTCTTTTTGGTTTCCTAGTAGGAGGAGTATTGTGAAATATTGCTTTTCTTTCACGTTGATTTGGTCTATTCTTTTTAGTCTTTTGAGGTTTATTGATATTTTTTGATCTCTTTATCTTCTTTGGATAAGACATAGGTATATGATATGTGAATTGATCACAGAATTCTCCTATCTTTTTTCGACCTGTTAAATTTTGTTTTTTAAGTTGATACTGCAATTTCATATAGTTGCAGAGGGATAGACCTTCTTGTGTGGCTATACTTATGAGATGACCATAAGTACATGAAGACCAAGGAATATGACCACCATTAAGATCCATCAACTTTTGTTTAACCTTTTGAGCAAATAGAGGAGGTAAACCATCTATGAATTTCGTTTTCCAATGTTCACTATTGACATCTTTTCTTTGCATGACTTTTGTTAAGAAAACATCCTTATACCATCTAAAATGAGTTAAGGAAGGACATCTAAGATTTTGTAATAATTCTCTACTTTTTTCATCTCGTTGTTCAACAGCACCAAGAAAATGGAGAATTATAGTTTGGATAAGTGAGAAAACACAATCTTCTACTTGTGAAGTGGTTTGTTGAGTTACTCTTTGACCTTGAGGGTCAGTAGCTTCCGTAACTGTATTTTCAATTTTTACAGCTGTTAGAATTTCATTTTGTTGTATAGGGGATAATGAATGATCCCACCAACCTTTGAGTTGTCCAGTAAAGCCATTTATAATGAAAATCACAATATTACGATCTCCATTTTGAGCAGCTCTACAGACTGATGAATACATCAACATTTTATATATAACATCATAAATTTGATAATCAGATAAACCATCTATGTTCCATTCATAGATTGATTTTGCACTATAAGATTTTTGTTCAAGATAAAAATTCTCTTCGAATAATAAATCTTGAGGAGTTGGTTTTTTGTAATAAGTGCGACGAACAGTATCACCACCTGGACCTTCATCGTACTCAATTGATTTGATGATCCGTTGAGTTTGGATAAATAGGAGGATAAAATTTTTGATAATTATCGAAAGATTCTTCTATTTGATGAATATGATCGTTTGGATCATTGTCTGAATCTGAATTATATTCGGTATCTTTTATTTTTAAAGTATTAAGCTTTAAAATTTGCATTCTTTTGACTAATTCATCTAAGAATTCTTTGTCCTTATTTGGATTAGAAAAATTAAATTTACTAATAGGAATAGGAGGTTTAATATCAGGTTTTGTTAAAGGTGTTACGACCTTTGGTTTGGCAGTAGACGCTTCATCTACAGTAGGGACAATTATAATTTTATCAATTTGTTTTTCAATTCTATTTAATTGATTTTCTACAGTTTGTAGGTTGATATTTGTAAAATTATTTTGTTTGATCAGAATTTCTTCATCTACTTTTGTTTTAGTTGTATCCACTAGAGGAATAGCTTCAATAGTGTGTTGTTCTTTTTTAATAACTATTGATTCCAAAGGAGGATGCATAGATTTTGTTGTGCTGGATCCATTCTTTTTGGTCCATGTTATTTGAAATTTTTCATAGTCTTCAAGAATATTTAAATCCGATTTTTTGTTGAATAAACTTTTTCCAATACCAATTGGGAAAATACATTATTGTTAGTTTGTGATTTAAATAAGAATAATATAATTCTTTAATTTGAAGAAACTCTTTGGTATTATAATGTTTAAAGAGCCATACTTTAAACATTTCATTTTTTGGTAAATTTAATTCTTTGCTCATCAATTTTCTAATCTTTGAACCTGGTGTAAAATCCATTTAAAGATTAAAATTCATTTCAGAAGCGGTATGGGATTCTGTAGCTAAGCCCTATTTTGATAAACTCCGTGGGGAATTTGATTTGAAGAAATATTCATTCATTCAAGTTTTGATTCTTCAGGTGGTTCTTGAGAAGTAGTAGGTAATTCTGACACAGAATGTCGAGAACTAGTGTTTGGATGAGATACTCTATAAGGAGTAAAACTAGATCTGGAGGAAAAACTTCTAGATAAAGATATTTTGCTAGTTAGTGCTGGAGTAAATCTAACTTCAATATCTCTGTCACTAGTTTGAACTATTTGATCAATCTGATTATTCAAGATTGGGTTTTGAGGAATAGCATTTGGAATTGTCCAATTTTCGGGAAAAGTTACTTCTTCCTAGTTAATTAGACGAGGAATAGCAACATTTGTTGTTAACAGGTTGCTTTCGATTACCACTGTTTTGCCTATTTCTTTTCTAAGAATAGCATTTGGACATAAGGTGTTCATGACTTTGTGATGAATACGATAAATAACTGTGATCGTTTCCGATCCAGGCATAAAATCATATCCATGATTTTGAATTTGAAGAGTTAAAGCTTCAAATATATTTCTATCAGTTAAAGACAGAGTTAAATTTGGATAAACATTGAAATGGATTGGACCATGACATAAACTAGTTTGAATTATTCCCATTAAGGAAGATTTCCAGTTGTTATTTCTAGTATCTCTAAGATTTGCTTGAATGCTAGTATTTGATCCTGGTAATGTTAAGGGTTTTAAGGCAATTTGGATTAACCCTATATGAACATATTTGTATTGTTGCAAATAATTTTGAAGATCTCTTAGACATAATAATTTGATAATGGTATTATCATTATCTAAACAGATAGTTTGTTCAGATGTTTTGATAGTTCTTTTGGTTTTTAAATCAAAGAATCCTAAACTATAAATTGTTTTAGGCTCTATTTTTGGAATAGTCCATTTGTTTAATTATTGATTTTGACTTATTTCAATAATTTGTTTGTTTTTGTAAAGACTTTGATTTTCTCCAACAGAAAAATCCATTTAGATTAAGTGTTAATTCATTCATGAATGACAGATAAACCTTTTCAACATTAATCTTTAAAATATAAGTTGAACTTAATAATCAAGCCTTATTGATTATCTGATCAAACCTTATTGATTAGATAAACATACCGTATTGATTTTTTAATTATACCGTATTAATCTTCTAAATCTTTCTATGTAAATATCACGAATGTTACGAGGCATTGTTGCGCTATCACAAAGATAGGAATTTCATAATACTTTTCATTCTTCACAAGTTCAAAGGGCAAACAAGTCTAACAGCCAACTCATAGGCACAAACGACTAAAGCCCACAAAGAACACAGAAGAAGAAGATAAAAAGTATTATCAAATATGGACAACAGACCAATCCTCACCGTGATCATACACTGAAAGAGTTAGATGAATCGTATTGGGATAATTAAAGCATCGTATTGGTAAATTCAACTAATCTTATTGGTTGAACCAAACTCTCATATTGGCAAATGATTATTTAAAACAACTTAAATTATAAAGATTACCATTGAAACCCTTCTGTTCATTCACTACTGAATTAACAGATGTTTAGCCTATCATGGCTTTGATACCAAAGAGGGAGAAGGATCGACACACAGATAATAAAAATGAAAAACTTATATATATATCCCTCTCTCCCTCTCTCTCCCACTCTCCCTCTCCCTCTCTCTCCCTCCTTCCCTCTCCCCTCCTACTTGACACACCCCTCCCCCTTTTTCTTTTTCTTTTTCTTCTCCCTCCTCCTTTATTCTTTTTCTTCTTTCTTTCTTCTTCATTTTCCTTCCCTGCTTTCTCTCCTCCAGACGACGACATAGTAGCTTCCTTCCTCACGCTGACGACAGACGAAGCTTCCCCTCCTCCCCATTCCTCTCAATTTCTTCGCTTAAGGTAACCCTCTACGTTAGTTAACGAGTTTAGGCTAGTTATTCGTTGATTTCGTTGGATGTTTTTAGGGTTAGAGTTTTAGATAACTCATCAATTTTATACTAAATCATGCTAGAATGTCATCTAAAGTTTGGAATAGATAAATTAAGGAAAAACTAAACTCGTTCGATGAAAAACAAAAAATTCGACCGGAAATCGGCATTATATAGGGCACCCACGAAATTGTAATTTTTGCTATCGTTTCATGTCGCCTTTTTATAAATTAACGATTCAATGATAAACTAGATATAGTGAGGTTTCCGAAACATGTTGAATTGTTGAAAACGAAAAAAAAAAAAAAACCACATCTTTGGACGAAACTCCATCAAGGGTCTTTTTAAGTCTCAGATCTCCATCCGCAAGATTACAAATATGATAAAAATGCATACTTTAAAAAAAAAAAAAAAAATTTCCCCCTCCTAACCCAAACCACCGACTTGAATTTCGACCACTATTTTCTGCCATGCGAAACATACATCCACAATAATATTCATAATATTATAATGCTAAAAATCTATTCTAACACATATCAAAATTTACATTAACTTGTATCATCAAAAATTTTTAGAACTAATAAACCAATGGTCTGATACCATTT
>CM039503.1:11798774-11839142 GCA_022432975.1 Begonia masoniana | reverse complement strand
TGTTGTGCATGCCTCTTTTCTCTCTCGTGTTTTTCGCGACTAAACCATGTGAGCTTTGTTCGTTGGACCTCCTTTATCTTTTAATAGATCATGGTCCTTGACTTTGAGATTTATCGCTCCTCGGTTCACATCATGTAGCTTCTGTTAAATTGTCAAAACCGATAAAAAATAATAGTTACCGCATGGTTAAAAAATCAATATAGTGTTAGTTAAATTGAAATTACGTCGTATGATGTTTTGGATTAAGATTGGATCTCTAAATTTTAGTTTCAAGATTTATGTAATATATACAATATATATGAATTTTTTTTTATAAAAGGAAAGGAAATTTTCTTTCCTTCGGTAGAGTGAGAAACCAGAGAGAGGACGAGAGCTGACGTGCCAAAGAGAAGATTTTGAGGTTAGATTTGTGTTTCAATGTCTCAATCTTCAAGTTTTATCAATATATTTCAAGGGTACGTCAATTTTTAGCTATGTTTCTGTTAGTTTTCATATATTTTTGTTAGATACAATTCGAGGATGAAAAATAGAATTGTAGGTTGTCTTTGGGTTACATTGGTAGCTGTAACACCCGGCATTTTCGGTCACGTAATTGTCCCTAATTTTATTTTAATGGAATTAATTCGCGATAAATGTAATATATACTTTTTCGAATTTGGACGCCGAGAATCTATGAATTTAAGAAAATAGGGAGAAACCGTGGAAGTTAAAAAGTATGATATTTGAAACGGGAATCCGAAACAAAACCCGACGCTTCTCTCTCTCTCTCTCTATATATATATATATTAATCTCTCTCTCTTTCTCTCTCTCTCCCCTCTTACTTGACACACCCCTCCCCCTTTTTCTTTTTCTTCTCCATCCCCCTTTATTCTTTTTCTTCTTTCTTTCTTCCTCATTTTCCTTACCTACTTTCTCTCCTCCAGACGACGACATAGCGGCTTCCTTCCTCACGTCGACGACGGACGAAGCTTCCCCTCCTCTCCATTCCTCTCGATTTCTTCGATTAAGGTAACCCTCTACGTTAATTAACGAGTTTAGGCTAGTTATTCGTTGATTTCGTTGGATGTTTTTAGGGTTAGGGTTTTAGATAACTCGTCGATTTTATGCTAAATCATGCTAGAATGTCATCTAAAGGTTGAAATAGATAAACTAAGGAAAAACTAAACTCGTTCGATGAAAAACGGAAAATTCGACCGAAAATCGGCATTAAATAGAGCACCCACGAAATTGTAATTTCTACTATCGTTTTAGGCCGCCTTTTTATAAATTAATGATTCAATGATAAACTAGATATAGTGATGTTTCCGAAACATGTTGAATTGTTGAAAACGAATGTTGGATGGGAGAATGAATTTACGCTCACAAAGTGTTTGTTGAATTGTACAAAAGAGTTGTTAAATTGGTTTTAGGTTATTTGAATGGAGCTTGGAGCGTGTTCTACTTAGTTTACTAGTTAGCATTTTTGTAACGTGGTTTATGGTTCAATTATATGTGTTATAGGTTCGTGACTCGTCGAGGAAATACGTTCAAGGCTGCAAACTCTACGAACCTCAGGTAAGTTCATACGCATGTGTTGGCCCTACATCACGGAGGTACTAGGCTTTAGGTTGTCGGGTTTGTTGTTGGGTAGTTGGGTCGTAAAATACGTCATAAGTTAAGTGTGTTTGCTTTATGTATTGTCTTGATGACCTATCGTTTATTTTTATGCTTCGAGGACTTGTCTTTTCATTATGTTACGTTTATGCACAATGTATGTTCATGCATCACATTTTCAAGGAAAATCATGTAAAATGTTTTATGCACGTGATTTGAAATTAAGAAAGATAAAATGTGAATGTAAAGTACAATTAAGTGTGGGATAGGGACTGACATATGTTTTTGTCCTTCTCTGGGACTATGTAAAACCGTCATCGCCAAGGACAACATGTATTTTATCCCTCTCTGGGACCCGGCAAAACCACTAACTAAGTCATGTATATATGTGCGCCTGTTCCTTTATAAGCCCCACTTATACCACATGTCCACTTGAATGTAAATGTAAAGTAATGTTCATGTTTTTTAAACATTCATGCATAGCACGTGCATCCTTTGCATTATATGACTTTATTGAGCTTTAGGCTCATTAGTTGAACTCTATGATGTAGGTACGGATGAGGACTCAGAGCCTTAGGCCGATGTGTAGGTACAATTGGCGGGACGAGCTTGCGGGGGTTGGTTGCGGCAGTTAGGCGTATTTTGACCCATGGGTGACGTTTTGAGGTTTATGTATGTTTGTGTAGCCTTTTGGGATTTAGGAGATGTATAGGTTTTCTGTTGATGTTTTAGAACTTTTGTCTACATAGTTGCCTTTTTGAAAAATATACTGAACTGTTTGTGTAACGACCCCATTAGAGCCGAGACTGATTCTTAACTTTCGTAAATCATTTACACTAAGTTTACCCTCTATATTTTTTTTTAACAGTACTCAAGGACAATGTCATATCTGACAAAACTGAACCCTTCAAAAACTCGGCTCCCTCATAAGACTATCGACACAGTCACACGTGACATAATAAGCATCATCCGGTCACAAAACGACAAGACTTAATACTCACATCTTCCGGTAGCAAAACATCTACATCTACCGGTTGACATGTGAATCACAAGTGACATAATAATCATCATCCGATAGAAGACCTTTACCGGTGAGTAAGGAATTTCTAGCATCTGCCGATTGTAATAATCAGCATCTACCGATTGACATGTGCATCACACGTGACATATAATCATCATCCGATAGAAGACCTCTACCGGTGAGTAAGGAATTTCTAACATCTGCCGATTGTAATAATCAACATCTACCGATTTAAAACGTCTACGATACAAGGCATCCTGACTTTCACAGACTTCGACTTGACTAAAATAAACTTGTACAGGTATAAATCATAGACTCATCCAAAATACATGTAGCGGAAGACTTAATTAAAACAGGTCATTCTTCATTCTAATAATCATCTTCAACTTAGGAATTTAGTTCGACAATCCCAAAATCCATCATAATCAGAAAATCTCATCCTACTTAAGGCATCAATATTCATTATTCTTACTAACAACTTAGGAGCAGAAACCACGGGTCATACTCGCCTTTCTAGCCACAATCTGTCACCCTGAGCACCATTTAGCAACCAGTCCTAGACATCATCACTGAATTTGGAATCCACACCTGGTAGTTCTTCACCTACATCATAAGGTTTAAACTATAAGCTTAATGCTTAGTAAGGAGTGCAACGCTAACATGTATGCATGAATGCACAGTTGAAAACAACACATTTACATAATCATTGCTCATTACATTCTTGTTCATGTTCTTGTTCATCGTTTACATCACGTTCTTGTTCATCATTTACATCATGTGGATTAAGGGAGGATTTGTGCCGAAAATGGGGTTGACAGTGAAAGTGTACATAGTCCCTTGCGGGCCGTATTCATGGTCCTCCTTTTGGACAGTGACATACGTCAAACCGCCCCCAACCTTCTATTAATCCTTGTTGCATAAGTTTCATGTTCATATCTTGATCGTGAAGGAAAACATGCACTTAAAACATTTTCATATGCTTGAAAAGGAAAACAATCGTGAAGCATGAGTATGAGTACTCTCATTTCATCAGACTAAAGGGACAGCTCATTCATTCATCAAAAGATCATACTATCAACTCGAGTATCATAACCAAACAGACAATAGCACAGATAACCTTTAAACATCATAGACAACATCTACCTAGTACCCTTGTGATGTAGGGCCTTAATGGCTGGGAAACTTACTCACTCACTTACCTGGTTTCCCTTAGCAACTTGAGCACTTCACCTCGGATTTTTCTTCACCTAAAACATTTCACATTACAGAGTTAAAATAAAATCCTAAAAGTTCTAACTAAAAGTCATCTGAGAATCTAACGTACATGTATTTCTAAGTTCTTTAGTCAAGCACTTTATGTGCGTAGATCAAGTTTCCAGAACCTAAAATGCCCAGATTCGACCTAGCAATTAAACACAGTCGGTTATCTTAATGTCCAGATTCGAATCGGAAATGCCATTACTAAACACAGATTAAAAATGTTACTACAATAATTCTGCCATTGAAGAATCTGAAACTTCAAGTTCAAGCTGAAAACAGAGCTCTAAGTAACTAACCAGCAGCTACATTGTCTAAACCTTACCTAGAGCGTGGATTGTCGGGGTGGAGACTGAAGAATCGGTCGCCGAGGAAGGAGTCATTGGCAACGAGAAGGAGAGCTCTAGAGGATGAGAAATCGCAGAAGGAAAGTGTCGGCTACAGTGGGGTTTTAGTGAGGTTTAAGGATTTCTATTTTCTATTTATATCGATTGAAATCCATCTTATTTACAATTCTGCCATCACATAAATAAAATCAATTAAGATTTGGCATTTAAATTCAAAATTGTAAAGGTTAATAGTGGAGGTGACAGTTAAAGCTGTTAAGAAAATACCTGGCCGAACATTGTCGGGTGTTACATCCACCCCTCCTTAAACAAAATTTTCGTCCTCAAAAATTTATCAAGCAAAGAGCTCAAAATATTTGGCCAACATGTCCTGCTGTCGCTCCCACATGTCTTCTTCAATGCCATGATTCATCCATAAGACTTTCACTAATAGAATTTCTTTATTCCACAGAGTCTTAACTACAGATTCTAATATTCGCACTGGTTTCTCTTCATACACCAATGTCGGCTCAATATCAATCTCTGTTGGCTTAACAACCTGCGTCGGATCACGTATGCATTTCCTTAGCATAGACACGTGAAAAACATTGTGAACATTTTCCCAGTGATGGAGGCAATTGCAATTTATAAGCTGTATTACCGAACCTTGCCAAGACAGGGAATGGTCCAATGAATCGTGGATTAAGCTTTCCCTTCTTGCCAAATCTTAAAACTCCCTTAAATGGTTAAACCTTTAAGAAGACCTCATCTCCGACAGCAAACTCAAGATCCCTCCTTCTTTGGTCTGTATAGCTCTTCTGTCGGCATTGTGCAGTCATCAATCTTTTCCTAATAATGGCAATCTTGTCTGACATCTGCTGCAAAATTTCGGGGCCTAGGAGTTTTGCTTCGCCAGCTTCGTCCCAATATAAGGGTGATCTGCATTTCCTGCCATACAGTGCTTCGTATGGTGTCATACCAATGGTGGACTAATAACTATTGTTATAGGAGAATTCAACCAAGGGCAGGTATCGACTCCAAGATGTTTGGAATTCTAGCACACACGCCCTCAACATATCCTCGAGTGTTTGAATTGTCCGTTCAGATTGGCCATCTGTATGAGGATGAAATGCAGTGCTGAAGGATAACTTTGTACCAAGCGTGCCTTGAAGACTTTGCCAAAACCTTGAGGTAGACCTGGGATCACGATCTAAGACAATGGATATCGGAATCCCATGCAATCTGATAATTTCCTGAACATACAGATTAGCAAGCTGGTCCATCGTGTACGTTGTCTTTACAGGTAGGAAGTGAGCTGATTTCGTCATTCTGACAATTACAACCCAAATATTATCATAACCTTTAGTTGTCTTAGGGAATCCTACGACAAAATCCATTGCAATGTTTTTCCACTTCTACTCGGGGATCGGTAAGGGTTGAAGGGTACCACCTGGACGTTGGTGTTCTGCCTTAACTTGCTGGCATATCAAATACGACTCTACATACTTGGCAACATCCTTCTTCAAATTCGGCCACCAATAAAGTAACTTCAAGTCCCGATACATCTTGGTGCTGCCAGGATGTACAGAAAAGGGAGACGAGTGCGCCTCGGCCAAGATCAACTTACGTAATTCCTCATCACTTGGAATATACCACCGGTTCCTAAATTTCAAAATACCATCCTTGGAAAGGCTGAATTCTGAGGAGGCGTCCTTCAACTTACTCATCATGCTCTTATTTTCCTTTAATTCCTTTTGTTGTGTCTCCTTGATCCTATCCAAGATAGTTGGTTGAATGGTTACTTCTGCAAGTAGTTCCGACAGCTCAGAAACTATTTCCAATTCAAATTTCTGAACTTCCGTCCTCAATGGTATAGACATGGTTGACACCGCAGGTTGCATCGTCGTTGACATCCTGCTTAATGCATCGGCTACAGCATTAGCCTTACCCGGGTGATACTTAATTTCAAAGTCATAATCCTTAACAAACTCTAACCAACGTCTTTGTCTCATGTTCAACTCCCTTTGAGTAAAAAGGTACTTCAGGCTTTTATGGTCAGAAAACACTTCACGCTGCTGACCATACAAATAGTGTCTCCAAATCTTTAATGCAAAAACAACTGCGACTAATTCCAAATCATGAGTGGGGTAATTCTGTTCATAACTCTTCAGCTGCCTGGAGGCATATGCCACAACCTTGCCTTTTTGTATCAAGACACACCCTAGACCAACTTTGGATGCATCACAATAAACACTGAACTTCCCTTCTTCAGTTGGGAGTGTCAAAAGAGGAGCTGTCGTCAACTTCAATTTTAGTGTCTGAAACTATCTTCACAAGCTTCAGTCCAAGAGTACTTGATGTCCTTCTTTGTTAAACTAGTTAAAAGTTTAGCTATCATAGAAAATCCCTTAATAAACTTTCTATAATAACCTGTCAGACCAAGGAAACTACAGACTTCACTGGCGTTCCTCGATTGGGGCTAATCTTTTACTGCCTGAATTTTGGTTGGATCTACAGATATGCCCTCAGCAGAAATGACATGACCTAAAAAGTTGACCTTATCCAACCAGAACTCACATTTGGACAACTTGGCATAGAGTTGCTGCTGTTCTAATGTCGTCAAAACTATTCTTAAGTGTTTTTCATGGTCAGCTTTGGTCCGTGAATAAATTAGGATATCATCTATAAACACAATCACAAACTTGTCCAAATACTCACGAAACACACGGTTCATCAAGTCCATAAAAGCTGCAGATGCATTTGTCAACCCAAACGACATCACAAGAAATTCATAGTGTCCATATCGGGTTCTGAATGCTGTCTTTGTTATATCACTCTCCTTAACCTTCAGTTGGTAATAACCCGAACGTAAGTCAATTTTTGAAAATACCTTAACTCCTTGTAGTTTGTCAAACAAGTCATCAATTTGGGGTAAGAGATATTTATTCTTGATTGTTAACTTGTTCAGTTCTCTGTAATCTATACACATTCTAAGAGAACCGTCTTTCTTCTTAACAAATAGGATAGGTGCACCCCAGGGAGAACAACTAGGGCGTATAAATCCCTTTTCAACAAGTTCCTGGAGTTGGACTTTTAACTCCTTCAGCTCAACAGGTGCCATGCTGTAAGGGTTCTTAGACACAGGTGATGCCTCGGGATATGTATCGATTACAAACTCAATTTCTCTATCAGGTGGTAACCCGGGCAAGTCATCCAAAAATGCTTTTGGAAACTCTCGGACTATAGGAATATCTTGGAGTTCTACCTTATCCTTTACCCGGACATCAATTATGCTAGCTAGAAAACTCTCACAACCACCCTTCAGTAACCTTTGAGTCTCTAGTGAGGATATAATTGGTATTTTACTTATTTTTGGAATAGCTTGGAAGGAATACCGATCTCCGTTCGGGGGTCGGAACTCAACCAATCCAGACCTACAACTTATCGTGGCATAATGTCTGAATAGCCAATCCATTCCTAATATAACTTCATATCCCTTCATATCAATTACGATTAGCTCTACATATAACTTCTTATCTCCTAAAGATACAATATCACCTTTCACTATCTGTTCTGAATGTAAGGACTTCCCTGAAGGGAACATAACACTATATGACCTTCCGGCTGGCAAGAGTTCTAACCTATGCTTACATACAAACAAGGTTGATACAAACGAGTGTGTGGCTCCTGTATCTATAAGTGTATAAGCAGAAATACCACAGATCATAATTGTACCTGTTATGACCGTATGTTGCACAACATCCTCATCCTCCATCAAAGCATAGACTCTTGGCGTTACTCTCGCACGATTTAGGTCTGGCGGCATAGGGCAATCTCTGACCATGTGTCCAACCTTGTCACATCTATAGCAACGTCCAGAATATAACTTACATTCGCCATGGTGATTCTTCTGGTAGGTGGAACATGGAGGAGCTAGAGGTCACTTTCCTTTTCCTTGATCATCATTTGGATTGAAGGGTCTCTTCACACCTTTCTACTGTTGCTGCGGTCCTCTATTCGGTTGTGGTTGCCAACCTCTGCCCTGGCGCGGTGGTGGCTGAGTCTCCTTGATAAACTTCCTAGGCGGTTCACGTTGTCCTTGCACTGTTAACTCAACTTATTCCAATTCCAAAGCCTTAGCTGCCACTTCGGAATAGGGTATGTTATGGATCCCCGCACTCTTCACTCCCTGGAAGAGGCTCGGCTTCAGTCCATGGACAAACTGGTGAATCTTGTCTTCCTCATCATCCACCAGACGGGGTGCAAACCTGGACAAGGCCTCAAACTTACAGATGTAGTCAGTCACAGAACCGGTTTGTCGCAGCTGCATAAACTCCATCTTTTTGCTGGCCCAAACCGCTCGGCTAAAATACTTGTCATAAAAGGCCGTCTTGAACCACGCCCAAGTCATAGTTTCCGCATTCGTAGTGCTCTGAACTGAGTCCCACCAATGCCTTGCACCCAATGCAAGATGAAAAACAGCACATGTGACCTTGTCCCCATCTTCGACCTTGGCATACTTGAACATGTCTTCAATTGTCCGAATCCACTCTTCAGCATAAATAGGATCCGAAATTTGACCATTGAATACTGGTGGTCGAAGGCGGTGAAAACGCTCACTTCCATTGTCGTGAGTCGTATTTGAGCTAGAATTCTCTTGCTCATCCCTAGCAGCAACCCACTGCTCAATTTGGAGGGACTGATGAATAACCAACTCGGTTAGCTGAGCGATGGTGTTACTATCCTCATTGCTCTTTCTTTGTTGACCTCTTACCATTTTGAGATTCCTAAACAAGTAATCATAAACACATCTTAACGTAATGACATTACTAAAATCATAGACACTTACAGTTGTTGGAGTGTGCTCATGTGACAATCTGTGCTGGAAGGCAGTCTGCAGAATCAATTTTAGAACCCGGTTTTGCTCTGATACCATAATTGTAACGACCCCATTAGGGCAGAGACTGATTCTTAATTTTCGTAAATCATTTACACTAAGTTTACCCTCTATATTTTTTTAGTAGTAGTCAAGGACAATGTCATATCTGACAAAACTGAACCCTTTAAAAACTTGGCTCCCTCATAAGACTATCGACACAGTCAGTCACAGAGTCGATCGACATGACTCAAACATCGGTCCCATAACTTGTTCGGGCAGAAGGAAAGTGCCCTCAGACCACTCGACTTCATCGTTCGCGGGCTGCATGGATTTGCAGACATCTACCGATAGAAACACATTCCCCGAATGTCACGTGCACTTCGCGTGACTCAATAGACGTCGCCCAGTAGAAGACATCATCCGATGGAAACGAGCGTTTCACGTGACTCATGGACATCGCCCGGTAGAAGACCTCTACCGATTACTAAACGACAAAGCATACTTACCCACATCATCCGATCATAAAACGACAAGACTTAATACTCACTTCTTCCGATAGCGAAAACATCTACATCTACCGGATGACATGTGAATCACACGTGACATAATAAGCATCATGTAACGCCCCGAGTTTTCTGAACCCGATTTGTTACTCATAAGCCGTACATAACTAAGAAACCTTGGACTAAATTTAAACTCTCTCGAAAATCTAAATTTAACATTTTTTTTTGAAAAAGAAACTTCAAAACATTTAAATGCTTGCAGCGGAAATCATTTGAACCACAATGAAGTTATACAAAACTACGAAATGCTGTTGAATTGTTAAGAAACAATCGGCAATTTGAAAATTCTAGTTTAAACAGCGAAATACTAGAGAAGTCGTAGAAGTCAAACACATCTGCCGATTGATAAAGTCAACGGAAGAAGCAGAAAACAACCAAAATAGAAGACTCCTGCCGATGACGTCAGACGAATGAAAAACAAAGGACATCTCTCGGTAGACTGTATCTACCGGTGACTAGACGACAACGTGCACTCTACATCTTCCGATGACGTCAGCACGCATCTGCCGATGAGTTTACTAAGACATCATCCGATGGACTTAGACCTACATCTTCCGATGACGTCAGCTCGCATCTGCCGATCACTAAACGTCAAACGTAGTACCCACTCATACCGGTAGGGCAAATCCTACATCTTCCGATGGGACAAACCTCATGTACCGGTGACTTTACTGAGACATCATCCGATGACTATTCTTAAGGCATCTTCCGATAGAATTAACCTACATCATCCGATGACTTTTCTTAAGGCATCTTCCGATAGACAACAACACAACTTTCTCCGATAGGAAACAATAAACTTCTACACACATCCACCGATAGCTTTTACCAAAACATCATCCGATAGAAAAATTACTCGACTCCTACCGATGGACCAAACAACATGGCAGTAGACTTTACTATAAATCAAGAAAGTCCCGACTATCAAAAGGACTTAAGCATTTTACCAAAAACTATTCAGAGGCAGTTTAAATCATTGTATTGCTCAAATTCAGTAAAAACAACATTATAAAATCCAACGGAACACTAATGTCAGGAAATCTCAAAAACTAATTCAAAAGGTTGCTACCACTACTGTCATGAAAACTCAATGTACTCAGATTGAATCATTATCAATTAGACCTTCACAACCGCAGACACCAGTTAACCCGCCTCATCAGTTTACCAGACCGGAGTATGAATGTACCCCTCCAACCACATCTACTGATCTGTGCACACGGGAAATTCACCTGCAGTAATCTCTTCACCTACATCACAAAACTCATCTATTAGCCTAATGCTAAGCAAGTAAAGCAAGAAATGAAATGTGTACTGAAATGTAAATCCTAAATATGCAGTTTCTACTTTCATTCCTCAGTTATGTTGCATTCGTTCACTGGTCTGATGATCCCTGATACAATGGGAGGTGGATCAGTTTTCCCAGGGTATGAATCCATATACTCAATTAAGGGGCGGATTAATTCCGTTAACATCTGATTTGATCCCTGATACAATGGGAGGTGGATCAATTTTCCCAGGGTATGAATCCGTATGTTCGATTAAGGGGCAGATTAATTCCCTTAAAAGTGTACTGTTACGATCTGTTCACATCTCACCATGCCACTTTATGTAAATTCATTTTCGTTTTCTTTCAAAATATGATGCATGGCAACTGAAAAGAAACATTCATTCATGCACACACAAATCCTACTGTTTTGTGATGTAGGCCCGAAGGCACATACAAACTTTACTTACCTGGTCTCCTGGAAAAACTTGGTTGCAAGCTACTTTGGGTATTACTCAAACCTAAAACCATAGACAGAGCATACATTAAATTTCCTCTAATCTTCATTCTAAACCACTAGAAATCTAAGGGAAACTGTTTTGAGAACTCTAGTCATTGCATTCCCGATTTAAACTTAAACCGAAACCACCACTCGCTTACCGCCTTCTCAAAACCTCATATATCATCCCTCCTATCAACGATAGATACAATGTAACAAGAAATAGAAGCAAAACTCACCGAGTTCGGAGGAAATCGCTTGAGGAAGTCGAAGGGGGTCTCCTATCGCGCTCTGCTAAGCTGAGGAGCTGAGAATGGAGGGAAAATGAAAAAAAACAGTGGCGGCTACTTCATTAATAGTTTCCTTAAATACGTTAACCTTTATTACTATCAGATTACCATACTGCCCTCCCTTAGTCATACATTAACCTAGTCATTAATCCTCCATAACAATATTGTCTCACGATTTGATTAAATAATTAGATTGTGATTAAACCGGGTGCTACAATCTACCCTCCTTAAAAGAATTTTGTCCTCAAAATTCAGTACCTGAACAACTCAGGATGTTGGTCCATATTGTCTTGCTGGCGCTCCCAAGTTATCTCCTCTATGTTCTGGTTGTGCCATAAGACTTTCACTAGTGAAACTTCCTTGTTGCGCAATACCTTCACTGCACAGTCCAGGATCCTTACAGGTTTCTCCTCATATGCAAGAGTAGGAAGAACCTCAATGTCCTGCTGTTCCACAACCTGATATGGATCTCTTACACACTTCTTTAACATAGAAACATGGAACACATTGTGGGTTCCTTCCATAGAAGCCGGTAACTACAACATGTAGGCTGCACTCCCAACCCTTTTCAAAATTAAGAATGGTCCAATAAACCTGGGGTTCAACTTTCCTCTCTTCCCGAATCTCACAACTCCTTTGAATGGTGACACCTTAAGAAAAACTTCATCACCTACTTCAAACTCTAATTCTCTTCGTCTTTTATCAGCATAACTCTTCTGGCGGCTTTGAGCTGTCAGAATTCTCTATCGGATGAGGGCACCTTCTCCACAGTCTGCTGCACAATGTCAGGACCAAGCAACTGTGCTTCACCAACTTCATCCCAGTACAAAGGAGATCTGCATTTTCGTCTATATAATGCTTCGTATGGAGCCATGCCTATTGTTGCTTGAAAACTGTTATTGTATGAGAACTCAACCAATGGTAAATATTTACTCCAAGATCCTTGAAAATCCAATATGCATGCTTGGAGCATATCTTCTAAGGTCTGAATGGTTCTCTCGGATTGTCCATCTGTTTGAGGGTGGAAAGCTGTGCTAAAATTAAGCTGTGTTCCCATAGCCTTGTGCAAACTTTTCCAAAACTTAGATGTAAATCTGGAGTCTCGGTCTGAAACTATGGTGCTTGGAACACCATGCAGTCTAACAACTTCATGCACATACAATTCAGCAAGCTGATCCATCGAGTAAGTCACCTTTATTGGTAGGAAATGAGCTGATTTGGTTAAACGATCAACTATCACCCAAATTGCATCATGTCCTTTTACTGTCCTAGGTAATCCTGTAACAAAATCTATAGTTATTTGTTCCCATTTCCATTCGGGAACTGGTAAAGGTTGTAATGTCCCAGCAGGCCTCTGATGTTCAGCTTTAACTTGCTAGTAGACCAGACATGACTCCACATACTCCGCCACACTTCTCTTCATACCTGGCCACCAATAATGTTGCTTGAGTCCTCTGTACATCTTCGTACTACCAGGATGAACAGAAAGTCTGGAGGAATGAGCCCCAGATAGGATTTCCTTCCTAAGCTCAGTATCAACTAGAACAAACCATCTATTTCGAAACTTGAGAATTCCATCAGCTGAGCAGTTGAAATCCGACTTATCAGTAGAATCTATGCACAACTTATACTTATTACACTCAATGTCATTCATTTGAACTTCCTTTATTTTCTCCAAAATAGTTGGCCTCAAAGATATGGCCGAAAGTATGGCTGACACACAAGACACAGCTTCCAGGTTAAATCTTTGGAATTCTGTCTCTAAAGCTAATGGCATACTGAAAATCATAGATGGGGTTGATGTTGTTACTCTACTCAAAGCATCAGCCACGACATTTGCTTTGTCGGGATGGTATTTAATCTCAAAATCATAGTCTTTTACAAATTCCAACTATCGACGTTGCCTCATGTTTAGTTCCTTCTGTGTGAAGATATACTTCAGGCTCTTATGATCTGAAAATATCTCACAAGATTGTCCATACAAGTAATGCCTCCAAATCTTAAGTGCAAATACAACTGCAGCTAATTCGAAGTCATGGGTAGGGTAGTTCTTCTCATGTGTTTTCAACTGTCTAGAGGCATAAGCTATTACTTTACCATTCTGCATTAACACACAACCAAGACCAATTTTGGAAGCATCACAATAAATACTAAATTTACCATCTTAAGCTGGAAGGGTTAAAATTGGAGCATTGGTTAGTTTCTGTTTCAAGGTCATGAAACTATGTTCACATTCATCAGTCCATATATACTTCACATTTTTCCTGGTTAACTTAGTAAGGGGTGTAGCGATCCTTGAAAATCCTTCGATGAACTTTCTATAATATCCTGCTAGACCAAGAAAACTCATGATATCTGTAGCATTCTTCGGTTGAGGCCGTTCCTTAACCGCTCGAACTTTGGCTGGATCGACAGATATTCCATCTCCAGAGATCACGTGACCAAGAAAGTGAACTCTGTCCAACCAAAACTCACACTTGGAAAACTTAGCATAAAGCTGGTGCTGTCTAAGTACTTCTAACACCAAACTCAAATGCCTTGCATGCTCATCCTTAGTTCTAGAATAGATCAGAATGTCGTCTATGAACACTATGACAAACCTGTCCAAGTACTCGTGAAACACCCTATTCATGAGATCCATGAAGGCTGCTGGTGCATTTGTCAAACCAAAAGACATAACCAAAAACTCATAATGTCCATACCTTGTGCGAAAGGCAGTTTTTGGGATATCTTCAGATTTAACCTTCAGCTGGTAATAACCGGACCAATCTTAGAGAAAACTTTTGAACCCCTAAGCTGGTCAAATAAGTCATCAATTCTCGGCAAAGGGTATTTGTTTTTGACAGTTAACTTATTCAATTCTCTATAATCAATGCACATACGCATTGATCCATCTTTCTTCTTGACAAAAAGGATAGGTGCACCCCATGGTGAAAAGCTTGGGCGTATGAACCCTTTCTCCAATAGATTCTCCAATTGTTTCTTTAATTCCTTAAGTTCAGTTGGAGCTAATCTATATGGATTTTTAGACACAGGCTCGGCTCCGGGATAAATATCTACAACAAATTCAATTTCCCTATCTGACGGTAAACCGGGAAGGTCATCTAAAAACACTTCGGGGAAGTCTTGGACGATTAAGACATTATGAGGATTTGCTTTTTCCACAAGCTGTGTGTCTAGAACGCTAGCTAGGAAGCACAAATACTCTCCACACAGGGAAGGTCTAGTGTTAATAGAAGTCATCACAGACATTTTCTTACTCTTCTTTGAAGCTTGAAAGGTATGTTTCAACTTACCAGGGGGTTGAAAGCTAACTACTCCAGTTCTACAATCAATTGTGGCGTGATGTTTAAACAACCAGTCCATTCCTAGGATTACATCAAATCCTATTATATCCATGATTATAAGATCAGCAGGTAGACTTACGTTCCCTACTAACACCTTACTGTCAAGCATCACCTGGTTAGAGTGCATGCGCTCACCAGAAGGTAATGCTACGCTAAACATATGTTCAGAAGGAGCAAACCGTACATCTAGCTTATCAGCAAAAGCAGAGGCTATAAAAGAATGTGTTGCACCCGAATCTATCAAAGTAAAAGCAGGTATAGAGTTGATCAATATAGTACCTGACACCACAGCAGGCTGGTCCTCTTCTCCTGACTCTACCATGGAAAATATTCTCGGCTTTATCCTAGCAGGGCCACTCTTCGATGTTGGGCAATCTCTAACAATGTGTCCCGGCTTGTTACAGTTGAAGCATCGAAGGACTCTGGGCTTAGTGCAGTCTTTGAATGAGTGTCTAACCTCCTCACAGTTGAAACACCTTCTAGAAGTCCACCTACATTCCCCCGGGTGATTCTTCAAACATGTTGGACATTGGGGAAAATTCTTGACATTCTGCACTTTCCTTCCTGCTCCCTGGCTATTTTGGCCTTCACTTGGCCTCTTCGTTCCCCTTTGTTGGAGTGGCTGGTTAAACCTTTGCGGGGCCTCCTTTGGTCCAGCACACTTCCCTTCAGCCTCTTCCACTTCCAGAGCAGTGGACACCACCTCACTTAATGTCAAACCTTTAATACCACAAAATTTAACTCCTCACTTAATGCACAAATTTGAACACCTTATCCTCATCCTTGTGAGCAAAGTGTCCAGCAAATCTGGACAGGGACTCAAACTGCCTACTATACTCGGCCACGGACCCTGTCTGCTTCAAGTTCAGGAAATCCAATTTCTTCGTGGTCTGGACAGTACTGTTAAAATACTTTCCATAGAAAATGTCCTTGAATTGCGACCAAGGCATCGTCAAAACATCTGTGGTGGTCTCTATTGTCTCCCACCAAAGTTGAGCTTCACCAGCTAAATGAAAGGTTTCCAACGTGACTTTTTCTCCTTCTCCAATGTTGGCACACCTAAACATGCTTTCAATCTTTCTAAGCCATCCTTCAGCAATAACTGGATCAGTTGACTGTCCATCAAACGTGGGTGGTCTTAGCCTCCTGAACCTAGCTCCAGAATGTTCACCACTAGAACCCGAGTTGGCACTTCCTTGTGCTTCTCGGTTCAACAACACACCTAACTGGTCAGACTGTTGACGCACTATATCAGTCTGTTGACGCATCAATTCTGTCAGCTGTCTGATTACACTAGAGTCCTCCTCACGTCTTGGACTTGGTATCTCTCTTGGTATCCTCGGCCTTCCTGGTCGTCTAGCCATTTTGCTAAATTCCTGAATAAAGTTAAATATGTTCATAAATACCTAATAGCTAAGGTTAACGTAAACACTTACAGTTGTTGGAGCACTTCCATGCAACGATTGGCACTGATGAGTAATCTTTTGAACGGTTTAACTGAATGTCTCTGATACCATACTGTAACGCCCCGAGTTTTCTGAACCCGGTTTGTTACTCATAAGCCGTACATAACTAAGAAACCTTGGACTAAAATTTAAAACTCTCTCGAAAATCTAAATTTAATGTTTTTCTTTTAAAAAGAAACTTCAAAACATTTAAATGCTTGCAGCGGAAATCATTTGAACCACAATGAAGTTATACAAAACTACGAAATGCTGTTGAATTGTTAAGAAACAATCGGCAATTTGAAAATTCTAGTTTAAACAGCGAAATACTAGAGAAGTCGTAGAAGTCAAACACATCTGCCGATTGATAAAGTCAACGGAAGAAGCAGAAAACAACCAAAATAGAAGACTCCTGCCGATGACGTCAGACGAATGAAAAACAAAGGACATCTCTCGGTAGACTGTATCTACCGGTGACTAGACGACAACGTGCACTCTACATCTTCCGATGACGTCAGCACGCATCTGCCGATGAGTTTACTGAGACATCATCCGATGGACTTAGACCTACATCTTCCGATGACGTCAGCTCGCATCTGCCGATCACTAAACGTCAAACGTAGTACCCACTCATACCGGTAGGGCAAATCCTACATCTTCCGATGGGACAAACCTCATGTACCGGTGACTTTACTGAGACATCATCCGATGACTATTCTTAAGGCATCTTCCGATAGAATTAACCTACATCATCCGATGACTTTTCTTAAGGCATCTTCCGATAGACAACAACACAACTTTCTCCGATAGGAAACAATAAACTTCTACACACATCCACCGATAGCTTTTACCAAAACATCATCCGATAGAAAAATTACTCGACTCCTACCGATGGACCAAACAACATGGCAGTAGACTTTACTATAAATCAAGAAAGTCCCGACTATCAAAAGGACTTAAGCATTTTACCAAAAACCATTCAGAGGCAGTTTAAATCATTGTATTGCTCAAATTCAGTAAAAACAACATTATAAAATCCAACGGAACACTAATGTCAGGAAATCTCAAAAACTAATTTAAAAGGTTGCTACCACTACTGTCATGAAAACTCAATGTACTCAGATTGAATCATTATCAATTAGACCTTCACAACCGCAGACACAAGTTAACCCGCCTCATCAGTTTACCAGACCGGAGTATGAATGTACCCCTCCAACCACATCTACTGATCTGTGCACACGGGAAATTCACCTGCAGTAATCTCTTCACTTACATCACAAAACTCATCTATTAGCCTAATGCTAAGCAAGTAAAGAAAGAAATGAAATGTGTACTGAAATGAAAATCCTAAATATGCAGTTTCTACTTTCATTCCTCAGTTATGTTGCATTCGTTCACTGGTCTGATGATCCCTGATACAATGGGAGGTGGATCAGTTTTCCCAGGGTATGAATCCATATACTCAATTAGGGGCGGATTAATTCCCTTAACATCTGATTTGATCCCTGATACAATGGGAGGTGGATCAATTTTCCCAGGGTATGAATCCGTATGTTCGATTAAGGGGCGGATTAATTCCCTTAAAAGTATACTGTTACGATCTGTTCACATCTCACCATGCTACTTCATGTAAATTCATTTTCGTTTTCTTTCAAAATATGATGCATGGCAACTGAAAAGAAACATTCATTCATGCACACACAAATCCTACTGTTTTGTGATGTAGGCCCGAAGGCACATACAAACTTTACTTACCTGGTCTCCTGGAAAAACTTGGTTGCAAGCTACTTCGGGTATTACTCAAACCTAAAACAATAGACAGAGCATACATTAAATTTCCTCTAATTTTCATTCTAAACCACTAGAAATCTAAGGGAAACTGTTTTGGGAACTCTAGTCATTGCGTTCCCGATTTCAACTTAAACCGAAACCACCACTCGCTTACCGCCTTCTCAAAACCTCATATATCATCCCTCCTATCAACGATAGATACAATGTAACAAGAAATAGAAGCAAAACTCACCGAGTTCGGAGGAAATCGCTTGAGGAAGTCGAAGGGGGTCTCCTATCGTGCTCTGCTAAGCTGAGGAGCTGAGAATGGAGGGGAAATGAAAAAAAACAGTGGCGGCTACTTCATTAATAGTTTTCTTAAATACGTTAACCTTTATTACTATCAGATTACCATACTGCCCTCCCTTAGTCATACATTAACCTAGTCATTAATCCTCCATAACAATATTGTCTCACGATTTGATTAAATAATTAGATTGTGATTAAACCGGGTGCTACACATCATCCGGTCACAAAACGACAAGACTTAATACTCACTTCTTCCGATAGCAAAAACATCTACATCTACCGGATGACATATGAATAACACGTGACATAATAAGCATCATCCGGTCACAAAACGACAAGACTTAATACTCACATCTTCCAAAAGCAAAACATCTACATCTACCGGTTGACATGTGAATCACACGTGACATAATAATAGACATTGGATAGAAGACCTCTACCGATGAGTAAGGAATTTCTAGCATCTGCCGATTGTAATAATCAGCATCTACCGATTGACATGTGCATCACACGTGACATATAATCATCATCCGATAGAAGACCTCTACCGGTGAGTAAGGAATTTCTAACATCTGCCGATTGTAATAATCAACATCTACCGATTTAAAACGTCTACGATACAAGGCATCCTGACTTTCACAGACTTCGACTTGACTAAAATAAACTTGTACAGGTATAAATCATAGACTCATCCAAAATACATGTAGCGGAAGACTTAATTAAAACAGGTCATTCTTCATTCTAATAATCATCTTCAACTTAGGAATTTAGTTCGACAGTCCCAAAATCCATCATAATCAGAAAATCTCATCCTACTTAAGCCATCAGTATTCATTATTCTTACTAACAACTTAGGAGCAGAAACCACGGGTCATACTCGCCTTTCTAGCCACAATCTGTCACCCTGAGCACCATCCAGCAATCAGTCCTAGACATCATCACTGAATTTGGAATCTTCACCTAGTAGTTCTTCACCTACATCATAAGGTTTAAACTATAAGCCTAATGCTTAGTAAGGAGTGCAACGCTAACATGTATGCATGAATGCACAGTTGAAAAGAACACATTTACATAATCATTGCTCATTACATTCTTGTTTATGTTCTTGTTCATCGTTCACATCACGTTCTTGTTCATCATTTACATCATTTGGATTAAGGAAGGATTTGTGCCGAAAAGGGGGTTGACAATGAAAGTGTACATAGTCTCTTGCGGGCCATATTCATGGTCCTCCTTTTGGACAGTGACATACGCCAAACCGCTCCCAACCCTCTCTTAATCCTTGTTGCATAAGTTTCATGTTCATATCTTGATCGTGAAGGAAAACATGCACTTAAAACATTTTCATATGCTTGAAAAGGAAAACAATTGTGAAGCATGAGTATGAGTACTCTCATTTCATCAGACTAAAGAGACAGCTCATTCATTCATCAAAAGATCATACTATCAAATCGAGTATCATAATCAAACAGACAATAGCACAGATAACTTTTAAACATCATAGACAACATCTACCTAGTACCCTTGTGATGTAGGGCCTTAATGGCCGGGAATCTTACTCACTCACTTACCTAGTTTCCCTTAGCAACTTGAGCACTTCACCTCGGATTTTTCTTCACCTAAAACATTTCACATTACAGAGTTAAAACAAAATCCTAAAAGTTCTAACCAAAAGTCATCTGAGAATCTAGCGTACATGTATTTCTAAGTTCTTTAATCAAGCACCTTATGTGCGTAGATCAAGTTTCCAAAACCTAAAATGCCCAGATTCGACCTAGCAACTAAACACAGTCGGTTATCTTAATGTCCAGATTCGAATCAAAAATGCCATTACTAAACGCAGATTAAAAATGTTACTACAATAATTCTGCCATTGATGAATCCGAAACTTCAAGTTCAAGCTGAAAACAGAGCTCTAAGTAACTAACCAGCAGCTACATTGTCTAAGTCTTACCTAGAGCGTGGATTGTCGGGGTGGAGACTGAAGAATCGGTCACCGACGAATGAGTCGTTGGCAAAGAGAAGGAGAGCTCTGGAGGATGAGAAATCGCAGAAAGAAAGTGTTGGTTACAATGGGGTTTTAGTGAGGTTTAAGGATTTCCATTTTCTATTTATATCGATTGAAATCCATCTTATTTACAATTCTGCCATCATACAAATAAAATCAATTAAGCTTTGGCATTTAAATTCAAAATTGTAAAGGTTAATGATGGAGGTGACAGTTAAAGCTGTTAAGAAAATACCTGGCCGAACATTGTCGGGTGTTACAGTTTGGGCTATTAGGTTGTGCATGGATACGCTCGGTTTTTAGATCGATCCATATAGTTTAATTTCTTAAATTTCTGCCACGTTTTCTAACATGTTTTACATTACGTTTTTGTAGGATCAATATTGTCTAAGAGGGGGTGAATTAGACTTTTTAAATTTATTTTCTTAATCTAATTGCTTTCTCTCTGGTATGCAATTACTCGATTTACAGCTAACACACAAACAATAAAAGTAAAGAGAGAGAGAAAAAATAACACCGGAGTTTTTACGTGGTTCGGCCAAAACCTGCCTACGTCCACGCTTCAAGGTTTCCCCCTTGAAGATCCTTTCCTTCTCCTCAGAGAAAAACAGATCGCACTTCACGGGTGTCGATCTTCTCCCTTTTACAACAACCGGATTGCTCTTCATGGGCGACAATCCATTCCCTTTACACTTTTACAGAATAATGAATTTAGCACATGGCTACACTCTCTCAAGATAGATCTCAAGTTCAGGAATAGAGAGATGTACAGAAAACGCAGAGTATTGCAATAATTTCGCTCGTTAGGGTTCGAAGATTAATTTCAGCAAAAAAATTATTTTCCCGAGCTTCTTTCTTCAACATATATTCTGTTTAAAATCAGCTTCAGATCTAGAATGCTTCTCATCTGAAAATAGAAATATAGCTGTTGGAGAAACATCCGTACTAAGATTGTGACGGCCCAGGTCCGGATCCCGATCAGCAGGATCCGAGAACCCAGCCATCACTCCGGGCATTTAACAGAAAACGGGCACATATATATTTTTTTTAACATAACAGACCGGACCTTTAAGACAACTCCTTAAAAGTTTTCAGAAGGAGAAAACAGTCTCTGGGTTTGGAAGATAAACAGGATAACAGTAAACAGAATCGGAACGCCAAAATGGATGATAGAAGAAAAGCAGGAAGTGATGAAAACAAAAGTAAGTAAACTGGCAGAAGGAGTTGACGGAAGAAGCAGGCATCGAGTGAAATCGGTGGATGTAAGCAAAAATAATACCGGAAGGTTTAGGCAGATGACGTGGCCGGATGATGTCATCGGAAGATGTAGGCAGCAGATGAAATCGACAGGTGTGATGACATCATCAGAATCGGTGATGACGTCATCGGAAGGTGAAAGCAGCAGATGAAATCGGAAGGTATGATGACATCATCAAAATCGGTGATGATGTCATCGAAAGATGAAGGCAGCAGATGGAATCGGAAGGTATGATGATGTCATCGGAAGATGATGATGATGTCATAGGAAGATGAAGGCAGCAGATGGAATCAAAAGGTATGATGACATCATCATAATCGGTGATGACATCATCGAAAGATGAAGGCAATAGATGGAATCAGAAGGTATGATGATGTCATCAGAAGATGATGATGATGTCATCGAAAGATGTACACTTAAAACAGCAGTGAACGTGATCGGAAGATGCAGCTTTTAAGGCAGGGCTTGACAATTTTAATAGGAAGACATGCAAACCGAGGGCATAAAACAGAAGGCAATAAAAGTTTCAGATTCTCAACCACATCAAAACATGGTTCACGAGCACAACAGAAGGTATAACAGAAACTTAAGGATACAGAAAATACTCCAAACCATTTCAGAATACTTCAGAACTTAATCCAACTGTCAAATACAACACAACAGAAGACATGAAAGTTGTAGACCTTCAATACCCGATTCTAAACAAGGTTGTAGGACATACTTTACAATTGACAGATTCAAAGAAACAGACTGCATGGATAGTCCTAAAACCAGAGGTCATCCATGCACAGATTAACAGAAAATATCCCAAACAATTCTAGAATACTTTAGGATATAAACTTAACTGTCAAATACAGCGATTTTAAACATTGACACAGAATCTATACATTGTTTCAAAATCTCAGAGACAGTACAGAACTTAACATATAATTACAGAATTTCCCAAAACAGAAGTTTTTAAAACAAACATAGAACGACAGCTGATGTTTAAAAACCAGAACAGCAGAATCTCAGTAAAGTTTCACAGACTTGTACATCACTTTAAGAAAACTTAAACCTCGGGACAGAAATATGTCTGACTGCAGCAGCCACCCCCGAGAGCTCGAGCCACCAGCCACCAGCCACCTAGTCGTCAGATTGAGGCACGAAGTCCTCATTTTCGGGTTCAGTACCTACATCAGGGAGTTCACCTATGAGTCTAAAACTCAGTAAGAACATATTATAAATGCAGTGATGTAGAATGTTATGCATGAACTTTCAAAAATACAGTGACAGTACAGAACATTACGTTTTACTGGCAGAGGGGTATAAGTGGGGCTTATAGGGGAACTGGCAAGTGCACGACAGGCACAAACAGAGATACAGAACAGAACAGAAATAGATCTGGGGGCCAGTTCCCGTCCCACACTTAACCGGTACATTTCAGTCAGATTTTATCTTGCTTAACTTCAAAATCGTGTACAGAAAACAGTTTTTGCATGTCTTTCAGAGAAAACGTGTATGCATGAACGGTGCTTGAACTTAAACTGGCAGACAACAGAAATAAGACAACAGAAAGTAGATCAAAGCCAGACATTTCAGAACATAACTCTACTATTCTACCCAAAACAACCCGACAGAACAGAAAACCTAGTACCTCCGTGATGTAGGGCCTTAAGGGCCAACCTACGGATATGAACTTACCTGTTTGCTGCGGTGTTAGAAGTCCCGAACGTCTCGGTTTTTAGTAGTCTGTAAACCTAAAATGTGATTATACGGTCATTAACCCTAAACTTCTCAAAAACAGTAAATAGTGTAGTTAAACTTGTTAACTACCGACGGAAATTACCTTCACTGAAGAAAACAGAAGAATGTAGGAGAAACAAAGTGTGAAGCTTTGTTTCAGTCGCCTGGAAGAGAAGAATAGAGAGAAGGAAGGGAGGAAGCAGAGAAGTGAAATGAAAATTTCACGTAGGAGGAAGAACTTAGCTTCCTCAACAAGTTGCCAAGTGTCAGTTATCCACTGGCTATCTCCCACCAACCTTAATTTCTCTCCAATTTGTCCTTCCATTGGTTTTTAACTAAAACATTATTTAGTTAATCGATTCGGTCTCACGAATCACCTTCGTTCTATTAATCACATCGACAATTTTATTAAAAACAGTCATTGCATTAATATCGGAGTAATCCCGCTTAATTATTCGGGGAAATAATTACACGAAAAATGTCGGGTGTTACAAAGATGGCTAGCCGTTGCGTTCTGAAGTCTCTTTCGTTCATCGGCCATTAATGGTCTGGAGATAAGGCTCTGGACGACAAACACTGTTGCTTTACGGTTTATTTAAATTTCTGGCGGTGGATACTATTCACTGGATGACTTTGCCTTTGGAGATCAGCGGTGTATGTTGTCTTTAAAAATCTACCGGTGGATGTCTTCAGAGATCACTGTTCATCGGATGAAGTCTCATTTAAAATTTCAGCGGTGGATGTCTTCTGAAATTTGTCGTTTAGCTATAGGTGGATGTCTTCAGGAATTTGTCGTTTAGCTAGCGGTGGATGTGTTCTTTGAATTACAGTGGTGGATGTCTTCAGAAATTTGTCGTTTAGCTATCGGTGGATGTCTTCAAAAATTTTTCGTTTAGCTAGCGGTGGATGTGTTCTTTGAATTACAGCGGTAGATGTAGACTTTGAATGCCAGTGGTGGATGTGCAATTTTGTCGTTTTCTGCTATGTTTTGCTATCACACCCTGAACACTTAACAGAATTGTTAAACAACTAAAATACCCTTTTCAAAAGGACATTTCTACTGAAAATTTAGATACATATATATGGAGGACAATATTTAACTTATTAATCAATTTATTAATCTCATATAATTAACTTAATCAAATTACACACAATCAAAAAAACATCATCAAAAACATCGTTAGTCTTAAACATAAGTTAAGTCAACAGTTTTGAGTCGTGCTTTTGAGGTTTTTGAAGTATTTTACGTTTAGAGAGGTTGGGAAAGGTTTTTAGAATGTTTAAAGTGAAGTGTAGGTGGGAGAATAGGGTAAAGTGTGAAAAAGGGAGAAAAATGATGGATGTGGTGCGCTGGGTGCGCGGGGTGAGCAAGGTGTGCGCGGGGCGCGCACAGCCGATCGATCGTGGCTGAGGGCCGATCGATCGGCTGGAAGTCTGGATTTTGGTCAAAGAACCAGAGGGTTTGCCGATCGATCTTGCGCGGGCACGATCGATCGGCTGTGGCACGTGGTCGGCACCCGGGAGGGAGCCGATCGATCGGCTGCCCAGCGCGTGCCACTTAGGCACTGCGCACACTCGGGTGGGCGACGCGTGCACTGAATGTGTGCCGCGCACGCGACGGCAGTGCGCCATGCGCACGCGATGGCCGTGCCCCATGCGCGCGCGCCGCATGTCATGTGCACCAAACCCATTTTTTTCAAGTTTTGATTTTTAACTACGTTTCAACCCGACGTTTCGCGATACTTCCAAAACGTATTTTTTGAACGTTTTCCCACGCATTTTAAACAATTTAAACGACCCAAAAATCGAGTCAACATTACCGAAAATGACTTTAGGCTTCGATTTAGAGTTTTAAAAAGTCAAAAATTTTCACGTCCAAAATGTCCAAGTCCAACCCAACGTCAAGCCAAGTCCCGTAGCGGCCTCATACAAATAGGGTCGTCACAGTTTAGCTCAAGTGGTACCAGTGATGTGCTCCCTTGGCATATGTTGCCTGGAAGCTTGGGTTCGAATCACTGGGAAGGCATAAAAATTCTTCTCAGGAAGGAGAAGTTCATGAGTTTAGGCCGGGCCAGGCTGATGGCGGTGCGTCTGTGGGCTCCGAACCCAGCCGATGGCAGTGCGTCTGAGGGCTGGGGGTCCTTACAGTAGCTCTATGTGTTATGCTAGGTTTAATGTCGATACATGGCGAAGATCAATGGATATTACGAGTTTTTGCGAGTTTCCGTGGCTTAAAACTCATTTGTTTGATGTTTTGATTTGTCTTTGATCAATGAAACTCGCACTAGAATGATTGACACCCGTCTCGACCAGTTTATTGGTCGACCATTGTCACGACCCGCCAGGGATATGAGATAGAATGAAGAACGACTTGACCCAAAAGAGAACCAAATCGTTCAACCCATAGCAACATTTTAATTTAAAAGCAGCGAAAGAATCAAATGAGAATAAAAACCAAGGCTAAAAAAACAACATAGCTAAAATAAGATCTAATAGTGACATTATAAATAAATAAAAAATATAAGCTCCAACAATGGATGGTAGTATCTAACAATGTCTAACCTCACAAAAAAAAACCCTCGAAGAAAAATAATAAAAACTAGAAATGTGAATTTCCAAGACTACTTATGCATCGACAATTGCTGATGTCCTTGACTAAAACTTGAAAGAGAGAGTCATTTGAAGTGAGTCACCTAAATTCAACAAGGGTAAATTTTTACATTCAACAAGGGTAAATTTTTACATTCAACATTAACGTAAAAAGAAAATGTGTGAGCATGTCAAATGCAAAACATTTTCATAAAACTAGTTTATAAACAATCAGTAGAGCAAATATTAAAATAATTCCACTATAGTGTTGTGATACATACATAAAATAGGTCTTATTGTACATTATGTAAACGTTAGTGAAAATAAAGCCACTCACGAACTTCAAGCACGCCATCCTATAAACAATTCTTAATGACACGATACTTGACGATCGCTAAAGCAACGAAAATAAAGTTCATGATCAGGTTTAATATTTTGCACTTTGAGACATGACATAATTTGTTGTTTCATTGCTAAAGTTACACAAACAAATACATCCTCCAACGGTCGAATGTGTGTAAAGAAACTAAGAGTTCTTCATAGATCGATCAAACTTGGTTCATATGATTCATAAATTAAATATGCATGTTCGAATAAAAACATGTCCAGTGAAAATACATATATATTATAAACAAAACTAACAAGCCATAAAGTGGACTAGAGATGTTTAGCGAGCGAACTAGTCGCTTCAGTAACGATCTGGGCCTTGCCCGGTCTCGGGCGACGGGCTGAGCTCGGAGTTTCAAGCTCGCGAGCCTGTTGGGGATTGAGCTAGGCAACCACATTTTTTGTTATTCCTTCTCTCATTCTATCGTTAAAAGACAAAGACAACCCAGATTGTGATACGAATTTTTTTATTCATTCTCTCATTTTATTTTGTGAATATTAAAAAGTGCTCCTACCACAACTTCACCTCAAAAAAATCGTCCATTAAAAATCCAAATTTTACATAGGAATAATGCTATGAGTGGAAAAACTTTTACTTACCTACAATTAAATCCGATTAATTTAGTACCTTAATTATTTGAAGAATTTGTTACAACCACACCTTTGAAGTTCGGTCGGCCGCTCAAAGAATTCGATTGACCGAACCTTGTAGCTAAAGTGTTCAGTTGCGTGATGTCATTTAGTCGACTGAGTGATGTTACCGGTTGACTACAAGCTGATGTCTAGTCATAGTGGTCGGTTGATCCGATCGACCACGGTTCCATGTCAACAGTTGTGCGCTTTTGGTTACACTCGTGCATTGAACTTAATGCAACTAGCAAGAAGATTTTGAAGATTAGAGATAGTAAACAACAAATAAAAGGTAAAAGCATCAAAAACCTTAATTCCATTTTGCAGTTGCTTCTGTTTCTTAATTTCTCGAGTGGGATAGGGACAGAATATTAGGTAGGCGAAGTTAAATGGTAAGCACATGGATCAGGCATCTCAATTAGGGCAGAGATTTGAGAAGAACAAATAAAGTTAGAGAGATCTCACGCACAAGAAGAAGACGGCGAAAAGAAGAAGACAAACCACCTCCCCCTTCACGGGTTGCTTGCTCTACTTATCCCATTCTTCTACTCTCTCTCTCCCTTCCAATAATTTACTCTCTCTCTCTCTCTACTGTACAACTGTCTTGTTTAGAGAAAGAAAGGGAGCAAGAGAGAAAATAATGAGGCTCTATTTTCTCTTCCTGATCTTGTTCTTGGTCGATGAGGCTTTGAACGGAGTGAACTCAGCTGCTCCGGGAGTGCAAGTGAAAGGCGGGAGCATTTCGAAGGTGGAAAACGCAGTAAACTTCCACATTTACTACGGCCAGTCGTTTAAGGTCATCAAGAACTCCATCGATGGAAAGAGCTACCTTCTTCTCCAGGTTTACCCTCTTCCCTCACGTTCGTCCCCATGTTCTGTCGTTGATGGTAGAACGAACAAGATGAGTTTATTTAAATAATTAATTTACAGGATAATTCAAAGTTGGCAGAGAGGACAAAATATTGTACATCGAGGATCAAGTCCTTCGTCATTCCCCTCTCTAATTATTCTGTTGACACTGATTCCTTTCCAGGTAATCCTAACAATTTCATATATTTTCTATTTTTTTCTTAATTAATTTGAAGGATTGTTTCTAAAATAAAGATCTAATATTTTTTTAGGATAAAAGTCATTTTTACCCTTGAAGTATGATATTTTTTTTAAAAACATCATTACAGTATTAACCATAACAAAACAAACCTTAAATTATCAAAAACCTATCAAAAAAACTTCTGGCAGTCGACTGATATCTCCTCGTTATGCATTTTACACATAGAACGGTCCCCCGTTATGTCGGGCCGTTCTCCATGAAGGGGATGAGTTTGGGGGTGGAAACCCCCACGCGCACGGGCGGGCGGAGGGTCTCCACTCCCAAACTCACCCCTGCATAAAACAGGGGACCGCTATTGGAGAACGGTCACCGTTATCCTGCAGCGCAGCCTGTGACCAGCCAATAATTGATCACGAGAGGGCGAATGGTCCACCATTCTCTCAAGAGCAGTCTTTCATTCTCCCGCCCATGATCATTTATTGGCTGATCATGGGTTGCGCTGTAGAAAAAACGGGGGACCATTCTCTAAGAGCGGCCCCCCGTTCTCCCACCCGTGATCAATTATTGGCTGATCACGGGTTGTGCTGCAGGAGAACGGGGAACCGTTCTGGGAGAGCGGTCCCCCATTCTCCCGCCCTATTTAAAGAGTCGTCCACCCTCTATTCTCACCACTTCCAAGTTCTCTAACTCTCTAAAACTTCTCCACTATTATTTTGCTCTGGAGAATTTTTGTTGTATAAGCAACGATGATGGATTCTGATTCACCTAGAGCAGTTGATTTAGACGAGCCAACAACTTTTGATGTCGATATGGATTGGTATTTGCACGCCACTCCTGTATATAGTGATCTTCGAGCATTCGATCACTTAGATGGAAATGAAGAAATCAAAGTGCATTCGACCTCCAGAACTCTAGACGAGGAACTTCGAACACTAGTCGGTTTGGAAAATAATGAGATGGAAAACATATTGGTAAGAGAAGAAATCTCATAGTTTTTTTTTTTTTGGAAACAATATAGTTATTTAAAGGATATTAAAGCGGAAATAGTCAAATATACTTTGAAAAATAGTTATGGGATCAAATTCATGAAAAGTGACAGGGGCGACTGACAGCTGAGTGTGAAGACGAGTGTGAGTGGCGACTGTATGCTTTTCAGATGCAAGACAAGCTAACGTTTCAAATACAGAGTTTGATCAATTCTCGTAGCTGTTTGAGGAAAATTGAGAATTGACACGCTAAAGCAAAATGGGTGGCATATCATTATATGGATAAGTTCAAAAGTCAACCTATGTGGGAAATCTCTTCCATTATCGAGAAGTGAAGAAGGATTTGACTGTCCACATTACACCAAGTATTGCTAGAAGAGCAAGAAGCATAGCTCGAACAATTAACAAAAGCAAAAGCGACAAACAATACAAGATAGTCTGGTCGTACGCAGTAGAAATATGTATATCAAATTCGGGTAGCACATTACAAATACATACTTATGAGATGAGACATGATTAATTGGTATGTCAAAGAATATATATGTGTATGGCTGCTTGCAAGGTAGGTTTACTGCAGTACGGTCGCCCTATTATCTGTTTAGATAGTTGTTATTTTAAGGGTTCGTGTCCCGGCCAATTATTCACAGCCGTCAGTATTGATGGGAATGATAGAATATATCCCGTTGCTATTGCCAACGTTGAAAAAGAGTGCACGGACACATGGACGTGGTTCTTGCAATATTTGAAACGAGACCTGAACGCTGGATCGGGAGCAGGATGGACAATTATTTTAGATCGACAAAAGGTATATTACATTCTCAATTGTTATTTCAAAATAGTGGCGCTGTTGTAATTATATTATTTGATACTGACTCTATTTTTCTTTTCAAATATTAGTAGTGTATTTGTACTATATAAGTAAGTTTTGTTTAGGAGATTGGATTTTGAGTGGGACCGTTTGTGATCCCTTTAGCCTTTCCTGGGAATTTACTTGGAAAGATAATTCTGTCTAGAAGATTGTCTAGTACAGTCTTTTCTGAGAGATATCCTGATCAGTACGCTCCAAGTTATATTGTTTTATGTTGACTCTGTTTTTCTTTCCAATATTAGCGTTTGTTGAAGGCTGTGGAAGAAGAATTTAAAGAAGCTGAACACTACTACTGCCTCTGGCATATGTACGCAAATTTTAAAAGCCAATTTTGGGACAGTGCCTACAGAGATGCTATGTGGAATGTGGTCAGGGCAACCACAATGTGGCATTTCGAAATAGAAATGAGGAAATTACACTAGTTTAGCCCAAATGCCCACGCATGGCTTCGAGCAGAAGAGTCTAGATTTTGAGCTAGTCGTGCATTTTCTTCAAATCCCAAGTGCAAAATGAGATTGAATAATTTATGCGAGTCATTCAATACAGTTCTATTGCCGGTCAGGGACAAACCGATCTTGACCAAGTTCGAAATAATCCGAAAGTGCTTGATGATTTGCATTATGAAAAAAATTTGAGCAGTTAGCCCAATCAACAGGCCTCATGTATCCTCAGATAAAGAAAAAACTTGAGAAGCTAGAAAGTGCAGCTTGAAGTTGGAATGCTCGATTTGCGGGAGCTGCACAATTTGAGGTCAGCAACGGCTACGAACAATACGTGGTCGACATGAATACCAGTGTGTGCAACTGCACCAGGTGAGAGCTTATTAGAATCATGTTTGACAATTCCATTCCATGCATGTATTTCATGAGACTAGCACCGAAAAATTACGTACATCGATGCTATCACCAGGCAACTTACATGCAGATGTACTCACAGTTTATTCAACCTGTGAGCGGTCCCCAAATGTGGTCGCAAATACCAGATCTGAAGGAACTGATCCTGCCGAGAAGATATCGCCAACCTGGTAAGCCAAAGAAGACAAAAGTGCAAGATGTTGATGAGCTGTCAAGTTTGACAATTAGTATACGGAACTCAAACATGTCATGCGGTATATGTCGACAGAAGGGGCACAATAGTAACATTTGTCCTCACCGGGGATACACTTTAGACACTGCTTCTCAAGACACGTTTATGGGTTTCAAAACATTTGACGGGACGCAGGTACAGTTCAACATATTTCGCTCGTAAACACAGTCATTTTTCAATATAGTTTTTATTATGTGAAGAAATTTGCGACGCGCGGTCGAGACATAAATTATTGACTATCGTAATTTCGCTCCTTGTTCCATTTTTTCAATTTTATAAAAATTTTACTTGAATACATTACTTTTGTATAGAAATATATATTCAAATAATTTATAAATAATTACATATATATTTTAGATTATTCAAATTATAATTATTTATTGTAGTTTATTTTGCTAATACTTATCTATTTTAGGTTATTCAAATTATAATTATTTATTTATTTTATTTTATTTTAAAAATACAAAAATAAATTAAAAAAATGACAGATTTTCATTTGTTTTATAATTGCCTCATAGCTATCTTCAAATAATTCTTGAATATTCAAATCACAAATATATACCTAACAGTCAAGTCCAATTCAAATATAAACTAAATGGTACTATAGAATAAAAATAAACAAAACTAAAATGACAAACAAATATTAAATAACCAACAACCAGATCCACCACATAACCTAGACTAAATGACAAGCATAGGAATAAAGTTACAAACTAAAATTAAAAGTACATTAACTAAACTATGGTAAGGGTGAGACATCGTCTTCATCACAGTCTTCACGCCGACACTCGAAGGAGTCTGCGAGCCATATATGGAAAAATCTGAGCTCATTCATCCTCTCCTCCATCCTGTCCCATCTCTCCTCCATCCTGTCCTACCTATACTCTCACCTCTGCTCCATCCTGTCAGGCCTCTTCTCCCACGTACTAGCATCCAGGAGGTACAATGGTTGTGTGGTGGCGGTGGCAGTGGCATCCTCAGTGGCGGTTGCGTCCTCCATCGGAACATCCCAAGATTTAGAGGCTCCGGATCTCCCTTGAGCATCCAAGACCCGTCGACTTCGACTAGGCCCATCCGAGTCAAATGAGTCCTGTCAATACATCGAAAGATCTGTGTGATCTCATGTGCTCTCCACTCAACAGCTGAAGATATCGTGGACAACCTTCCAAATCAAAGTCTCGTACGACAGATTCTTATTCTTGGTTCGCCCGACCTCATTCATGTGACCTACAATCATGTATCCCGGGTTGAACATCGTGCCGCCGTAGAGCTTCTCCATTACATACAGATCCATCTAGCTGACGAGATCTCTATGACCATCTTTCGGTAGAAGGGTGTGACTGATCAGGTTGTGAAGAACCTGAGCTTTGAAGTTCAGATTCTTCGATCTCGGCTTCACGAACACTGCAATGCCAGAATTGCAGTGGATTTTCCTAAGAAACTCTAGTCTCTTTGCTGTTTTGGCAAAATCACACTCTCGGGAAGTGTGATAGTATCTTATCGCGTCTTCTGCAGAAAATCTGAGCAATTCGTTGATAATAGCTAGAGATACAACCATATCTGTACCGAATAGGTACGTCTTCAAGTAGCCCGACCTCCGGGTACAACTTAAGTTCGCATAAAATAAGCAAACAATTATGTCGCAGCTGTGGTCCCTCATGTCGTACAACCCGTGCAAGAAGATGACGTCGAACATCTCCTTGATCTCCAAAGACTCACAATCACTAAAGTTGGTAGTCTTCCCATAAGTAATCTAGCGGATTCCCATATCCTGCTTGAACTGCTCTTGACACCCCTAGTTACGAAATTCCATGGATAAATAACCAGGAGGCGGTTGCGGCACTTGATCTGGCGCCCGATTTGATGGGCCACCTTCTGTCATCTAGGTAGTCTTTCGACCAATAAACATTCTTGGGGGGGAGGGGGGGGGGGGGGATATTTGGGTTTGAGGTTTTTTTTTTTTGGATTTTTGAATTTTCAGGTTTTTTGGGATTTTCGGTGAGAAAACAAAGCATATTTGAGGACTTTAAGTGAGAAAAAACCCGATTTTCACAAAAACATCAAGGGTTTTTGGCAATTTTCAGCTTAGGCTTAGGGTTTTTTATCGGTTTTGGGATTTCCTCGAAGGTTTTTTTTTTTTTTCTACAAATTTTGGCAAAAATAGTCAGATCTGAGAATTTTTGCTACAAAACGCTTGGATTTGAAGATTTGGATGAGAGAAAAATCAGTTTTCTAAAGAAAAATCATCCAAATGGGGGTTGTCGGCATTTATCCTAACGTATATCGGTCCCTCATTTGAGGGTGCCCCCGTGTGTTCTTGTAACTGGGACAGTTCTAGTGGGGGGTCTCCACCCCCCACGTGGAGAATGGGAGACCGCTGTTGGAGAACGGTCCCCTGTTCTCCACGTGCGTTGCACATGGAGAACACCCCTACACAATGGTCTCACATGGAGAACGGTCCTCTGTTTTCCATGTGCGTTGCACATGGAGAACACCCATCGAAGTATGGTATTTAAAAAAAAAAAAACTCTCACAATATTAACCCTAACAAAACAAACCTTAAACTACGAAAATGAGTAAGATATTTTACCCTTGATTTTCTATGAAAAAACCTATGGCAGTCGACCGACATCACCATGTTCTGCATTTTATACATAGAACGAGGGACCGTAACGGCTCCCCGTTATGTCAGGACGTTCTCCCCGTGCAACGCACGTGGAGAACATGGGACCATTCTCCAACAGCGGTACCCTATTCTCCACGTAGGGGGTGAGTTTGGGGGTGGAGACCCTTTGCTAGAACGGTCCTCGTTAGAAAAACATTCGGCCGGGGGGGGGGGGGGGGGAGGTACTCTCAAACGGGGGACTGATATGCATTAGGATAAAAGCCGACAGTCTCTATTTGGACGATTTTTCTCCCGTCAAAATCCACTTATCTAAGCATTTTGCTGCCAAAATTTTCAGATCCGACCGTTTTTCACCAAAATCTGCAAAAAAGCTTCGAGGAAATCCCAAAATCGAGCCAAAACCCTAAGCCCAAGCTGAAAATGGCAAAAACCTTGATTTTTTAGCGAAAAGCCCAAAACTAAGGGTTTTTTAGCGCTGAAAGTCCCCAAATCAACTCTGTTTTCTCGCCAAAAATCCCAAAAAATTCAAAAATCCAAAAAAAAAAAACCCTTCAACCCGAAAATTGCTCCCCAAGAATGTTTATTTGTCGAAAGGCTCCCCAGATGGCAAAAAGTGGCCCATCAAACCGGGCGCCGGATCAAGTGCCGCAATCGCCTCCTGGTTATTTATTAATGGAATTTCGTAACTAGGGGTGTCAAGAGCAGTTCAAGGAGGATACGAGAATCTGCTCGATTATTTATGGGAAGACTGCCAACTTTAGCGGTTGGGAGTCTTTGAAGATCAAGAAGATGTTTGACGTCATCTCCTTGCATGGGGTGTACGACATGAGGGACGACAGCTACGACAGAATTGCGTTAGGATAAAAGCCGACAGCCGCTATTTGGATGATTTTTTCTTAAGAAAATCGATTTTTCTCTTGTCAAAATCCTCATATCCAAGTGTTTTGCAGCCAAAATTTTCAAATCCGACTCTTTTTTGCCAAAATCTGCCAAAAAAAAACCTTCGAGGAAATACCAAAATCGAACCAAAATCCTAAGCGTGAGCTGAAAATTGCCAAAAACCCTCGGTTTTTAAGTGAAAAGCCCAAACTGAGGATTTTTTTTTTTGTGTTGAAAGTCTTCGAATCTGCTCTGCTTTCTCACCAAAAATCCCAAAAAACCCAAAAAGTTGAAAATCCAAAAACACCCTTCAACCCAAAAATTACCCCCCAAGAATGTTTATTAGTCGAAATGGTCTCCGGATGGCAGAAGGTGGCCCATCAAACCGGGCGCCTGATCAAGTGCCGCAATCGCCTACTGGTTATTTGTCCATGGAATTTTGTAACCAGGGGTATCAAGAGCAGTTCGATGGGGATACGAAAATCCGCTTGATTATTTATGGGAAGACTACCAACTTTAGCGGTTGGGAGTCTTTGAAGATCAAGTAGATGTTTGACTTCATCTCTTTGCATGGGGTGTACGACATGAGGGGCGACAACTGTGACAAAATTGTTTGCTTATTTTATGCGAACTTGGGTAGTATCAGGAGGTAGGGCTACTTGAAGACGTATTTATTCGGTACAGATATTGTCGTATCTCTAGCTCTTATCAACGAATTGCTCGGATTTGCCGCAGAAGATGCAGAGAGATACTATCACGCTTTCCGAGAGTGGGATTTTGCCAAAACAGCAAAGGCACTAGAGTTCTTTGGGCAAATCCATTGTAATTCGGGCATTGCAGCATTCGTGAAGTCGAGATCGAAGAATTTGAACATCAAAACTCGGGTTCTTCGCAACCTGATCAGCTACAGCCTCGTGCCGAGGGATGGTCATAGAGATCTCGTCAGCTGGATGGATCTGTATGTCATGCATAAGCTTTACAGCGGCACAATGTTTGACCTGGGATACATAATTGTAGGTCACATGAATGAGGTCGGGCTAACCAAGAATAAGAATCTGCCGTACAGGACTTTTATTTGGAAGATCATCCTGTGATATCAGCTTCAGCTGCCCAGTAGAGAGCACATGAGATCACTCAGATCTTTCGATGTATTTGACAGGACCCATTTGACTCAAATTGGCCTAGTCAAAGTTGACGGGTCTTGAATGCTCAAGAGAGATCCCGGAGCCTCCACATCTCAAGATGTTCCGATGGAGGACGCTCCCACCACCGAGAACGCCACTGCCACTGCCACCGCACCGCCATTGTATCCCCCGGAGGCTAGTACGTGGGAGTAGAGGCTTGACAGGATGGAGCAGAGGTGAGAGTATAAGTAGGAAAGGATGGAGGAGAGATGAGACAGGATGGAGGAGATGATGAATGAGCTCATATTTTTCCATATACAGCTCGCAAACTCCTTCGAGCGTCAGCGTGAAGACGACGATGACGACGATGTTCCACCCTTACCATAGTTTAATTAATGTACTTTTAATTTTACTTTGTAACTTTATTTCATGTATGTATTTTGATGCACTTTACTTTATACTTGTCATTTAGTTTAAGTTATGTGGTGGATCTGACTGTTGGTTATTTAGTATCGGTTTGTCATTTTAGTTTAATTTATTTTTGTTCTGTAGTACCATTTAGTTTATATTTGTAGTGGATTTGGTATATATTTGTTATTTGAATATGCATGATTTGTTTGAAGATAGCTATAAGGAAGTTATAAAACAAACAAAATTCTGCCTATTTTTTTAATTTTATTTTGATTTTTTTTTTAAATAAACTAAAAGATATAAATAATTATAATTTGAATAACCTAATATATATATATATATATATATATATATATATATATATATATATATATATATATATATATATATATAATTATTTAAATATATATTTCTATACAAAAGTAATGTATTCAAGTGAAATTTTTATAAAATTGAAAAAATGGAACAATGAGCGAAATTACGACAGTCAATAATTTCTGCCTCGGTCACACGTCGCAGATTCCTATATATAATGAAAACTATATTAAAAAAGAATGATTGTTTTTACAAGTGAAATGTGTTGAACTGTACCTGCGTCCCGTCAAATGTGTTGAAACCCATAAATGTGTGTTGAGAAGTAGTGTCTGAAGTAGATCCCCGGTAAGGACAAGTGCGACTATTGTGTCATTTTTGCTGACATATACCGCACGATATCTTTGAGTTCCGTCTACTAATTGTCGAACTTGACGGCTCATCAACATCTCGCACTCTTGTCTTCTTTGGCCTACCAGGTTGGCGATATCTTCTGGGCGGCATTAGTTCCTTCAGATCTGGTATTTACGGCCACATTTGGGGACCGCTCACAGGTTGAATAAACTGTGAGTATATCTACAAGTAAGTTGCCCGGTAATAGCATCAATGCACGTAATTTTTCGGTGTCAAGTCTCATGAAATACATGCATGGAATGGAATGGATACACGAGATTCTAGTAAGCTCCCACTTGGTGTAATTGCACACACTTGCATTCATGTCGACTATGTATTGTTCGTAGCTGTTGCTGACCTCAAATTGTGCAGCTCCCGCAAACCAAGCATTCTAATTTAAAGCTGCACTTTATAGCTTCTCAAGTTTTTTCTTTATCTGGGGACAACGAGGCCTGTTGCTTAGGCGTTACTCAAATTTTTTCACAATGTGAGTCATCAAGCACTTTCAGATAATTTCGAACATAGTTAGGATCGGTTTATCCTTAGTCAGCAATAAAACTGCATTGAATGACTCGCACAAATTATTTAATCCCATTTTGCACTTGAGATTTGAAGAAAAGGCATGACTAGCCAAATATCTAGGCTCTTTTACTCGAAGCCATGATTGGGCATCCGAGCTAAACTGGTGTAATTTCCTCATTTTTATTTTGAAATGCCACCTTGTGGTTGCTCTGGCCGTATTCCACATCGCATCTCTGTAGGCTCTGCCCCGAAATTAGCCTTTAAAATTTACGTACATATACCGGAGGCAGTAACGGTGCTCGGCTTCTTTAAATTCCTCTTCCACAGTCTTCAGCAAACCCTAATATTTGAAAAAAAAAAAAAACAGAGTCAACATAAAACAATATAATGTGGAGAGTACTGATCAGGATAATTTCCAGGAAAGACTGTACTAGACAATCTCCTAGATAGAATTACATTTCTAAGTAAGTTCCCAGGAAAGGCTGGAGGGGTCACAAACGGTCCCATTTAAAATTCAGTCTCCTAGACATAATTTATTTATACAGTACAATTACAACACTAATATTTGAAAAGAAAAACAGAGTCAACATCAAATAATATAATTACCACAACACCCCTATTTTAAAATAACAATTGGAAATGTATTATACCTTTTGTTGATCCGAAATAATTGTCCATCCAGCTCTCGATTTAGTGTTCAGGTCTCGTTTCAAATATTGCAAGAACTACGTCTATGTATACATGCACTATTTTTCAACGTTGGCAACAACAATGAGATATATTTCATTGTTGACATCAATACTGATGGCTGTGCGTAATTGGCTGGGACATGAGCCCTTAAGATGACAACTATCCAAACAAATAATAGGGCGACCATACTACAGCAAATATGTCTTGCAAGCAGCCATGTACATATATATTCTTTGACATACCAATGACTCATGCCCTATCTCGTAAGTATGTATTTGTAATGTGCTACCTTGATTTGATCTACATAATTCTGCTGCGTACGACAAGACTAGCTTGTATTGTTCGTCGCCCTTGTCTTCGTTAATTGATCGAGCTACACTTTTTGCTCTTCTGACAATACTGGGTTCAATGTTGACAGTCAAATCCTTCCTCATTGTCTTGATAATGGAAGAGATTTTTCACATAGGTTGACTTTTGAACCCTTCCAGATAATGATCTGCCACCTATTTTGCTTTAGCGTGTCGATTCTCAATTTTTTTCGAACAACTGTGAGAATCAATCAAATTTTTTATTTGAAACGTAAGCTCGTCTTGCATTTGAGAAGCATGCAGTCGCCACTCATACCCTTCTTCACACTCAGCCATCAGTCTCCGCTTGTCACTTTTGATGAATTTGATCTCATAACTATTTTTCAAAGAATATTCGACTATTTCTGCTTGAATATCTTTTAAATAACTATATTGTTTCCAAAAAAAAAAAAAAAAAAATCGATGAGATTTCTTCTCTTACCGTTATACTTTCCACCTCATCATCATCCGAACTGACCGGTGTTCGAAGCTCCTCATCTAGAGTTCTAGAGGTCGAATGTACCCGATTTCTTCATTTCCAGCTAAGTGATTGAATGCTCGAAGATCACCATATGCAAGGGTGGCATGCGAATACCAATTCATATCGACATCAAAAGTTGTTAGTTCATTTAAATCAACTTCTCTAGGTGAATCAGAATCCATCGTCGTCGTTTATACAACAAAAATTCTCCAAAGCAAGATAATAGAGGAGAGGTTTTAGAGAGTTAGAGAACTTGGAGGTGGTGAGAATGGAGGGTGAGCAGGTCTTTAAATAGGGCAGAAGAACGGGGAACTGCTCTCCCAGAATGGTCCCCCGTTCTCCTGCAACGCACCCCGTGATCAGCTAATAATTGATCACGGGCAGGAGAACTAGAGGCCGCTGTTGGAGAACGGTCCCCCGTTCTTCTGCAGCGTAGCCTGTGATAAGCCAATAATTAATTTAGGGCGGGATAATGGAAGACTACTCTAGAGAGAACGGGGAGCACGTTCTAGCGGGGGGTCTCCACCCCCAAACTCACCCCCTACGTGGAGAACGCTCGACATAACGGGGGATCGTTCTAACAAGAACGGTCCCTCGTTTTGTGTAAAAGGTTGTGGGGTCCTCAATACAACCTCCGTTCTCTCTGCACTTCACGTTATAACCTTGAATGTGGAAAATGGTAACTTTGGTTCTCACACAAGTCCTGTATCACTCAACCTCATTTGCTTGGACGTTAAACACTTTTGGAACCAAATCGATTGAAGTGAGTTTCTTAATGCTTCATTCAAACGTATTACTAGTCTTAATTTACCTCGTCCATGAAGGTTGTTGGGTCATCAAACACGTCGTTCTCATCACTTCAAGTTAAACCGTGAAGTGTGCAATGGTAACTTTGGTTCTAACCCACAATCCTGTCGCACTCAACCTCATGTGCTTATACGTCAACCGTTTGTAACAAAATCGATTGATGTAATTTTTTATGCTTCATCAAACTTGTGCACATGGTCCTTAATTACTCCGCCTTAAGGTTTGTTAAGGTATTCATCGCGTCGTTCTCGTCAGTTCAGTTTAAAACCTTGAATGTTAAATGGCTAACTGTTGGGTTTCTAACCACAATTCATGTAGCACTCAACCTCATTTGCTTAGATACTTTCCACTCTTTTTGGAACCAATTATTGAAGTGAAGTTTCTTATATGCTTCACAACGCATTACGACGTGCTTAATTATGCTCCATGAGGTTGTTGGCTCCTAAATTACCACACGGCGTTCCTCATCACTTCAAGTTAACACCTTGACTGTGAAATGGATAAGTTTTGGTTCGACCACAAGTCATGTAGGCAACTCAACGCTCATTTGCTTTAATAAACTCACTCCTTTTGAACTAGACGATTGTAGTGAGTTTCTTATGCTTTATCCAAACGCATTACTAA
>CM039503.1:11709779-11798674 GCA_022432975.1 Begonia masoniana | reverse complement strand
GACTGTAGGACTAGTAGTTAGGTTCCAACCCCTGACGGTTTTAAATCCATACCTTCCAAGCGTTAAAGAAGAGGGGGAATGTCTGTTATCAACGATTAAATTGTAAAACCATAACCAGATAGAGAGTACCTATGCTTACTTGGCCAGTGTCTAGATACACAATTCGTAGGAAAAGCAAAACACCACATGTCCAGGTGCACCAAAACCCATTTTTTTTTCAAGTTTTGATTTTTAAACACGTTTTAACCCGACGTTTCGCGATACTTCCAAAACATATTTTTTGAACGTTTTCCCACGCATTTTAAATGATTTAAACGACCCAAAAACTGAGTCAACGTTTTACCGAAAATGACTTTAGGCTTCGGTTTAAAGTTTTAAAATGTCAAAAATTTTCACGTCCAAAATGTCTAAGTCCAACCCATCGTCAAGTCAAGTCTCGTGGCGGCCTTATACAATAGGGTCGTCACAGTTTAGCTTAAGTGGTACCAGTGATGTGCTCCCTTGGCATATGTTTCCTGGAGGCCTGGGTTCGAATCACTAGGAAGACATAAAACTCCTTATCAGGAAGGAGAAGTTCATGAGTTTGGGCCAGGCCGGGCTGATGGCGGTGCATCTGCGGGCTCCGAGCCCAGCCGATGGCAATGCGTCTGAGGGCTGGGGGTCCTTACAGTAGCTCTATGTGTTATGCTAGGTTTAATGTCGATACATGGCGAAGATCGATGGATATTATGAGTTTTTGCAAGTTTCTGTGGCTTAAAACTCATTTGTTTGATGTTTTGATTTGTCTTTGATCAATGAAACTCGCACTAGAATGATTGACACCCATCTCGACCAGTTTTGTGGTCGACCATTGTCACGACCCGCCAGGGATATGAGATAGAATGAAGAACGACTTGACCCAAAAGAAAACCGAATCATCCAAACCATAGCGACATTTTAATTTAAAAGCAGCGAAAGAATCAAATGAGAATAAAAACCAAGGCTAAAAAAACAATAGAGCTAAAATAAGATCTAATAGTGACGTTATAAATAAATAAAAAATACAAGCTCCAAAATAACAGTTCTATAAAATAAATAATAACAATGGATGGTAGTATCTAACAATGTCTACCCAAGTGTGAAGTCGTTTGTCAAAAAACCTGTTCGTATCTATATGTGATGAGGTTGATATATCCTATTTTGAGCCTTGGTATTTAGAGAGTGTAAATCCGATTTCTCTTCCCCCATGGCTTCGTGCCAAGTGTCATAGGGGACCCTCGAATCCTCTTCTTTCTTTTGAGATCTTAGCACAGTTTTGTGGCTAATGGCCTCTTCCACAAAAAAATCTCTCGAAGAAAAATAATAAAAACTAGAAATATGAATTTCCAAGACTACTTATGCATCGACAATTGCTGATGTCCTTAACTAAAACTTGAAAGAGAGAGTCATTTGAAGTGAATCATCTAAATTCAACAAGGGCAAATTTTTACATTCAACATTATCATAAAAAGAAAATGTGCGAGCATGTCAAATGCCAAACATTTTCATAAAACTAGTTTATAAACAATCAATAGAGCAAATATTAAAATAATTCCACTATAGTGTTGTGATACATACATAAAATAGGTCTTATTGTACATTATGTAAACGTCAGTGAAAATAAAGCCACTCACGAACTTCAAGCACACTATGCTATAAACAATTCTTAATGACACGATACTTGGCGATCGCTAAAGCAACAAAAATAAAGTTCATGATCAGGTTTAATATTTTGCACTTTGAGACATGACATAATTTGTTGTTTCATTGCTAAAGTTACACAAACAAACACATCATCCAACGATCGAATGTGCGTAAAGAAAACAAGAGTTCTTCATGGATCGATCAAACTTGGTTCATATGATTCATAAATTAAATATGCATGTTCGAATAAAAACATGTCCAGTGAAAATACATATATATTATAAACAAAACTAACAAGCCATAAAGTGGACTAGAGATGTTTAGCGGGCGAACTAGTCGCTATAGTAACGATCTGGGCCTTGCCCGGTCTCGGGCGACGAGCTGAGCTCGAAGTTTCAAGCTCGCGAGCCTGTAGGGGACTGAGCTAGGCAACCACATTTTTTGTTATTCCTTCTCTCATTCTATTGTTGAAAGATAAAGACAACCTAGATTGTGATACAAATATTTTTATTCATTCTTTCATTTTATTTTGTGAATATTAAAAAGTGCTCCAACCACAACTTCACCTCTAAAAAATCGCCATTAAAAATCCAAATTTTACATAGGAATAATGCTATGAATGGAAAAACTTTTACTTACCTACAATTAAATCCGATTAACTTAGTACCTTAATTATTTGAAGAATTTGTTACAACCACACCTTTGAAGTTCGGTCTACCGCTCAAAGAATTCGATTGACCGAACCTTGTAGCTGAAGTGTTCAGTTGCGTGATGTCATTTAGTCGACTGAGTGATATTACCGGTTGACTACAAGCTGATGTCTAGTCATAGTGGTCGGTCGATCCGATCGACTACGGTTCCATGTCAACAGTTGCGCGCTTTTGGTTATACTCAGTGCATTGAACTTAATGCAACTAGCAAGAAGATTTTGAAGATTAGAGATAGTTAACAACAAATAAAATGTAAAAGCATCAAACACCTTAATTCCATTTTTGCAGTTGCTTCTGTTTCTTAATTTCTCGAGTGGGATAAGGACAGAATATTAGGTAGACGAAGTTAAATGGTAAGCACATGGATCAGGCATCTCAATTAGGGCAGAGATTTGAGAAGAACAAATAAAGTTAGAGAGATCTCACGCACAAGAAGAAGACGGCGAAAAGAAGAAGACAAACCACCTCCCCCTTCACGGGTTGCTTGCTCTACTTATCCCATTCTTCTACTCTCTCTCTCTCCCTTCCAATAATTTACTCTCTCTCTCTCTACTGTACAACTGTCTTGTTTAGAGAGAGAAAGGGAGCAAGAGAGAAAATAATGAGGCTCTATTTTCTCTTCCTGATCTTGTTCTTGGTCGATGAGGCTTTGAACGGAGTGAACTCAACTGCTCCGGGAGTGCAAGTGAAAGGCGGGAGCATTTCGAGGGTGGAAAACGCAGTAAACTTCCACATTTACTACGGCCAGTCGTTTAAGGTCATCAAGAACTCCATCGATGGAAAGAGCTACCTTCTTCTTCAGGTTTACCTTTCTTCCCTCACGTTCGTCGCCATGTTCTGTCGTTGATGGTAGAACGAACAAGATGAGTTTATTTAAATAATGAATTTACAGGATAATTCAAAGTTGGCAGAGAGAACAAAATATTGTACATCGAGGATCAAGTCCTTCGTCATTCCTCTCTCTAATTATTCTGTCGACACTGATTCCTTTCCAGGTAATCCTAACAATTTCATATATTTTCTATTTTTTTTCTTGATTAATTCGAAGGATTGTTTCTAAAATAAAGATCTAATATTTTTTTTAGGGTAAAAATCATTTTTACCCTTGAAGTATGATATTTTTTTAAAAACACCATCAACAGTATTAACCATAACAAAACAAACCTTAAACTATGAAAAACCGATCAAAAAAACTTCTGGCGGTCGACTGATATCTCATCGTTATGCATTTTACACATAGAACGGTCCCCAGTTATGTCAGGCCGTTCTCCACGAAGGGGGTGAGTTTGGGGGTGGAAACCCCCGTTCACACAGGCGGGCAGAGGGTCTTCACCCCCAAACTCACCCCTGCATAAAACGGGGGACCGCTATTGGAGAACGGTCCCTGTTATTCTGTAGTGCAGCCCGTGACCAACCAATAATTGATCATGGGAGGGCGAATGGTCAACTGTTCTCTCCAGAGTGGCCTTTCGTTTTCCCGCCTGTCATCATTTATTGGCTGATCACGGGTTGCGCTGTAGAAAAAATGGGGGACCATTCTCTAAGAACGGCCCCTCGTTCACCCACCTGTGATCAATTATTGGCTGATCATGGGGTGCGCTGCAGCAGAACGAGGAACCGTTCTGGGAGAGCGGTCCCCCATTCTCCTGCCCTATTTAAAGAGTTGTCCACCCCTCTATTCTCACCACTTCTAAGTTCTCTAACTCTCTAAAATTTCTCCACTATTATTTTGTTATGGAGAATTTTTGTTGCATAAGCAACGACGATGGATTCTGATTCACCTAGAGTAGTTGATTTAGACGAGCCAACAACTTTTGATGTCGATATGGATTGATATTCGCACGCCATTCCTGCATTTAGTGATCTTTGAGCATTCGATCACTTAGATGGAAATGAAGAAATCGAAGTGCATTCGACCTCCAGAACTTCGGAGAATAATGAGATGGAAAACATATTGGTAAAAGAAGAAATCTCATCGATTTTTTTTTTTGGAAACAATAAAGTTATTTAAAGGATATTAAAGCGGAAATAGTTAAATTTACTTTGATAAATAGTTATGAGATCAAATTCATGAAAAGTGACAGGAGGCGACTGACGGCTGAGTGTGAAGACAGGTGTGAGTGGCGACTGTATGCTTTTCATATGCAAGACGAGGTTACGTTTCAAATAAAGAGTTTGATCAATTCTCACAGCTGTTCGAGAAAAATTGAAAATTGACACGCTAGAGCAAAATGAGTGGTAGATCATTATCTGGATAAGTTCAAAAGTCAACCTATGTGAAAAATCTCTTCCATTATCAATAAGTGAAGAAGGATTTGACTGCCCACATTACACCAAGTATTGCTAGAAGAGCAAGAAGCATAGCTCGAACAATACAAGATAGTCTGGCCGTACGCAGTAGAAATATGTATATCAAATTCGGGTAGCACGTTACAAATACATACTTATGAGATGAGGCATGATTAATTGGTATGCCAAAGAATGTATATGTGCATGGCTGCTTGCAAGGTAGGTTTGTTGCAGTACAGTCGTCCTATTATCTGTTTAGATGGTTGTCATTTTAAGGGTTCGTGTCCCGATCAATTATTCACAGCCGTCAGTATTGATGGGAATGATGAAATATATCTCGTTGTTGTTGCCAACGTCGAAAAAGAGTGCATGGACACATGTACGTGGTTCTTGCAATATTTGAAACGAGACCTAAACACTTGATCGGGAGCCGGATGGACAATTATTTTGGATCGACAAAAGGTATATTACATTTTTAATTGTTATTTCAAAATAGTGGCGTTGTTGTAATTATATTATTTGATACTGACTCTGTTTTTCTTTTTAAATATTAGTGGTGTATTTGTACTATATAAGTAAGTTTTGTCTAGGAAACTGGATTTTGAGTGGGATCTTTTGTGACCCCTCTAGCATTTCCTAGGAATTTACTTCGAAAGATAATTCTGTTTAGGAGATTGTCTAGTACAGTCTTTCCTGAGAGATATCCTGATCAGTATGCTCCAAGTTATATTGTTTTATGTTGACTCTGTTTTTCTTTTCAATATTAGCATTTGTTGAAGACCGTGGAAGAAAAATTTAAAGAAGCTAAACACTGCTACTGCCTCTGGCATATGTACGCAAATTTTAAAAGCCAATTTTGGGACAGAGCCTACAGAGATGCTATGTGGAATGTGGTCAGGGCAACCACAATGTGGCATTTCAAAATGGAAATTAGGAAATTACACCAGCTTAGCCCGAATGTCCATGCATGGCTTTAAGCAGAAGAGCCTAGATATTGAGCTAGTCATGCATTTTCTTCAAATCCCAAGTGCAAAATGAGATTGAATAATTTATGCGAGTCATTCAATACAGTTCTATTGCCAGTCAGGGACAAATCTTGACCAAGTACAAAATAATCCGAAAGTGCTTGATGATTCGCATTGTGAAAAAAATTTGAGCAGTTAGCCCAATCAATAGGCCTCATGTATCCTTAGATTAAAAAAAAAAACTTGAAAAGCTAGAAAGTTCAGCTTGAAGTTGGAATGCTCAGTTTGTGGGAGCTACACAATTTGAGGTCAGCAATCGCTACGAATAATACGTGGTCGACATGAATACGGGTGTGTGCAACTGCACCAGGTGAGAGCTTACTAGAATCCCGTGTGACCATTCAATTCCATGCATGTATTTCATGAGACTGGCACTGAAAAATTACGTACATCGATGCTATCACCGGGTAACTTACCTGCAGATGTACTCACAGTTTATTCAACCTGTGAGTGGTCCCCAAATGTGGCTGCAAATACCAGATCTGAAGGAACTGATTCTGCCCAGAAGATATCGCCAACCTAGTAGGCCAAAGAAGACAAGAGTGCAAGATGTCGATGAGCCGTCAAGTTTGACAAGTAGTATACGGAACTCAAACATGTCATGCGATATATGTCGGCAGAAGGGGCACAATAGTAGCATTTGTCCTCACCGGGGATGCACTTCAGACACTGCTTCTCAAGACACGTTTATGGGTTTTAAAACATTTGACGGGACGCAGATACAGTTCAACATATTTTGCTCGTAAACACAGTCATTTTTTAATATAGTTTTCATTATGTGAAGGAATCTGCTACGCGCGGTCGAGGCATAAATTATTGACTGCCGTAATTTCGCTCCTTGTTCCATTTTTTCAATTTTATAAAAATTTTACTTGAATATATTACTTTTGTATAGAAATATATATTTAAATAATTTATAAATAATTACATATATATTTTAGATTATTCAAATATAATTATTTATTGTAGTTTATTTTGCTAATACTTATCTATTTTAGGTTATTCAAATTATAATTATTTATTTATTTTATTTTATTTTAAAAAAACAAAAATAAATTAAAAAAATGACAGATTTTCGTTTGTTTTATAATTGCCTCATAGCTATCTTCAAACAATTTCTGGATATTCAAATTACAAATATATACCCAACAGCCAAATCCAGTACAAATATAAACTAAATGGTACTGTAGAATAAAAATAAACAAAACTAAAATGACAAACAAATACTAAATAACCAACAACAAGATCCACCACATAACCTAAACTAAATGACAAGCATAGGAATAAAGTTACAAACTAAAATTAAAAGTACATTAACCAAACTATAGTAAGGGTGAGACATCGTCTTCATCGCCGTCTTCATGCTGACACTCGAAGGAGTCTGCGAGCTGTATATGGAAAAATCTGATCTCATTCATCCTCTCCTCCATCCTGTCTCATCTCTCCTCCATCCTGTCCTACCTATACTCCCACCTCTGCTCCATCCTGTCAAGCTTCTTCTCTCACGTACTAGTATCCGGGGGGTACAATGGCTGTGTAGTGGCGGTGGCAATGGCGTCCTCGGTGGCGGTTGTGTCCTCCATCGGAACATCCTAAGATTTAGAGGCTCCGGATCTCCCTTGAGCATCCAAGACCCGTCGACTTCGACTAGGCCCATCCGAGTCAAATGAGTCCTGTCAAATACATCGAAAGATCTGTGTGATCTCATGTGCTCTCCACTCAGCAGCTGAAGCTGATATTGTGGACAACCTTCCAAATCAAAGTCTCGTACGACAGATTTTTATTCTTGGTTCGCCAACCTCATTCATGTGACCTACAATCATTTATCCCGGGTTGAACATTGTGCCGCTGTAAAGCTTCTCCATTACATACAGATCCATCTAGTTGACGAGATCTCTATGACCATCCTTCGGTAGGAGGGTGTGACTGATTAGGTTGTGAAGAACCTGAGCTTTGACGTTCAAATTCTTCGATCTCGGCTTCACGAACGCTGCAATGCCTGAATTGCAGTGGATTTTCCTAAGAAACTCTAGTCTCTCTGCTGTTTTGGTAAAATCACACTCTCGGGAAGCGTGATAGTATCTCATCGCATCTTCTGCAACAAATCTGAGCAATTCGTTGATAAGAGCTAGAGATACGACAATATCTGTACCGAATAGATACGTCTTCAAGTAGCCCGACCTCTGGGTACAATCTAAGTTCGCATAAAATAAGCGAACAATTCTGTCGCAGCTGTGGTCCCTCATGTCGTACAACCCGTGCAAGGAGATGACGTCAAACATCTTCTTGATCTCCAAAGACTCCTAACCGCTAAAGTTGACAGTCTTCCCATAAGTAATCTAGCGGATTCCCGTATCCCGCTTGAACTGCTCATGACACCTCTAGTTACGAAATTCCATGGACAAATAACCAGGAGGCGGTTGCGGCACTTGATCCGGCGCTCAGTTTGATTGGCCACTTCTGTCATCTGGGGAGTCTTTCAACCAATAAACATTCTTGGGGGGGGGGGGGGGGGAATTTTTGGTTTCGAGGGCTTTTTTGGGATTTTTGAATTTTCAAGTTTTTTGGGATGTTCGGCGAGAAAACAAAGCATATTTGAGGACTTTCAGTGCGAAAAAACCCAATTTTCGCAAAAACATCAATGGTTTTTTGGCAATTTTTAGCTTAGGCTTAGGGTTTTTGATCGGTTTTGGGATTTCCTCGAAGATTTTTTTTGCAGATTTCGGCAAAAATAGTCAGATCTGAGAATTTTTGCTACAAAACGCTCAGATTTGAAGATTTGGATGAAAGAAAAATCAGTTTTCTAAAGAAAAATCATCCAAATGGGAGTTGTCGGCCTTTATCCTAACGTATATCGGTCCCCCGTTTGAGGGTGCCCCCGCGTGTTCTTATAACTAGGACCATTCTAGCGGGGGGTCTCCACCCTCAAACTCACCCCCCACATGGAGAATGGGAGACCGCTGTTGGAGAACGGTCCCCTGTTCTCCACGTGTGTTGCACATGGAGAACACCCCTACACAACGGTCTCACATGGAGAACGTTCTCCCGTTTTCCACGTGCGTTGCACATGGAGAACACCCCTCGAAGTATGGTATTTAAAAAAAAAAAAACTCTCACAGTATTAACCCTAACAAATTAAACCTCAAACTACCAAAATGATTAAGATATGTTACCCTTGATTTTCTATGAAAAAACCTCTGGCAGTCGACCGACATCCCCATGTTCTGCATTTTACACATAGAACGGGGGACCGTAACAGTTCCTCGTTATGTCGAGGCGTTCTCCCTGTGCAACGCACGTGGAGAACAGGGGACCGTTCTCCAACAGCGGTACCACTTTCTCCACGCGGGGGTGGAAACCCTTTGCTAGAATGGTCTCCGTTAGAAAAACATGCGGCTGGGGGGAGGGGGGGAGTGTACTCTCAAACGGGGGACTGATATGCGTTAGGATAAAAGCCGACAGCTTCTATTTGGACGATTTTTCTCTCATCAAAATCCTCTTATCTAACCATTTTGCTGCCAAAATTTTCAGATCCGATCGTTTTTCATCGAAATCTGCAAAAAAACTTTGAGGAAATCCCAAAATCGAACCAAAACCCTAAGCCCAAGCTGAAAATGGCAAAAACCTCAATTTTTTAGCGAAAAGCCCAAAACTGAGGGTTTTTTAGCGCTGAAAGTCCCCAAATCAACTCTGTTTTCTTGCCAAAAATTCCAAAAATTCAAAAATCCATAAAAAAACCCTCAAACCTGAAAATTGCTCCCCAAGAATGTTTATTGGTCGAAAGGCTCCCCGGATGGCAGAAGGTGGCCCATCAAACCGGGCGTCGGATCAAGTGCCCAATCGCCTCCTGGTTATTTGTTAATGGAATTTCGTAACTAGGGGTGTCAAGAGCAATTCAAGGAGGATACGGGAATCTGCTCAATTATTTATGGGAAAACTGCCAACTTTAGCGGTTGGGAGTCTTTGAAGATCAAGAAGATGTTTGATGTCATCTCCTTGCACGGGGTGTACGACATGATGGGCGACAGCTACGACAGAATTGCGTTAGGATAAAAGCCAACAACCCCTATTTGGATGATTTTTCTTAAGAAAATCAATTTTTCTCTCGTCAAAATCCTCATATCTAAGCATTTTGCCACCAAAATTTTCAAATCCGACTGCTTTTCTCCAAAATCTGCAAAAAAAACCTTCGAGGAAATCCCAAAATCGAACCAAAACCCTAAGCGTGAGCTGAAAATTGCGAAAAACCCTCGGTTTTTAAGTGAAAAGCCCAAAGTGAGGATTTTTTTTTGCGTTGAAAGTCCCCAAATCCGCTATGTTTTCTCACCAAAAATCCCAAAAAACCTAAAAAGTTGAAAATCCAAAAAAACCCTCCAACCCAAAAATTGTCCCCCAAAGAATGTTTATTGGTCGACATGGTCTCCGGATGGCAGAAGGTGACCCATTAAATCGGGCGCCGGATCAAGTGTCGCAATCGCCTATTGGTTATTTGTCCATGGAATTTCGTAACTAGGGGTGTCAAGAGCAGTTCGAGGGGGATATGAGAATCCGCTTGATTATTTATGGGAAGACTGCCAACTTTAGCAGTTGGGAATCTGTGAAGATCAAGTAGATGTTTGACGTCATCTCTTTGCATGGAGTGTACGACATGAGGGGCGATAGCTGTGACAAAATTGTTTGCTTATTTTATGCTAACTTAGGTAGTATCAGGAGGTCGGGCTACTTGAAGACGTACTTATTCGGTACAGATATTGTCGTATCTCTAGCTCTTATCAACGAATTGCTCGAATTTGCCACAGATGACGTAGAGAGATACTATCACGCTTCTTGAGAGTGTGATTTTGCCAAAACAGCAAAGGGACTAGAGTTCTTTGGGCAAATCCACTGTAATTCGGGCATTGTAGCATTCGTGAAGTCGAGATCGAAGAATCTGAACGTCAAAACTCGGGTTTTTCACAACCTGATAAGCTACACCCTCGTGCCGAGAGATGGTCATAGAGATCTCGTCAGTTGGATGGATCTGTATGTCATGGATAAGCTTTACTGCGGCACAATGTTTGACCGGGGATACATGATTGTAGGTCACATGAATGAGGTCGGGCTAAGCAAGAATAAGAATCTGCCGTACGGGACTTTGATTTGGAAGATCGTCCAGCGACATCAGCTTCAGTTGCCCAGTAGAGAGCACATGAGAACACTCAGATCTTTCGATGTATTTGACAGGACCCATTTGACTCAGATGGGCTTAGTCAAAGTTTACGGGTCTTGAATGCTCAAGGGAGATCCCGGAGCCTCCATATCTCAAGATGTTCTGATGGAGGACGCACCCACCACCGAGAACGCCACTGCCACTACCACCGCACCGCCATTGTACCCCCCAGAGGCTAGTATGTAGGAGTAAAGGCTTGACAGGATGGAGCAGAGGTGAGAGTATAGGTAGGAAAGGATGGAGGAGAGATGAGACAGGATGGAGGAGAGGATGAATGAACTCATATTTTTCCATATACGGCTCGCAAACTCCTTCAAGCGTCAGCGTGAAGACGACGATGATGACGATGTCCCACTCTTACCGTAGTTTAGTTAATGTACTTTTAATTTTAGTTTGTAACTTTATTTCATGTATGTATTTTGATGCACTTTACTTTATACTTGTCATTGAGCTTAAGTTATATGGTGGATCTGGCTATTGGTTATTTAGTATCGGTTTGCCATTTTAGTTTAATTTATTTTTATTCTGTAGTACCATTTAATTTATATTTGTAGTGGATTTGGTATATATTTGTGATTTGAATATGCAGGATTTGTTTGAGGATAGTTATAAGGGAGTTATAAAACAAATGAAATTCTGCCCATTTTTTTAATTTTATTTTGGTTTTTTTAAATAAACTAAAAGAAATAAATAAATAAAATTTAAATAACCTAAAATAAATAAGTATTAGCAAAATAAACTACCATAAATATTTATAATTTGAATAACCTAATATATATATATATATAATTATTTAAATATATATTTCTATACAAAAGTAATGTATTCAAGCGAAATTTTTATAAAATTTTAAAAATGGAACAATGAGCGAAATTACGACAGTCAATAATTTCTGCCTCTGTTGCGCGTCGCAGATTCTTGCATATAATGAAAATTATATTAAAAAAGAATGATTGTGTTTACAAGCGAAATGTGTTGAACTGTACCTGCGTCTCGTCAAATGTGTTGAAACCCATAAATGTGTCTTGAGAAGTAGTATCTGAAGTAGATCCCCGTTGAGGACAAGTGCGACTATTGTGTCATTTCTGCCGACATATACCATATGTTATCTTTGAGTTCCGTCTACTAATTGTCAAACTTGATGGCTCATCAACATCTCTTACTCTTGTCTTCTTTGACCTACTAGGTTGGCGATATCTTCTGGGCAGAATTAGTTTCTTCAGATTTGGTATTTATAGCCACATTTGGGGACCGCTCACAGGTTGAATAAACTGTGAGTACATCTGCAAGTAAGTTGCCCGGTAATAGCATCGATGCACGTAATTTTTTGGTGTCAGTCTCATGAAATGCATGCATGGAATGAAATGGACACACAAGATTCTAGTAAGCTCCCACTTGGTGCAATTGCATACACTTGTATTCATGCCGACAATGTATTATTCATAGCCGTTGCTGACCTCAAATTGTGCAGCTTCCGCAAACTGAGCATTCTAATTTCGAGCTGTACTTTATAGCTTCTTAAGTTTTTTCTTTATCTGGGGACAAGGAGGCCTGTTGCTTAGGCGTTACTCAAATTTTTTCACAATGTGAGTCATCAAGCACTTTCAGATAATTTCGAACATAGTTAGGATCGGTTTATCCTTAGTCGGCAATAGAACTACATTAAATGACTTGTACAAATTATTTAATTCCATTTCACACTTGAGATTTGAAGAAAAGGCATGACTAGTAATATCTAGGCTCTTCTGCTCGAAGCCATGATTGGGCATCCAGGCTAAACTGGTGTAATTTTCTCATTTTTATTTCGAAATGCCACCTTGTGGTTGCCCTGGCCGTATTCTACATCGCATCTCTATAGGCTCTACCCCGAAATTCACCTTTAAAATTTATGTACATATACCGGAGGCAGTAGCGGTGTTCGGCTTCTTTAAATTCCTCTTCCACAGTCTTTAGCAAACCCTAATATTTGAAAAAAAAAAACAGAGTCAACATAAAACAATATAATGTGGAGAGTACTGATCAGGATAATTTTCAGGAAATACTGTACTAGACAATCTCCTAGATAAAATTACATTTCCAAGTAAGTTCCCAGAAAGGTTGGAGGGGTTACAAACGGTCCTATTTAAAATTCAGTCTCCTAGACATAACTTACTTATACAGTACAATTACAGTACTAATATTTGAAAAGAAAAACATAGTCAACATCAAATAATATAATTACCACAACGCCCCTATTTTAAAATAACAATTGAAAATATATTATACCTTTTGTCGATCTGAAATAATTGTCCATCCGGCTCCCGATTTAGTGTTCAAGTCTCGTTTCAAATATTGCAAGAACTACGTCTATGTGTACATGCACTATTTTTCAACGTTGGCAACAACAACGAGATATATTTCATTGTTGCCATCAATACTGACAGCTGTGCGTAATTGGCCGGGACATAAGCCCTTAAGATGACAATCATCCAAACAAATAATAGGGCGATCGTACTACAGCAAATATGCCTTGCAAGCAGCCATGTACATATATATTCTTTGACATACCAATGACTCATGCTCCATCTCGTAAGTATGTATTTGTAATGTGCTACCCTGATTTTGTACCGACTCAAACCCAACGAATCGCAACTAACGTGTTCATGATCGTAAATCCTATTCTGGACACGCCATTTCTTTTTTTTTTTTCTTTTTTTTTTAAAACTGACTGTAGTATAAATTAAGTCTATTAAAAAAAATAAAAATCGTGCTTAAAAGTCGTTTGAAACTTTTTTAAAAAAATAAACCTAACACGTTAGAAGAGGGCAGAGAAGAAATAGAAACTGAATGGTCTAAGTCTTAAAAGCCGAAACAATTCACTAGGGGCCGATCAACATCGACCGAATTCATCTGCCAAACACATCGACCGATTTTCATCATCCAGACTACATCGCCCAGACTACATCGTCCAAACCACGTCGTCCAGACCACGTTGTCCAGACTATATCGTCCAAACTACATCGACCAAACTACATCAACCAAATCACGTCGATCATCCCACGTCGTCTAGACCACGTGACTTTATTGTTCACGGGTTACATAGACTCATCGTCCACAGACTAATGTCCATAGACTTACTTAAATTTATCGTCCACATACCACGTGACTTCATCGTCCACAGCCCACGTGGCTTCATCGTTCACGGGTTACATAGACTCATCGTCCACAGACTAACGTCCATAGACTTCTTAAATTTATCGTCCACAGACCACGTGATTTCATCGTCCACAGCTTTGGACTACAACTTTGGACTACAACTTTGGACGACAAACTCTATCGTTCATGTGATCATCGCCCATAGACATTATCGCCCAGAGAATGCATGAATATCTTCGCCCGCAGAATGGACGATTGTTTTCGTTTACAAAACAGAACACATAGATAACCAATCGATCGCCTTCCCCGGCGAACGTTCGGCTAGTTCTCTGGAACTGACTCTATAATTAATTTCACATTCCATTTCAACTACAAATCAATTTACTCATAGAAGAAACATGATGTACGTGGCGGAAGACTTAACGAAACCAGACGAAAAACCTTTAATCCTAAAATTCTTTATAACTCATGAACATCAAGATTCTTTTCTACTTATACTTCCATTTTATTGTCTTATATCATGATAGACTAGAGCACCTTGGGTCAAATCGCTTCCCAGCCACAAATTCCCTTCACGAGTACCATCCAGCAATCTTCTTTGATGTTATCACTTGGATTGAAATCCTCACCTTCCAATTCGTCACCTACGTCATAAGGTTTAAACTATAAGCCTAATGCTTAGTAAGGAGTGCAACATATATATAAATACTCATGAATGCATACTCAATAAAATTATATTCACATTCTTTGTTCAAATCATGGGAGTCGTATTCATGTTCGTATTCTTGATCATGTCATGGGAATCATAATCTTGTTCATCGTTCACATTACATGGATTAAGGAGGGGATTGTGCTGGAGATAGGCAGAGTGCGTGTACTTGGCCCTTACAGGCAAAAATCTTGGTCCATTTCTAGACAGTGACATGGTCAAACCGCCCCCAACCCTCACTTAATCATACTTGCATATGTTTCATATTTTTATCTTATTCATAAAAGAAGTATGCACATAAAACATTTTCGTATGCTTGGAAGATAAATCATGATGCATGGAATATGTATGCATAACAGAACATCACACCAGAAAAAACTCAGCATCCAACATATGTCATAGTACAGATCATTAACATCAAGACATTATCCTTAAGTTCTTCCTAACACCCTCGTGATGTAGGACCCTAATGGCCGAAATCCTAACACACTCACTTACCTGGCTCTCTCAGCAATGTCGTGCCTTCACTTGAATCCTTCTCCACCTAAGACATTTCATATTTCAATGTTAAATGTATCCTGAATAATCTAAACTCAAAGCTGATAAAATCCTAACTAAAGAAATCATCATAGATTCTGGTTTAGACCTCTAAGTCGTTTAGTCAAGTACCTTGTGTGCGTGGTCTAACCTCCAATAGCATCAGTGGTATTAGTTTGCTAAAATTACCAGATTCATGCCAATATCAGACTCTCAGAACCTAGCATCGACAACATTCATAATCCTATCACCAATGTCATTATCTTAACATTGTCCGATTCTTAATATTCAAACATCAACCAAAAATTATTCCTAAATCAAAGACTAAATAAATGAACCATCTAAACCTTACATAGAGCTTAGATTTCAAAGGAATGAAGGAAGAATCAATGTTGGTGGAGGAAGAATCGTCGTGGGAAGATTTCTTGCAGGAGGAGTCGGCTGAAAGTGGGAGCTCTCGTGGAGGAGGAGGTTTTTGTGAGGTTTTAGACTTTCCATTTTCTATTTATAACAATTAAATTTAACTTAATTACAATTCTGCCACTAAACCTATTTTTCTTTTGTAATCACCTTATTCCGTAAACCATTCCATAATAAATCACGGGATAAATACCCAATCAAAGTGCTGGTTGTTACAGATTTGATATACATAATTCTGTTGTGTACGACCAGACTAGCTTGTATTGTTCGTCGCCCTTGCCTTCGTTAATTGCTCGAGCTTCGCTTCTTGCTCTTCTGGCAATACTGGGTGTAATGTTGACAGTCAAATCCTTCCTCATTGTCTCGATAATGGAAGAGATTTTCCACATAAGTTGACTTTTGAATCCATCCAGATAATGATCTGCCACCTATTTTGCTTTAGCGTGTTGATTCTCAATTTTTTTCTAACAACTGTGAGAATCAATCAAATTTTTTATTTGAAACGTAAGCTCGTCTTGCATCTGAGAAGCATGCAGTTGCCACTTATACCCGTGCTTTAGCGTGTCGATTCTCAATTTTTTTCGAACAACTGTGAGAATCAATCAAATTTTTTATTTGAAACGTAAGCTCGTCTTGCATCTGAAAAGCATGCAGTTGCCACTTATACTCGTATTCACACTCAGCCATCAGTCTCCACTTGTCATTTTTGATGAATTTGATCTCATAACTATTTTTCAAAGAATATTCGACTATTTCTGCTTTAATATCTTTTAAATAACTATATTGTTTCCAAAAAAAAAATAAATCGATGAGATTTCTTCTCTTACCGGTATGTTTTTCACCTCATCATCATCCGAACCGATCGGTGTTTGAAGCTCCTCGTCTAGAGTTCTAGAGGTCGAATGCACCCGATTTCTTCATTTCTAGCTAAGTGATTGAATGCTCGAAGATCACCATATGCAGGAGTGGCGTGCGAATATCAATTCATATCGACATCAAAAGTTGTTAGTTCGCCTAAATCAGTTGCTCTAGGTCAATCAGAATCCATCGTCGTCGTTTATACAACAAAAATTCTCCAGAGCAAGATAATAGAGGAGAGATTTTAGAGAATTAGAGATCTTGGAGGTGGTGAGAATGGAGGGTGAGCAGCTCTTTAAATAGGTAGAAGAACGAGGAAGCGTTCTCCCAGAATGGTCCCTCGTTCTCCTACAACACACCCTGTGATCAGCCAATAATTGATTACGGGCGGGAGAACTGGGGGCCGCTCTTGGAGAACGGTCCCCCGTTCTCCTGCAGCGCAGCCTGTGATCAACCAATAATTGATTTAGGGCGGGATAACGGAAGACCGCTCTAGAGAGAACGGGGAGCACGTTCTAGCGGGGGGTCTCCACCCTCAAACTCACCCCCTACGTGGAGAACGCTCGACATAACGGGGGATCATTCTAACAAGAACGATTCCCCGTTTTGTGTAAAATACAGAACAGAGGGATATCGATCGACCGCCAAGGATTTTTTTTATTAGGGTTAATACTAAGAAGGTTTTTTTAAAAAAAATATCATAATTCGAGGGTTAAAATGATTTTTATCTTAAAATTAATCAACTTATTAAACCAATAAAACTATTATTAAAAATTGTGTAAATAAGAATATCAAATTTACTTGTCATTAATTGCCTTATTCGTGATTTTTTTTAATAATTGATAGAGTCATAATAACTAATTCTGGGTCGACGTAATATTTATCCAATTAAATAAATGTGTTCAAGTTTCTGATGAAAATCCTTTAATATTCTAATACTTTAATTATACGTACTAGAATAACTAAAAGTAGGTTATCATCTAATTTTATATTTTAGTCTTATGTATTGACGGATATTTACTCGTCACTTATTAATTGATATAATAATTAAGATAAATTATAAATAATATCAGTTAATGAGCGATATGTCGGGAGGTAAATTTTATAGTGTAAAATGAAACGATAAACCTAGCATTATTAATTCGTTATTGATTAATAAAGTTATTGCTAACTTAGGAAATAAGTGAAATTATTAAAAAAAATAATATATAGAAGTATATTATAATCTTAATTATATTATACATTTCTCCTTTTATTGTATTTAATTGCCACCTAACATTTGTTTTATCTTTCTGTGGCTTTTCCCTCTTTCCATGTGATTCCGGCAGTTTCATTTTTGGAGGTAAGAAATAGCTTCTTTGAGTGAGTTTCGTTTTAACAAGAGCATGTCCATCTCTAAATGTTACACTAGTAAGCTTTAATATATCAAAGTTATCTACGACTTTGGTCGAGGAAAAAATATATCAATACGTAAGTGTCAAAGGTATTACTTTCTCTCGTTGGGGCTTTACATCTTTCTTAAAATTACTATGTGATGCGTCGTTCGTGCATAGATAGGACCATGGCCGCTACAAACGTAGTTTCCAATTTAGAAATACGAATAATTTTTTCAAAAATAGAATTTTCAAAATAATATTATTAAATTTACCTTAGAATTTAGTCTCATGTGATGCTTACATATCACTCATTATGAAATGTTTTGAAGATGCTAGGCCTGACGGGGAGGTTGAAGGGGATGACGACTGAGAATGTGGCATCAGAATGCATACTCAAAGAATATGAAAGAGGAGAAGTGGAGATAATAAACCAGAATAACAATAATAGTAATGACCCTCAAAAATTCACCCAATTTTCAGCTCACTTTCTCTCTCATCTTTATCATCCACCTCAGCCCTGTAATTTTGCCAATTTCCTTCCCTCTCTAGAGAAAACTCCTTTGCAGGTAAACCCTTCTTTTATTTCTTTATTTTGAAATAAACCCAAGAATTATTATTTTTCAATTGACATTTATTTGGAGTGACAGAGAGCAGAGTGGATCAAGTTTTTGGGAGTTTTTGCAAACCTGGAAAGTAGAGCCAATCAAATTTACAGTGCAGTGAGTTTCTGTTTTTATTTTTTTCTCATTTAATTTTTCGATTTATTAGAATGATTAATGATAATTTTGTTGCAGATTAAAGAGAACTACATGTGTTTAACAAAAGTAACAGCAGGCAGGACAGCTCTTAAACCTACAGTAGCCTGGACGGGACACGACAATGTAAGCATAAAAACACAGTTAAAAATCTTCATAGACAGCAGCTAACTAGATGTTGTATGGTCAGGGTGCATGGTCTTTTACAAAGGAAGAATACAAGAGGAAGGTACACCAAAAACTATCATTGAAAATAGTCTTGAAAATGATCTTCATCTTTCTTATCTCTCTCTCTCTCTCTATAACTCTCTCTATCTTGGGGCAGTACATAGAAGATGCAGGAGGAGAGAATGTGGACGAGTCTATCAGCAAAACCAGTTACAATGTCTCAAATCCTGATGACTTGGATGCATTCAATGCCATTCTATGTGTAAGATATCTCTTCACTCTCTCTCTACCCTCATATTCTCTGTAACCTATCTTCACTTTCTCTCTCTACCCTTGTATTCTCAAAACACACTCTCTCTCTCCATCATCTATATAGCCTCCCTCTCTCTTTCTACCCTCTCCTGTTCCTGATAGACTTTCTCACTTTCTCTCTCTACACTCACATTCTACATGTTTTTGTGCAAGCAGACAGTGGACGTGATCATAGATGAGACTCAAACTTCAGATCCAAGTGGGTACAATCTGGCAACATTTCTCCAACTGATAAGCATTGAAGATCATTCCTGCTTCTCCTTTCTCACAAACCAAAGCATATGGAGATATGACAGAAGAATTCAAAACAATACTTCTCTAGGTAACTTCAATATGCTTGTTGATTGATAATAATAAATATTTTACTGAGTTTGTGGTAATCAGATTGGTTCAATGGAGCAGTCTCTCAACCTCAACTGGTCTTGGCAGATCTAATGGAAATTTTGTTTCCAACTGGAACCTATAACACAACATATTTTAGGAACTTGGCTAAGGTATTAACTTTCATTCTCCTACGATGAATCAAAACCACATAAGAACATGCTGACCAAGCTTCTATCACCGGAGATTCTCTCTGTCAAGATAGCATCACATTTATATAAAGTTCTAAAAATATCAATTTTATTCGGGTCCATCAAGTTTGATTTCTAACTTAGGCCGCTTAATTTCGGTTAGTCATTTTGAGCCTTGAGGTCAGATTTTTAGCTATGGAATCACCATTCGGTTTGGTTCTTCACGATCTTATTATTGAGAAATCAAGAACCAAATCAAAATCTTTTAGTTCTTTCATGCTATAAAACCAAGAGAACTGAAAATCCCAGCTGAAATTGACAAAACCAAGGAAAATTTACCGGTTTGGTTCAATTCGGTTTGGTCACTAAGTGAATTCATGCATCATATATGTGTGCTGGGGGTTAGGAGTGTGTGTGTATATATATATCTGTATATTAGTCTCATTTGTAGACTTTCAAATGCAGGAATATGGAGTTGTAAGCATTGGCCCTGAAATGTGTGATAGAGATGGCTCTACAGCTATGGAGCCAACAATTGTAGCATGTGGATGATTTTAGTTTATGATGCATATGAATATTCCACCAATATTTCAAAATTACCCAAAAACCAACTCCGTCGACCTTAATATTTCTGACAATTAGTATCATTTTCAAAAAGAAATAAATACCTACATCTATGCGATATTCAAGCTATATTGGACTGTAATCATAAATCAAGAATCTAATCAGTTCAAATTCTCTATCCCAATGCATAGATTCTCTATATATATATATATATACTGGTAATGGGATAATTCAAAGACAGATGAGTAGAGGTCTTAACATGTTAGAAACGAAACTCGTTCAAAGAGTGATGAAAGGTTGGATGAGAGTAAAAGAAATGAAGTTAGGAAGAACCTAGTTTGTTTGTCCTGATGGATTTCTGTTCCATGACAAATATGATGGATCGCCTAAGGGCCTGCGGAAAAAGGTGACATCCATTAATATTCTTATCAGTAATTAAAATAAGATGATGTCAATACTTAGAGGTTAGCCTATGATTCTACCAAGTATTATATATGTATCAGCAGTTTTTCCAACATCCTAGAGATTAAGTTTAACTACATATTAGACTTGTGTATAAGTTGCAAGATGAACAAGAACTAGCATCATGGGTAGTTCTTTTTAAATGCGCTATCCTGCTCCATCCGACAGGATTGATTTTGAGAAAAAATAGGATTTGATTGGCTGATGTTTTTGAAAAATAAAAGTTTTTCAACAGTTGTATGTTTTGTGGACATTAAAAAAGAGCTTGTAAACTCCTTTTCGCTGTTCTTGAGGATTACTGCATAAATACAAATAATTTCGAATAGTGAATCTAAGAAAATGCAACAAGTAAATCCATAAAATCAGAGATAAAATGTTTTTATACGCGGAATGAAGCAATAAGTAAATCCGTAAACACTATTCACTCACCTCGGCTTGATCACGTAAAGAAGTATAAAGCTAATCGCCAAGAACAAGCAGAGTCCACCGACAGTGAGGTAAGCTATCCCAAGAAAATTGTTCTTCCCACCAATCCAACTTGTGGTTGAAAGAACAAGCTTCTTCTTGCCTCCAAAACTATAGGTGTTATAGTTGTTCTCTATGACCACTGTTATTATTTCATTAGCTTCCAAATCTTTCTCTATCTTTCCATACAATTTTCGGAAAGTGGGTAAAGCTGCTGTTCGCATCCAAACAATAAGATCTTCTTGTTGACTCAGCTGTTAAAAGAAAAAACTCCTGAATTATTTTTTCGACAGGGAAAAATGAACAAAAAGATCCACCAAAAGAATATGATGAGGAAGTTGATGCATAAATTGAGGTATGCACCTCGTGAGTTATTGTCTGAATAGGCAAAATAAAATCTCACTGTTTACATATGAGATTTCGCTTAGAGTAATGCTAGATTTACTTTATAATTTTAAATTTTTTTTTCTCCTACTGCGAAACTCATCAATTGGTGCAATTATTGTATTTTTAAACTATTTATAATTTATATCAACTATGATACCAACTAATGATATCAATTGGTGCAATTATTGTCTTTCGCATAATATTTCTCTCTCTCATCAACATCCACTAATGTAATACATAAGAATGTCATCGGAAAAGGCATGAATCTCATACTATGGATACTTACTGGTACTTTTTCGTCAAGTTTTGCACCGCCGATCAGACCATTTGTCTGGAAATTTTTTGGATAAACATCCGACCCAAATTTACTATTTTGGTCACTTTTCCATGCGATGTCCTTCTTGCTGATCCTCAGAGCTTTGTTTTTCAAAGAGAACCTATAGGTATCATTGAATAAGCTCCATGCGATGAGGCCACAAGGAACAATTGGGTTCCCTTTTTCGTCAGTGGCTTCAGGAGCACAAGACTGCGTATTTGCTTCAGCGGAGTTGCTTCGCAACTGTTTGTCGCTTCTGCTTTTCACATATCTGAAACAGTTTTTGAGGGTTTTAGAGGAGCAAAAGAACTAAATGTCACCAAAATTTCCATTTCTACAACAGAAATCATATTATTTTTTCATATGTAGAAAAGCAGAGCATTTAATAACAAATCAAAAGAACCTAACCAACTAGAAAATTCCTAGAAATATCAATAATAGGTCCAAAGACCATGCTGAACTCCAACAAAAGGTTGTCAAACGAAAAAACCAATGCAGACGGAAATTTACTGGAATAATTACATCTAGTGTTTGAAGCAGAGCTGCCCCTTCAAAATACAAATCCACAGAAAAAAGAAACATCAATTAAAGTCGATAGTTTTGCTAAATGTGGAGAAAGGGTTAGACTGCAAATTCCTTGACTTAAACTATCATTGCAAAAAATTTCATAAACCAACGAATCTATTTTCTATTTTAGAGCCATTTACAATTCTATTGGACCACAAGGATAACATAAACATCGAGCTCAAAGTATGAAACTAATTTTTCATAAAAAAAAATAGTTTTAATAAAAGGCTAATGTGTAGTAATTTAAATCCTGAGAGAATGACTGATATTATCATGTCTACCAATCAAATTATCATACAATCCTGCATTGACAGATTATGTCATTAAGTTAAAAATTCTAAATTATATAATGATGAACTTGTTAAAAAAAAAACAGATAAGCCAATATCTTGTTCTAGAATAAAATCAACAGTGTATACAGCATAAAGAGGTCATACCGTCGATGATTTTGATAGAAGTTATCGAGCTGATAGTAGACGTAAACAGGGTTTTTCATTTGCTTTGGAACCTGAAAGTTTGAATTTATCATCACATTAGCATTAATATGGCAAAGATAACAAGAAAGATGAGTATCAAAAATGAAACTAATCCTAAAATATCTTTGAAAACATTAAACCTAGACAGAGAACTCACAGTCAATGTCCTAATACATGTTTTGTTAATTTCATTGCTTTTGATGTATGAAAGTGGATTGTCACTGTAATTGGAAGGAACACAAGCCCCGTCGTAACGGTAGACTATTTCAACAACCTACAAATAAAAAAAAAGTCATGTCTTGTTTAAATCATTCATAAAATACTAACTAAGATTGATGAAATTCAAAGGAATCATAGAAAGTCATTGTAAAAGTACTTGCTCTGAGGCAAACAAGGAAACAAGCCCAATTGGAATAAACACAACACCCACCAAAATAAAGGATGATATGACCTGAAAGAAACAGAAGTTTAAACAAAAAGGGGTTTGACAAATCGGAAACAGATATAATCATAGATTGAACGCATTTGAACGTAAAGTTGTGATTTATAAAACACACCCATCCTGGAGTCAGAATTGGCTTACAAGCAGGAAGCTCTTGTTGGGTGAACTTCGAATCTGCAAACACGACCAGAAGAGAATGCAATCAGCCAAAAGGGTATGATGAAGCCGGGCGTCGGAGACTTTCCAAAGATAGTCAGTAGTTTGGGCTGGCATAAAATCTTCGATTGAATGAAGGGGCTCCAACCTAGGTATATTGCTAGATTTTTAAAATCACAGACATCGAAGAGCGTGAAGAAATGGTTTATTCTCCATTTACATACAAAAAAAATTAATATATTCGAGAGACGAATGTCTTTTACGAAGATCATTTGCCAGTCTCCACCTCTGATTAAAAAAACCAACAATAAAACAGAAAAATGTCGGGGAACGGGAAGATTACATTTGGGTTTCTTCGATTTTTTGGAGGAGGAAGATGAATCGGTAGCTCCATTCTGGTTGCCACCCACCGAGCTCGTTTCTCCCATCGTGTTGTCCATCTTCACCAGCGCAGAGAGCGAGGGAGCCAGATGAAAAAAAATTGATATAATCTATCTCCCAAAAAAGAAAAGGAGACTACGTTTTACGTAACCTCCTTCCTCCCCATCCTCATTATTTCCCTTTTTCGAACTTGATTGAAAATGGTAGTAACGCGGTGTTTATACAATCTTAGTCTGATTTTTTTTCTTTTATTAGAAAAAAAGACTGAAAATGGGGGGAAAAACAAGACATTATAGGAAAGAAGAAAGAGATACAAAAGGCAGAGACAACATCCTCATTATTTCCCTTTTTCGAACTTGATTGAAAATGGTAGTAACGCGGTGTTTATACAATCTTAGTCTGATTTTTTTTCTTTTATTAGAAAAAAAGACTGAAAATGGGGGGAAAAACAAGACATTATAGGAAAGAAGAAAGAGATACAAAAGGCAGAGACAACAGAGAAGACGAAGAAAAAGATGAGTCGGTGATGAGGTTCTGATACTCCACTCCCATATCATTAAGGAATAATGAACAGACTCGCCCCTTCCCTTTCAAATGTTATTCCAACTTCATAATCAAATTACAAGACAGAGCTTAAGCTTTAGTATAAGAATACGTGAAAGCTATAAGCCTTTCAGCTCCTGCCTCGACCATTTCTTCCTGCTCAGGCGAAGAAGTGGAGGTCCAACGTAATAACGACGTATTTACTTGACTAATAAAAATAAGGGTAAATTCTAAAAAAACCTTTGAACTATGGGTATTTGTCGAAAAAACCCTCAAAGTAAAAGTCGTGACAGTCAAAACCTCAAACTATAAAAAATTGTCAAAATAAACTCCAGCGGGGGGCCGCATGCCCTCCGAATTGTAATTCGTGCTAAAATACACTGGATTCGGTAGGCCGCATCAATTCGGGGGGCCGCATACAAAATTCGGGGGGCAGCGCCAGTTTGAATTATTCTTCATTATTTTAAAATAATTTTTTAAAACCTCAAATTAACGTCCGGAGAATAAATGAAGATTTATTTTTTTAAAAAATATCAAATCATATTGAATTTGTTTGAAATTTTTAACACATGTTCATTACATTGTAGAAAGATAATGTAAAAAGTTTCGTGATTTTATAACATTTTTGCGATATATTGTAATTTTAATTACATTATTTTATAAAAAAAATTATATTAAATAATAAAATTTTAAAAAAATACACAACTTTTTACATTATCTTCACATGATGTGGTGAATATGTGGTAAAAAATTTAAGTGAATTGAATATGATTTGATATTTTTTAAAATTATTTTAAAATAATGAAGAATAATTCAAACTGGCGCGGCCCCCCGAATTTTGTATGCGGCCCCCCGAATTTTGTATGTGGCCCCCCGAATCCAGTGTATTTTAGATTCGGGGGGCCGCAATTTTAAATCGGCCCCCTGAATTCCTTTGTATTTTCGGATTCGGGGGGCTAGCGGGGGGCTATCGGCCCCTCGAATTACAATTTGGAGGGCATGCGGCCCCCGCCGTGGTTTATTTTGACAATTTTTCATAGTTCGAGGTTTTGACTGCCACAACTTTTACTTTGAGGGTTTTTTCGACAAATACTCATAGTTCAAGGTTTTTTTTTTGAAATTTACCCTAAAAATAAAATAAAGTAGAATTTGCCCCAAACTATGGTAAAAACTATAAATTTCGATGATGGTAAAAAATAACTGTAATGTATAGATTGGGCAATTCACCCCTACCGTGTCATTTTTTGTTAAAATGACACGTTTTCGTCACGTGCTCTATTTTACTACCCAATATGCCTCTTCCCTGCGTCTGTTTTGAATCACTTGATTCACCCTCGTCTCCTTCGCCCTCGCCCTCGCCCTCGCCCTCGCCCTCGCCCTCGCCCTCGCCCTCGCCCTCGCCCTCGCCCTCGCCCTCGCCCTCGCCCTCGCCCTCGCCCTCGCCCTCGCCCTCGCCCTCGCCCTCGCCCTCGCCCTCGCCCTCGCCCTCGCCCTCGCCCTCGCCCTCGCCCTCGCCCTCGCCCTCGCCCTCGCCCTCGCCCTCGCCCTCGCCCTCGCCCTCGCCCTCGCCCTCGCCCTCGCCCTCGCCCTCGCCCTCGCCCTCGCCCTCGCCCTCGCCCTCGCCCTCGCCCTCGCCCTCGCCCTCGCCCTCGCCCTCGCCCTCGCCCTCGCCCTCGCCCTCGCCCTCGCCCTCGCCCTCGCCCTCGCCCTCGCCCTCGCCCTCGCCCTCGCCCTCGCCCTCGCCCTCGCCCTCGCCCTCGCCCTCGCCCTCGCCCTCGCCCTCGCCCTCGCCCTCGCCCTCGCCCTCGCCCTCGCCCTCGCCCTCGCCCTCGCCCTCGCCCTCGATTCGGGGGCTAGCGGGGGCTATCGGCCCCTCGAATTACAATTTGGAGGGCATGCGGCCCCCGCCGTGGTTTATTTTGACAATTTTTCATAGTTCGAGGTTTTGACTGCCACAACTTTTACTTTGAGGGTTTTTTCGACAAATACTCATAGTTCAAGGTTTTTTTTTTTTGAAATTTACCCTAAAAATAAAATAAAGTAGAATTTGCCCCAAACTATGGTAAAAACTATAAATTTCGATGATGGTAAAAAATAACTGTAATGTATAGATTGGGCAATTCACCCCTACCGTGTCATTTTTTGTTAAAATGACACGTTTTCGTCACGTGCTCTATTTTACTACCCAATATGCCTCTTCCCTGCGTTGTTTCGCTCTCTTTGCACTCTAAGTTGAGTATATTTTGGCGAACGGACTAGATGCAAAATGAGCTCAAGAATTTGCTCGGTCTATGAAAGATTTCCCTCGTCAGAGAGGAGACAAATGATGGTATAAATTTGATTATACACTTTCGAGAGATTGTCTTTCGTTTATGTATCTTAGGCAAAGTAGAGAGCATGCGAATCCATCACAGCCCAGAACATCGTTTCTCAAAGAAGCCCTAAGAGTTGCAGAATCAGAAATGACAAAGAAAATAGTAGCCATGGAATTAGAAAGCGGAAACAAAGAAAAAGAAAAAGAAGGGGGACTTCAGTCCGAAGTCTGTGTTCCTGTAGTGAGGCTGAAAATGGGAGAGGTCGCAGAGGCGACAACTGTAGTTCTACTGTCTGTTTGCAGAGGAGAAGAGAGAGAAAAAGAAATCGCAGAAGTGCCATGGGAGAGCAAAAGTGAAGGTGCTTTTGGCGTCGTGGTTACAGAAAAAGAATGGAGGAGATGGGTTCTGCTCCCCCGTTGGGAGTCATTGGTCAGAATAGGAAGAGGAGGAGTGGTGGAGGCTTTCAGAGACGCAAGAGCTCTGCCATGGAAAGTGAAGATGTGGTATAAAGAGGAACCCATTTTGGTTGTTTGAATCGAGAGAGGAAGGAAATTGTTGCAGACGAGGGATTCTATATGACCTCCATTGATGACAAAGATAGAAGCTTGAAGGTCGAGAGAGGATGGGCATTGAAGGAAAGGGGAGTGAGAGAGAGCTTAAGCACTATGGTTTTGGTGGTGAGGCTTGAAAGAGATGATGATGATGATCAAATCAGGGATGAAGAATGGGATTAGACGTCTGCAACAATGGAGGATGATAAAGAGAGCGAGGGAAGGAGAGAGAGTGAGGGCGAGGGGAAGAGAGACGAGGGTGAAGCGGGTGATTCAAAACAGATGCAGGGTATGGGCATATCGGGTAGTAAAATAGGGTACGTGATAAAAACATGTCATTTTAACAGAAAATGGCACGGTAGGGGGTGAATTGCCCATTATCCATACATTACGATTGTTTTTTGCCATTATCAAAGTTTACGGTGAAAATTGTCATTTTTACTGTAATTTGGGGGCCAAATTGCACTTTACCCTAAAAAAAGTAAGGTGGGCAGGAATGAATCAAGTACCGAGAATCGAATCGGATCAGATCAAAGATTTTGTTCCACTTTCGGTTGGTTATCCACGATTCTCAGTTCGGGACCGGTTCTCCTACTACATTTATCGTGGAACTAAGTCCGGTCCACGGTCCAGATGCCAAAATCCCAAAAAACCATGGATTGGACCGAGAATGAAATTAAAAAGCTCCTTTGTTCGTGTTCCAGACTTCTAGTTCCACTTCCAGTGCCAAATTCAATCACATATCATGCTCGCCTCGCCTGCTCGCTCGACCTCAGTCCTCTCAAACTCTCATCTCAGTCTCTCATTATCACGGTCTCACTTTTCACTACAAACTTGCACGCAACCGTCAGGGCAGCCGGAATCAGCATTGATCGACAGCGCCGTTCAGCGTCAGTCTTGCTGAATCAAAATTTTCGTCGTTCAGCGACTCAACACTACTCACCCTCACTATTCGCTCGACGCACAGACATCACTGTATGTGTAATTTATGTGCTGAATGTGTTTGTTGTTGTCTCACTGTTGGTTGATAAATTCTTGTTTGTTGGTTGATAAATTTAGGTTAATGTGTTTATAAATTTATGTCTGGTGTTTGTTGTTGAAGTTTATCTATTTATAAATTTAGGATTTTTGCATGTTGTTTGTTGCTGCCTATTGATGAAGTTTATCTATTGTTTGTTGGCTGTTGCTGCCTGTTCAAAAAGTTTATCTGTTTATAAATTTATGTTGATTAATGTGTTTATATGTTTATTGTTTTTTGTTCCACGGTAGAATGGATACTCCTCACAGTGAAAATACGGACGTGGTATCGAAAAGAACTAAGTCTCTCTCTAGTTTGGATTCACTTTAGTAGGGTATCAAATACCGATTTAGCTAAATGTAATTATTGTGGGCAGATTTATACAGCACACTCAACGAAAAATGAGACTTCTAGTTTAGTAAAGCATATTAAAATATGCAAAAAGTTTCTACGAAATGTAGACAGTAAGCAAAAAACTTTAATTTTTAAACCTAATGAGAGCAAGATTTGATAAGGCACAGAACCCTAACTCCACCCAAAAGCGCACTTATGGGGGGAGGTTTGACCCTGCCCTTATATCCTGTGCCAGGAGACATTCCATTTCCGATGTGGGACATATCATCCCCACCCCCTTGAGACCCGAACGCCTCGGTCGGCAATCTGTCGAACCTCAAGCGACACCGGGGAACAGAGATGGTGGCTCTGATACCAAATGATAAGGCACAGAACCCTAACTCCACCCAAAAGCGCACTTATGGGGGGAGGTTTGACCCTGCCCTTATATCCTGTGCCAGGAGACACTCCATTTCCGATGTGGGACATATCAAGATTGCTGGTATACCCATATTTATTATAATAGTTGCTAGAAAAATTTTTGCAAAGATGATTATTTTAGATGAATTGCCACTGAAAGTGATAGAAATAATTGATTTTAGAACATTTTTTCTGTATATCAATCTCAAGTTTATTATGTCATCTAGAAAAACAGTAGCAAGATATATTCACAACATATTTTAAAAAGAAAGAACCAAGTTGAATGAGTATTTTTTTTACAACATCACAAAGGGTATATTTAACCACTAACACATAGACCTCTATTCAAAATTTGAATTACATGGTGCTGACATGTCATTATATTGATCAAGATTGACATGTGCAAAAGAATATATTAAATTTTTGTTCGATTCTGAACCATAAGGGTGAATCTATTAGTAATGAAGTTAAAAAATGTTTGCTTAATTGGGAGATTGAAAATGTTACAACCATAACCATTGACAATGCATGTAACACCCAGTTTTACGGGAATTTTTGTTATTCCAATTTATATGGCATTTTAGTAATTATGTCAAATTAAGTCCGTTTTGCGAACGGAAAGTTTTAATAAAGTCTTAACAATAAATTGAAATTTATGGTGAAATAAGGAAATTTAGAGAAACCGGATTGTTAGTCAATTTACGAGATAAGAAGAAAATTTATAGAAAATCAAATGGAGGGGTAAATTGGTAAATTGACAAGTCAATTTTTATTAAAAATCACAAACCTCTCTTTTTCTTCCTCAACACTTCAACGAAAATTTATTTCTCACCCTCTCCACAGCGACTCCTCCTTCCCTCTCACGCGATTCTCCTCTCCGGCGACCAATGCTTCACTTCTGGCGGTTCGTTCTTCACGTTTCTTCTCCATCTTCGCTCCCTAGGTAAGACTCTGTACTTTTGGGACGTTAGATTTCAGTTTTTACGAAGTTAAACGGTTAGGGTTTCATTTAGAGTTTTTGCGTAATAGTCGGGTTATGTTAGAAACGGCTAGGCTTGCCCTAATTATGACTTTGGTGGACGTATTAATGAACATTAGAAGTAGTTGGGCGAGTTAATGGTCATTAATGCGAATTTTGGGTGGTTGAAAGTTTTGAAAACTTCATTAATGGAGGTTAAAGATTCACGAGCATGAATTGCTCGATGAAATGCATCAATAAGTCAAAATAGAGTTTTAGGAAATTTCCTTTAGCTAGGAGTTTCTTAGTTTTCAAAGTTCGATGATTTAGGCTCGGTTTAATGCCGTCTGTTGTGAAATGTTTTAGGTGAACAACGCTCGTGGACGGAGCTCGGTGTGCTACGGATGCGAAGTAAGTCTTTGTGATTCGCTTGGCCAATCCGACCTACACCATAGGAGTGTTTATCGATCGAGGATATTTGGTGATGATGTTATTTTAGTGTGGGTCGGATGGGTAATTTAGGTTGATAGTGCATTAGAATGCTTTCCTAGATTCTTTTTATGTATTGCTCTATGTTTTTTTACTTTAATGTACAATCCATGTTCATGCATCATGTTTTATAAACTAGCACGAAAAATGAATTTCCGCACGAGTTTTCATGAAAAGAAACGACTAAAGAAAGATATGAATGTATGTAATTACGATCATGTCAGGGTGGGGTTCAGACATGGCTGTCCTGAGAGGAAGAGCATGTTTTCCCCCCAGTAGATGGAAATGGCTATCTAACCGTCAGATGTGCCCTCTCTATCTGGTGAAAGTAAACCTCCGGTGACGCCCATGCTATGTGACTAAAGAATGAAAACGATGCATGATTTTATGAACCCCGCACGCATGGCATGCATTTTCATTTACGTAGATTTACTAAGCCTTTAGCTCATAGTTTATTTCTATGGTGTAGGTGACTTCGAAACAGGTGATGATAATATTCCTCTACCCGACGCATGAGCAGGTTGATGGAGAATGGCCTGTGGGAGTGTGCTGGACAGTCGATGCTATTTTGACCCATGGGGACGTATGTAAGTATTTTGGGTTACATTGGGTAGAAAATGTGTAAATAGTATATTTAGGTTGTTATAAGGATTAGTTGGAATTTGATGTTATTAATGGAAATGTTTTGACGATTTCGGAATTTACTGGAACTGCTTGGCGATTTTCAAACTTCATAAGGATTTTGTTTAGTTTTCAAACGGATCCACACAGTTCGTTTTCGTGAAAACTTACTTCGTTTTAAATACGTCTCGAGTCGATTTTTGAGTGAGATTATGAAAGATGTACGAGTGTTGGGCAACTTTATGTTGAAATGCATTGTTGTGATGAATGTGGTGTTATGAGTAGTGTGATGAAGAAAAAGAGATGAAGGAGGATAGGAGAAGAGTACAGGGGAAAGAAGAAGGAAAAGTGAGGCAACTCTCTGGAACGAATTCCAGAGAGATTGCCGATCGATCGCCAAGGGAGGTGATTGATCGGCAAGCAGGATGGCACCTCTCTGGTTTTTCCAGAGAGGTAGCCGATCGATCACTCATGAGGGCGATCGATCAGTTGTGTGAGTGATTGCCAATCGATCGCCTGGCGAATAAACGCCACAGCCGATTGATAGGCTACACTTTTTTGGGCAAAATGCCCTTTCTGCCCTCTATCGTTTGGCCGATTGTTTTTCTTATTTTAATAGGTTTTTCTTTAATTGGTTTTTGAAAGCTTTAAAACGATTTTCAATGATCCTAGACTCTGATTTAATGCCTAGAGGTAAAAGTTCACTAAATGTCTAAAAATGAAAAATTTATACGGGAATTCATGGGAATTTAAGGGTTAGGATTAAGGTTCGCTACAGTTATGGTATCAGAGCCCCCGAGTTTTAAAATCGGTTCTGTAGACTGCTCGACTGCACAGCCACTACGCGGACATCCTTCCTCAACTGTAAGTACGTTTTATTTTATTTCCTTGCTTTCGTTTCTTAGGATTATTTGTTTTAACCTTTATAGGAGTTATAAGATGGTCTGAGCGAGAGACGCTAAAGATGAAGCCCTGGATAGGCTAACAGATTTGCTGGACCGTCAGGCTCAGCATATGGACAGACAAGCCCAACAAATTGAGAGGCTGGTAAACCATGAGGATCAGAGGGCCCAAGAATTAATAGTTACAAACAATCACGGTATGGAGAGGTTTCAGAAACTTAGGCCTCCGGTATTCGACGGACAGTCTTCGGACCCCTTATTTGCTGAGGAGTGGGTTCGGATGATGGAAGACATGTTGGGCTATGCTAAGATTGACAATGGGGAGAAGGTCGCATGCGTCACCTTTCATTTGGCGCTAGACACTCGGTTTTGGTGGGACTCCTATCAAAGCAACTACCGATGTGATGACGATGACGTGGGAACGGTTTAAGACCGTATTCTATGATAAGTATTTCAGCCATACAGTGAGAGCGGCAAAAAGAGTGGAATTCACGGAGCTAAAGCAGACCGGTTTGGTTGCGGAATATATTAGGAAGTTTGAGGCCCTATCACGATTTGCTCAACGCCTAGTAAGCAATAACAAAGACAAGGTGCACCAGTTTATGGATGGGCTGAACCCGGAGATTCGGAAGAACATTATAGTATCCGGGATTCTGGACGTGCCATACTCAGATATCGCAGCAAGACCTTTGGACTTCGAAGCTGCATAGTTAACATGCGTTAAACCAAGGGAGCCTGCTAGGGGCTTTTTTCGTGAAATTCAGCCTCGACCTCAGAATCGGGGTTGGCAACCGAGAGGGCAACAACAACGAGGAGTGAAAAGGCCCTATGATGGGAAAGGCGATCAGGGGAAAGGAAAGCAAGTCTAGGAGGCTCCTCGACAGCCTCTGTGCCCTAAGTGTCAGAAAGAACATAGTGACAATTGTAGGTTTGGCACGAATATGTGCTATCGATGCGGTGAGGTTGGCCATTTTGTCAGAGATTGCCCGAAAGTAAATAAAGACCAGCCAGGCAGGGATCAGAGAAAAGTCATGGCGAGGATCTTTGCCTTTATCGAGCCTGGTGATGTCGACGATGAGGCTCAGCCTTCTGTCATAGCAGGTACTATTTTAATCACTGGTATAGCGTATTCTCACTGATAGACACGGGGGCTATGCACTCCTTTATTTCAACGGCATGTGTGTCCTAGATTGGGGTTGGTGCCAGAGTTACCAGAGTGTGAGTACAGAGTGATGCTGCCTTCGAGAGTGTATATGCAGTCTGATCGTATTTTCTAGGGCAACGTCGTCTCAGTGGAGAATAACACCCTTTATGCTCGGTTGATAGTTATGGGCATAGAGCGGTACGATCTGATTATGGGAATTGACTGGTTGTCATGCCATTTTGCCACCATAGACTGCCGGTCCGGGTTAGTAACATTTCGGCCCCCGGATAAAGAAGAGTTTTCCTATCAGGCAATGAATAGGTTGAGTGGGTCGCCCACTTCCTATTCTATGAAGGCCCAAAAGCAGTTTAGAGGTGAATGCTTAGTTTATTTGGCTACAGTGGTCGATACTCAGTTGCTCAACGGGGTAAAACCAAAAGACCTTTCGGTAGTTAGAGAATTCTCTAAGATCTTCCTCGACGATCTCCCTGGATTACCACCGGATAGGGAGATCGAGTTTATTATTGATGTTTATCCAGGCTCTGGGTCTGTATCAAAGAATCGGTACAGACTGACATCTGCTGAACTAAAGGAGCTGAAGTCTTAATTAGAAGAGTTGTTAGACAAGGGGTTCGTTCGACCCAGCTTTTCTCCTTGGGGTATGCCGGTTCAGTTCATCAAGAAGAATGACGGAACTCTCAGGATGTGTGTCGATTACAGAGAGTTGAATAAATTGATGGTGAAGAATAAATATCTACTGCCATGAATAGATGACCTATTTGATCAACTGCAGGGTGCCCGAGTGTTTTCAAGGATTGACCTATGCTCGGGTTGTTATCAGTTGAAGGTCCGAAGGGAAGATATACAGAAAATGGCGTTTCGCACAAGGTATGGGCATTACGAATTCCTTGTTATGTCTTTTGGACTTACGAACGTCCCTGCAGCGTTTATGGATTTGATGAACCGTGTTTTTAAGGAGTATCTAGACAAGTTTGTCGTCGTCTTCATTGATGACATCTTGATCTATTCAAAGACGAAAGAAGAGCATAAGGAGCACTTACGGATAGTTCTGAGGATTCTGTGTCAGCACCAATTGTACCCAAAGTTCTCTTAAAGTTCAGACAGAGGTGGTATGTGCCTAACAATGAGGAATTGAAGAGAGAAATCTTAACCGAGGCGCACTCCTCGTCATACTCAGTGCATCCAGGAAGCACAAAAATGTATAGAGACCTGAGACAACACTTCTGGTGGCCGAACATGAAGAGAGAGATTGCCAGATATGTGGAAACCTGTTTGGTTTGCCAACAGGTCAAACCAGAGTATCAAAGGTCAGCTAGAACCTTACAGCCACTGCCGATTCCAGGAGTGGAAATGGGAGCAGATCTCCATGAATTTTATAGTTGGACTCCCAAGAACGCGAAGGGGCATGATGGGATATGGGTGATACTGGACCGTTTGATGTTGGCAAGCGCTGAGAAGTATGAAATAGCTTTCGAAAAATTAGTAGAGAATGATAGCTCTTTCTTGCATGAAATAGGAGTGGAAGATTCACCTACATCTGAAGATTGATCATGCATTCGAGAATACATAAAACTCTTAAAGACATTTCATACTATGACACTTATAGATCAATCTCTGACATATTAGTAGAAATTGGAATGATCAATATATCTTTCATTCTATGATCATTCCAATTTCTATGGTGGCGTCAGAATCTGCTTTTAGTTGTGGTGGTCGTATTCTTGATACCTTTCGCAGTTCTCTAAGCTCCTAAAGTGTTGAAGCTCTTATATGCTCCCAAAGTTGACTCAAAACATTCAATCATTTTAAAATTTCTACAAACATTGATGATGATTTCGAAGATAGTATTATCACAACTTTAGAAGAAGGTTCGAACATTCTAATATTTATTTGTTTCACATATTTATCTCTAGTGATTAACTAATGCCTTCAATATTTGCATTTTGCAAATTTCGCTAACCTTACCGATGAAAATTTTATAGAAGTTAACACATCGATGACTTGATATGGTTGCAATTATTGACATCATTTTAATATTTATCTCTAATGGTTTGGAATTGATTGTTTGGATGTTGGAATGAAATTGACAATTTAGTTGAATTTACTATTTAGTTTGTATTTTTAAAATAGTTGAATTAATTTTGGATAATGAATTTATTTTCTTAGATTTCATTTTAATGTTTGTTAGTTGGATTTAGTTTGTATGTTAGATAATTAGATTTATTTTGGACGTTGAATTTTATTTTTTAGATTTTATTTTAATGTTGGATAGTTAGATTTATTTTGTATATTAGATAGTTGGATTTATTTTAGATAGTTTATATGTTAAAAATTTAACATTTTTAAATAAAAAAATATCAGAATTTTGGTGGGAGGAACTGGTACCGAACCAGGATAAAAATCCCAAAGGATTCGGTCCAGTTTTGGTCCTGGATCGGAACCGGACAGACCCGAATCGCGCCCACCCCTAAAAAAAGGGTTAAAATCTATTTGACCCCCAAAGTATGAGTTTAATTTAAAATAACTCTTAAACTAAAAATTTTAACAACTAAAACCTTGAATTATCCAAAATGTAATAAATCAAAAATCTTGGCAGGCGGCAGATCACTCTTGTTCTCAATTTATGCCGAGATCGGCGGGCCAATCTAAATTGAACAGCTCCCCAATCTATCAAGTGCTTACGTGGCACTAGATATATTAGGTCGGAGGGTCGATGTGGGGGTAGAGGGCCCCATTCAATGTGCACCGCATGTGATTTGAGATCGGGGGACACTGCCTCGAATCGGCCCCTTGTTCCCTACCTCTCCCTTTTCAAGGTTCTCAGGAACGGGGGTCACCACCCTGGCCCCCCATTCTCAAAATGAGGTAACGCCCCGGTGCGGCCCTTTGTTCCCAAACATCGAGTTTGAATACTCAGGGGGGGTCGATTCGGGGCATTGACCCCCTAGTTCTCATACCTCATTTTAAGAATGGATGGCCGATCCAAGGCGGTGACCTCTCATTGTCAAATTAAGGCTGAAAATGGGGGGCCGATCCCCACTCTATAAAAGGAACCATGATGTGCCATGGATTGGCAACCACCGACCTCGGCCAAGCTTACCCTCTAACTTGTTTATTCTTTTTGCAGAAGGTGAATTTTCAGAGCCAATGAGATCAAAGTCCCAATACTCAAGGCATGAAAGCACACTTCGGCCCCCTCATTTTTTAAGGAAGAGTTTGTCCTCCTTATGACAAATTTGTGTAAACAAACATTATCTTTCTTTTGTATTTTTGTGGCAAACTTTAGCATTGTTTTGATAGCATGCTTGCTAAGTTAGTTCTAAGGACCACTCAGGTGACCAAGGTTTGGCGCGCAAGAGAAAGGAGTTTCCAAATCGATTGGCACGCGCAAGGGAAGCTTGATCAAGTGGTGCACGCGGAAGGAGATTCAGCCGAGAGCAGCAGCAGCAGCAGCAGCTAGCGCATGCAGAAGAAGACCAGTCAAGCGCAGCTTCATGATTGGCGCTCGGAATTACATGACCGAGCATCTAGGCGAACGTGCATATGGCAGGGGCTCGTTGCAGCACGCACGTGCACAGCTGAGACACCAAAGCCCCAACGGCTATGGCTAGTTTTTTTCGTACGGCCATTTTTCTCCAACAGCTTTTTCTTCTTTCTGAAACCAGAACTCCAAGCTTTCCTTCAGTGCCTATTTAAACTCATTTTGGTGGTATTGTAAAGAACTTTTGACAAATCAAATACAGTGAAGATTTCTTCCAAAACTCGAAGCATTCTTCGAACGTTTTCCCTTAGTTTCTTGGTTTCTCATCGGTGTGTAATATCCAACTAGGTTATTGCCATTTTTCGAAAAGTTCTGGGTTTCTTGGTAGCTCTTATTCGCCAACCTTCTCTCCAATCACTCAAGGGATTGGAAAACAGAAGAAAGGTGGGAAACCTCGCTTGGTTGCTAGAGTAGCCCTTCGTTTTTGGAGGACTCATTACCCGAAGGTGCCGTTGTTGCCTCTTAGGCTAGCAGGTAAGTCTTCTCACCTAATTTTTGACTCATCTGGACCTAGTTTCTAAGAGGTATAATCCTGGAATTTTGGGTGTTTTCGGTTAAACCCGAGAACACCGAATCTTTGTGCAATATTCTGGATTTGCTTGTCATTTGTAGGGGTCATTTTTGCGTCATTTGGTATCAAAGCACAGAGTGCTTCCATTGTGTAACGACCCCTTTTCCCGGCAAGATATTGTCCGCTCTGGAGATTGGGCCATAGCCCAATATCCTCCCCTCACGGCTTTGTTTGGAGAGGACTTCCCAGTCGGTCACCAAACTGGTACTACTCTCACCGAAGCACTTTTAACTTCGGAGTTCTTATGGGATCCGTTGTCAATTGTGCTCCATAACGCGTCTTGCTATCTTGAGAGGGTCTCTTTACATATGTTTCATTTTCACATACTTCCTCAAACGATGTAGGATTGTGACGACCCCCTTTTTACGACCCGTCACTTTCCAGTTCGCCTGCGCGTACGTACCGCTATCTGGGTTCCGATTCGTGCAGCCATCGTTCACATACTTACACTTCCGGGTCATCACAATCACCCCCCCCCCCCCCCCCCCCCCCCTCGAGGGCCCAACATCCTCATTGGCCACATTTCCGGTTGGGTATAGGCTCTAATACCATTTGTAACGACCCCTTTTCCCAGCAAGATATTGTCCGCTTTGGGGATTGAGCCGTAACCCAATATCCTCCCCTCACGGCTTTGTTTGGCGAGGACTTCCCAATCGGTCACCCAACCTGGTACTACTCTCACCGAAGCACTTTTAACTTCGGAGTTCTTATGGGATCCGTTGTCAATTGTGCTTCAAAACGCGTCTTGCTATCTTGGGAGGGTCTCTTTACATATGTTTCATTTCTACATACTTCTCCAAGCGATGTGAGATTGTGACGACCCCCTTTTTACTACTCATCACCTTCCAGTTTGCCCGCGCGGACGTACCGTCATCCGGGTTCCGGTTCGTGCAGCCATCGTTCACATACTTACGCATCCGGGTCATCACACATTGTGTGTTATTTGTGTTTTAATGTCCAAATATCATCTTTGTAACACCCAGGAATTTCCTATATGAGAGTTGCTCTTAGGTTAGGTTATGCTATGAGAGTTTAATCTTAATTCTAGGGTTATGTTAAGTATTAGAGTTATAGAGTGAAAGTTGGAAGAGTATTTGGTGAGAAAACTATAAAGTTGGAGTTGTTTAGTGATGGTTCTTATTGAATTTAATGTAAAAGATATAAAGTGAAAGGAAAGAGTGGAGGGAGGAAAACCTTCACGTTGGAGTGAAATAAATGAAGAGAAAAAAGAGTGTTGAAAAGTCAAAAGACTAAGGAGAAGAAAAAGGGGTGTTGAAAAGTCAAAAGACTTTATGAACCAATGGAAAGAGAAGAAAACAAAGGAGATGTATGGGGGAATGAGGAGATTCCACGTTGGTCAAAGTAGAGTGAAGTGAGGGAGTGGCTAAATTATAAAAATTGGTTTTCTTGTGGTAAAAATAAAAAAGGTGGAAAAGTTAGTTTTAAAAAGAGATGGAAAGTGAAGGCTAAAAAGGAAAAATCATCTTCTTTTTCCTCATTGTCCTCCAAGAAAATTTGCAGCATCCTTGAGGGTTTTTCCACCTCCATTTCCATCAAGTTTCTTCAAGGATTCAAGGTTAGTTTGAGTGGGTTTTGTTATTGATACATCTTGATGAAGGTTTTTGATGTTTTTGATGGGTTTTGTGGAGGTTTTGTTAGGGTTTGGAAACCCTAAGAGGGGAGCTACGAAATTTTCATTCTTTGGCTCGTTTTCTTCCTACATTTGATGGTTTAAACCTTAGATATGTTAGTTTAGGGTGTTTAGGTAGTTAAATTGGAGAATTGATGGAAGTTGTGAAAAATCGGGTTTTGTGATCAATGTCGCCGGTTCTGTTCTTGTGATTTCTGATTGGCCATGGTGTTTGGTTGATAAATTTGATTGCTTTAATGGATAGTAGACTTGGAGAGATTTACGGAATGGGGTGGAACGTTGAAATTCGTTGAGAAACGAGTAAGTTATGGCCGATTGAAATTTGGACACAAAAATTGTGGGAATTTCGAGCTGTTGGGTTTTATGATTCTTAGTTGGGTTAGTTTGTTGGTAGAGTTAGAATATGTTTTCCTTAGACTTATATTAATGTTTCTAAGTTATTTTCCCTTATTGTATTAGGTTAACGAATTAAGTAGTTGCCATAGTCGGAGTAACTGAGTGCGTGCATTGGCATAGTCGAAGTAACTGAGTGTGTGTGAAGGAATCAGGTAAGTAGTGGAATGTATATTTTTGTTACCTTCGGGCCAACACCATGGAATGGTAGGGATGATTGGTTGTTTGTTGTTTGTTTTGGTTTGAGCATTGTATTGTCATGCATCATTGTTTTCAACCTACGAAATACGAGTTCTAGCATGTTTTGAGTTATGAATATGAAATGTAAGAAGATAAGAAAACAGATATGCAACTTGGTCTCGAGTAGAATCGTCTTATCGTGAATGAATGCTCGTGTGTAGCACCCCGAGAGGGGTTCTATAAGAGATGCTATGCTGAAAGTACGTAATGTGTCGTGAGTATGAACGCCTCGATATGTTCGTGCTAAAAGGCACATGAGGGTTCTATGATCGATATAGGAGGAGATCAGGTAAGGCCGCCCAGGATTGTGATTGGACGTGTGCCTCCGATCTTGCTCAGTGGGTCAAGGTGTGGCCGTCCAGGATTGTGTTAGGACGTGTGCCTACTTGATCCACATGTAAAAGTGAAAGATAAATGCAACGAAAATGAAATGAAAACAACAGAGTGAGTAGAAACAGCATGTAGGGGTTGAGTTGAGCATGCATTGTTTTGAATTGCATTATTCCCAACTTGCTAAGCATTAGACTTAATTTTTGTGTTCTATGGTGTAGGTGAAGACGTGTTTACAGGTGAGCTTGATGAGAAAGACCAATACTAGGGAGCAGTCGGCGACGCACGGGGCTTGCCGATGCGGGTAATTGTCGAGGCAACTTGTCCATGGAGTTTCTGGGATGTGGTGTTTATTGTGTTTTGAATTGTGAATTTGATTGTAGATAATTTAGGAAATTTTAAGTATTTTGGTGTGCTTCGAAGGTGTTTATAAAATATTTGATTTTCAGGATTTTGGTTTTAGAAAAGTTTAGTTGTTATGCTGCTCGGTTTTTCGTAAAGTAAACGATGTTTGTTTTCGTAAAGTTTCACGTTTTCGCTGACGTTTTAGAGTTGGGTTTCCAGGATTTGCAAGTGTCGGGAAGTGTAAAATGTCAAAAAAAGTTTTGGGTAAGTTTTAGGTGATTTGATTGTGTGTGGTTTGAAGAAAAAATGGAGAAAAGGGAAGAATGGGTCGCTGATGGCCGAGGTGGAGGCGCGCTGGCCAGAGTAGACGCAGCAGGCGCGCGGATCAATCGGCACGCAGCGCCAATTGATCGGCCAACAATATTGTTCATTGCCTGGCAACCCAAGAGGGTGCCGATATATCGGCGCTTGCGCCAATCGATCGGCCCTCGCGCGGAGCGGCAGCACGCGCTGCCTGGGCAACGTGCGCACCCAGTGCTCGCGCGCGGACACCCATGGAGTGCCAATCCTATTTTTTTTTTAAATTTTCCTATTTCAAAAATGTTTTGACCTGATATTTTCCGACACGTTTGGCACGTATTTTATGCACGTTTTCCAACTATTTTCGAGGGTTCAAAAAACCCAAAAATTGAGTCAAAATTTTATCAAAAATTATTTTAAACTTCGTTTTAAACGTGGTAATGGTGTGCAAAGTAGCGCACCGAGCCGGGGCAGGTTCGGGGCATTACAATCTTGTTGTTAACTCCTAATCGACTAATTCATTTTGTGTTCTTGCTTGATCAAAAATTGGAAAATTGGTGTCGACCTTAGAATGCATCTATTGTATGTTTAATTGTTATTGCTCAGTTGTTTGTTTTCATTTGTGTATGTGCTTTGTTGGAGTTATTAAGCATGAATTTGGTTTATCACAAATTGGACTAATTCTCGGCCAAAAGGGAAAATTTTGTTTCCTCCGTTTAGTTATTGTTTGTGAGTTGCATCCATTTGTTCTCTGACTTAAACATATCGTTTTGTGAAGTTTTTAATTGCTCTATTGACCTGCTTTATTATTTAGGGTATTATCCTGCATGTTTTGTTGCTGTATTATGGATGATTATGTTACTGAAAATGGAGTCTCCGTTGGCCAAGAAATTTGTGTAAATCTAAGGAGAATTTGTTTGTTAGTTTGTGTTGTTTTTGCTTAAAAGATTTAAGGTCAATCTATAGTGTGTTCATGTGTTGTCTCTACTATGATACTTAGCTTATATTTTGGATTAGTTTATTGAGCTTTAACCTATCTACGCATGTGAAGTAATTGGAAATATTGTGTACAGCCAAGAGCCATTTTTGTTTATTGTGTCAACCTTTGAAATTTGTGGTAGAGTTTTTGTGTTTTAAAGCATTAGAACTAGATTAGTTTAATGAGATGACAACAAGAAGTAGAGCCACCTATAACCAAAATAGGTACTCAAAGGTTCAACCAATCGAGACACCTAAACCGGTTTTTAGTGAGACTAACTGCAAAGAAAAAATCCATGGACTAAACCTTAAGTTTGATTACATTAGTCAATGGTTCATGGAAATGAAAAGTGATTGTTTAAGAGAACCTCAAGAACCTTTGCAAAGGAGAAGAGCCAAATCCCCAAGTAGAAAGGCCAAAGACTTTAGGGGTAATGAAAGAGGTGATATCGGTGATGAAAGGCCGAATTGAAGAACTTCCAATATCCACCTTGACATTGTGAGTCCTAATGATATCTCAATGCATTGTTTTAGTGGTCATTCAAAAGGCTTTCATGATTGGTTGGATAGGGTAGAGGGGTTGTTTGGATATCATAGTTTTTCGGACAAAGAAAAAATCAAACTAGCCTCTTTAAGTTTCACCGGTACGGTAGGTTATGGTGGAAGAATCTTAAAAGAAGGAGAAGGTTGGATGACGAGATTGAAGTTTGTACATGGAAATTAATGAAGTATCTAATGGAAAAAGAGTTTGCTTCAAATCATCACGAGGAAAAGCACAACTCTCAGAAATCTTCAAAGTCACCAAAAACATTTGAACCACCACTTCCCCTAACACAAATTCAAATCGAACTTATTGAAGAAACCTTAAGTAAGAAGGAGGATGGATTGTTAGAAGAAGAAATTTTCTACCCCGAAGAAGGTCCACTATTATAGATTGAAGAACAAGTAAATAAGGAAGATGATGAGCACGTAGGAGGAATTAATGAAGGAAATGATGGAATAGAAACCGAGCATGAAGAAGTTGGTTTCGATTTCCAAGAGTTGCATTTTTCTTGTAATTTTAACAATTCTCCTAGTGTGTCTCTGGTTAGCTCGACCTTAGATGACCTCCCTCATATTTTGGAACTGAACACCCCAAAGGTCGAAGATGAAACTCTTTCTCAAGGCTCAACACTTTTGGTCTTAAGAGAGGCACACATCATGAATGATGAAAAACCCTCCACCTCTCCTTGCCAAAATTTGTAGCATCAAGAAATGGAGGTTCGCATTGTAACGACTCCTTTTTCAAGCAAGATATTTTCCGCTCTGGGGATTTGGCTACAGCCAATATTCCTCTCCTCACGGCTTTGTTTGGTGAGAACTTCCCAGAAGGTCACCCAACCTGGAATTACTCTCGCCGAAGCACTTTTAACTTCGAAGTTCTTATGGGATCCATTGTCAATTGTGCTCCAAAACGCGTCTTGCTATCTTGGGAGGTTCTCTTTTACATATGTTTCATTTCTACATACCACCCCAAGCGATGTGGGATTGTGACGACCCCTCTTTCAACAACCGAACCCTCCGGCCAAGTACAACCCGGGATCCGCAGAGTTTTGACCCAGCACGTAATCCTCCAGCCCCAACCGGGCCGCAAAGGCAGCCTCTGAGGATTTGAGGAGCACTGAGTGGTTCCACCACATACGTGTCAAGTCGGGTCATCACAATGTATTTGTAACGATTCCTTTTTCCAGCAAGATATTGTCCGCTCTGGGGATTGGATTATAGCCCAATATCCTCCCCTCACGGCTTTGTTTGGCGAGGATTTCCCAGTCGGTCACCCAACCTGGTACTACTCTCACTGAAGCACTTTTAACTTCGGAGTTCTTATGGGATCCGTTGCCAATTGTGCTTCAAAACCCGTCTTTCTATCTTGGGAGGGTCACTTTACATATGTTTCATTTCCACATACTTCCCCAAGCGATGTGGGATTGTGACGACCCCCTTTTTTACGACTCGTCACCTTCTGGTTCACCCGCGCGGACGTACCGCCATCCAGGTTCCGATTCGTTCAGCCATCGTACACATACATACACATCTGGGTCATCACAATCACCCCCCCCCCCCCCTCAGGAGCCCAACGTCCTCGTTGGCCACTATTTTCAGTTGGGTACAGGCTCTGATACCATTTGTAACAATCCCTTTTTCCAGCAAGATATTGTCTGATCTGGAGATTGGGTCGTAGCCCAATATCCTCCCCTCAAGGCTTTGTTTGGCAAGAATTTCTCAGTCGGTCACCCAACCTGGTACTACTCTCACCGTAGCACTTTTAACTTCGGAGTTCTTATGGGATCCGTTGCCAATTGTGCTCCAAAACGCGTCTTGCTATCTTGGGAGGGTTTCTTTACATATGTTTCATTTCCACATACTTCCCCAAGCGATGTGGGATTGTAACGACCCCCTTTTTTACGACCCGTCACCTTCCGGTTCACCCGCGCGGACGTACTGCCATCTGGGTTCCGATTCGTTCAGCCATCGTACACATACATACACATCTGGGTCATCACACGCATATTGGAGCTAGAGGATGAAACCTTTGCCACAACTCTTAAAGAAGAAGCTAAAATTGTAGGGTTGGTGAACACTCAAGAAGAGCCATCTTTCACCATGGTTCATAGATCCCCAACAATCCAAGACAAGGACTTTCAAGGAGAGCATTTTTGGCATTGATTACGTGATCATTGACCAAGCTTAGTCTTTCAATTTTGAAAATGATAATAGTGTCAACTCGAACTTGAACCATCTTATGACGACACTCTGTGAGAAATGGAGACCTAACCCAAAACCCTACCACTTTTTTAACTCAAGGGAATGTGAAAACTAGCAAGATAGACCACCAAGTAGGAATTCCCTTGTCTTCTAGAGAATATAGGAGTAGAGAAGTTTGTGCCATAGTTCTTGTAGAGGTTAATACTATTTACCATCATAGACCTTGGTAAATTAATAGAGGAGCTATGCATTGTATACTTCTTAATGCCCTTAATCCTCAAGTTATGGTTAGCCAACTAAACCAGTTTCATCATTTTGGCACCAAGAATTCTATCATCGAACTAAGGAGAAGAAGAGGGATAAAGTTGCTTTGTTTTCAACAAGTAATGAGTTAAGGGAAGTATCGGTTACCTTTAATTCAAGGTTGTTGTTGTTTTTGGCTTTGGATGAACATTTTGTTTGGAAAGGTTTAACGAAATTTGATTTGAGTTCCTTGTTGTATCCACTTTACCAAAATTTAGAATGGCTCAATGAGGAAGGAGTTAAATACAACATTGGTAGAGACCGATTGCAGTTCTCTTATTGAAGTGGCCTTTCTTTAATATTCATCTTTGAAGAGTGCTTGAAAGAGAACTCAACTGGTTCGGTAGGACCTCTATTACTTTATGTCTTCTTAATTCATTTTTTTTAAGTTCAAATACTTTGTGATAGGTGAGTTTGAAAATGGTTCTCTAGGCATACATCTTATTATTGATTTTAACCATCTTGCCTCTTGGATAAATTTTTCGGATTTTTTTCATACTTCTTATTTGCATTTGAATGAAGGCAAAGTATTTACTAATATTGAAGGGTGTTCCTTAATCCTAGAAGATCCTAATTACCTTACTTCTCAAGTTACAACCCCCATGGTCAAGAAAGGGATAAAGGTGGGAAAGAGATTGTGACTCATAGCCTCACATATTCGGTGAAGAAGCTTTCTTGGGTAAACTTTATAGCCATGTACTTTGGAAGAAAAAAAATCGGAACTAGAGCTATGGCTGGGAATTTTTTGTTGCTATCATTAATACAAGTCGAGCACACGGTTGAGGAAAATGGCCCCGAGCACAACATGATTGGAGATGGATACAACCTCTAATTTGTACACCCCTATAGTATTTTCATGTTTTCTTTTGAAGCAGGGTTTTCACGGAGGTTTAAGCAAGTTTTTGGATTTGAGGTCAAATCCTCAATTCCCCCGAGATGATGATGTGCTACGAGATGGACTCAATAGACCTCGGCCAAGTCCATGGCCAAATTTTTCAATTAATAAGTTGTTTATTTTGTAGGTACTCATCTTAGAAAACCAAAGGTAGCACTCATCCAAGGCACAGAAGTACAAGGAGGCATTGCTCTGGATTTGAGGACAAATCTTCAATCACCCGGAGAGTATGATGTGTCATAGATTGGCAACCACTGACCTCGGTCAAGCCCATGGCCGAGCCTACCCTCTAACTTGTTTTTTCTTTTTGCAGAAGGTGAGTTTTGAGAGCCAAGGAGATCAAAGTCCCAATACTCAAGGCATGGAGAAGTCAAGCAACTCACCCACATGAAAGCACACTTCGGCCCCCCACATTTTTGAAGGAGGAGTTTGTCCTCCTTATGACAAATTTGTGTAAACAAACATTATCTTTCTTTTGTATTTTTGTGGCAAACTTTAGCCTTGTTTTTATAGCATGCTTTCCAAGTATAGTTCTAAGGACCACTCGGGTGACCAAGGTTTGGCACGCAAGAGAAATGAGTGGCCAAATCGATTGGCGCTCGCAAGGGAAGCTTGACCAAGTGGTGCGCACAGAAAGAGATTCAACAGAGAGCAACAGCAGCAGCTGGCGCGCGCGAAAGAAGACCAGCCAAGCGCAGCTTTGTGATTGGCGCGTGGGATTACGTGACCAATCATCTGGGCACACGTGCAACATATGTTGGCGCGCATTAGGCAAGGGCTCGTCGCAGCGCACGCATGGTCAAGACACCAAAGCCCCAACGGCTAGTCCAACGACTAGTTTTTTTGTACAGCCATTTTTCTCCAACAACTTTTTCTTCTTTCTGAAACTAGAACTCCAAGCGTTCCTTCAGTGCCTATTTAGACCCATTTTGGTGGTATTGTAAAGAACTTTTGACAAATCAAATATAGTGAAGATTTCTTCCAAAACTCGAAGCGTTGTTCGAACGTTTTCCCTCGTTTTCCCGTCGGTGTGTAATATTAGATCGACTTATCGCCATTGTCCTCCAAGTTCTGGATTTCTTAGTGGCTCTCATTCGCCATACTTCTCTCCAATCACTCGAGGGATTGGAAAACAGAAGAATGGTGGAAAACCTTGCTTGGTTGCTAGAGTAGTCCTTCGTTTTTGGAGGACTCATTACCCAAAGGTGCCGTTGTTGCCTCTCAGGCCAGCAGGTAATTCTTCTCCCCTAATTTTTGACTCATCTGAACCTAGTTTCTAAGAGGTATAATCCTGGAATTTGGGGTGTTTTCTGTTAAACCTGAAAACAACGAACCTTTGTGCAATATTCTGGATTTGCTTGTCATTTGCAGGTTGCATCAAACCAACCCCATTCTCACCCCTCGTGACATGCCTAAGAGACCGATAACACGTTCACAAACAAAGGTCCTAATTTTAATTAATCTACTTACTAATGACCTTGTTTCTTTTGCAGGTGATGATCCAATTGGAGATGCTACATGTGAGACTAGCTTGACGGACATGGATCACCCCCTCCACCTTTTGACATAAGATGCCCCCTTGGAAAGCTCTGAACATAATGAAGAAAACCCTCGAGCACCAGCTAGACTAGCAGAAGCCAGAATTTGTCTTATATGCAACAAATCCATGTAATTTTATTTTTTTTGTTATTTTCTTTTGGTATACTCTTAACCATTAGTTTTTTTCATCCATGCATTAGTTTCGCTATTTAGACTTAGTCACATGATGGTGGCATGATTTGGGGATTGACTACTTGGCCCACTACTTGGCCATATTTTGGAGACATATCTAGGCTCACTACTTAACTCACATTTGGAGGTATTACTTAACCCACATTTGGAAGCTTAGCTTGGCCCATGCTTGGACATATCACTCGGCCCACATGTTGGAGGCAATACCATCACCCCTCAGCCCATGGAGAACCAACCCAACGAAAGCTCAAGTTTGAATCTTCAACTTTGCAAGGATATAAAGTAGTGGCCTCATGGATTGATGACATGGCGCAACACCTTCTCTTGGATCATTTTTTTGGGTGGCCTTTTCCTCCACCATTGGATTGCTCACTTATGGATACATCTCGGCCATCCATCCTCCTTTCATCCCATGGCCCTCCTTCACTCCTTATGGAAACCCTAGCCTCCACCTTAGGTCTATAAAATGCATGCATATTGTAATGGCTTGCACTTTTTTGCCAAAATTTATCAATTGAGTATTTTTCTTGAAGCTTTGGAGTGATTCCTTAGTGAACTACGATTTTCTCCCAAGAAAATTATGTGGAGTATTAACTCTCCATTGCTAGCAAGCTTGAGGGTAGCTTGGTTAGCTCTTATCATCTTCTTTACTGTAACGCCCCGAGTTTTCAGAACCGGTTCGCTACTAATGACATAGAACAGGACTAAGAAATTTAAAAAAAAAATTCTCTAATTCACTTGACGATAAAATTAAATCTTTAAATTTTCAAAACTTGCAGCGGAAAACTTTTCGTATAAGTAACATTTATAAAATAAACAAAATATTAAAATGTTTGACGGAGAGAAAAGAAATTCAAAGCACATCTACCGCTGAACGTTACCAGCGGTGGGAGTGGATACAAACGATATCCACCGCTAAACAGTACCAGCGGTGGATCACAAAATGACAAAACTCTCTACTCGCATCTACAGGTCACAAAACGACAAATCTGCTTCTCACATCTACCGGTCACAAAACGACAAAAATACATGACATCCACCGGTGGACTACATCCACCGATAGACAAAATACTTGACATCCACCGGTGGACTACATCCACCGATAGACAAAATACTTGACATCCACTGGTGGACTACATCCACAAATAGATAAAATATATGCAAATTTTTACTGAAAACATTCAAGACAATCTGACCCTAAGAAACTTCTAAATTCCGTCAAATAATAATTTGAAACCAACATTGTATCTTTATCCAATAAAAATCCCAAACTAGCAATCCATAACAAAACCCAATCAGGTCTTCATATCAGGAAAAACTCAAAACATTATAAAACCTTCAACTATTACTATCATCAAAACCCTCTGCACTCCTCGCTAGAACGTCTGAAAAGTTAGACTCCACATACAGACAACAGTTAAACTGCCTCATCAGAGTACCAGACCGTGGCATAAAAGTGTTCCTCCAACTTCACCTATTCCTCAGTAAACTCAGAGAATTCACCTGTTGAAACCTCAGCACCTACATCACAAAACTCATCTATTAGCTTAATGTTAAGTAAGTAAAGCAATAATGAAATGAAATGCTGAAACATAAATCCTAGACATGCAGTTTCTACTTTCACATCTCAGTTGCGTATGCATTTGTTTCTGCTCTGATCCCCCTGTGAAATTGGGAGTTGGATCACTCCTCCCAAAGTCATACATCCTCTCTCTTGATTAAGGGGCGGATTAGTTCCCTTAATAACTGATCTGTTTCAATTCGGTTCAATCCTCACCATGCCATCATACATTTAAATTCATTTTTGTATACTTTTAAAACATGATACATGACAAACTGAAAACATACATAACATGCATAAACCTACTGTTTTGTGATGTAGGCCCGAAGGCACACACATACTCTACTTACTTGGTCTCCTAGAAAAATGTTTGGTGAAAGGCTACTCCGAGAGTTTACTCAAACCTAAAATCACAGACAGAGTATCGATTAGATCTTCACTAAACCTCATCCTAAGCTATCCCGAAATCTAAGGAAGTTATTTGGGAGCACTGGTCATAGTGCACTCCCGATATAACACGAAACCCGAACTAACGCTCACTCACAGCATCCTCAAAACTCGTATTTAAAATCCCCCCTCTATCAACAATAGTTACAATGTAACAAGAAATCAGAGTAGAACTCACCTAGCTTGGAGGGAATGGGAGGAAAAAATCGTCGAGAGAAGCTCTGCTACTGAGCTAAAAGCCGAAAGAGGAAGTATAGGAAATAGTGGCGGCTATAGTGTATTAATCATAAAACCTCTTTCCTTAAATAGGTTAATACTATAATCCTCTATTTACCATTATGCCATTACTTAGTCATTTATTAACCTAAATCACTAATTCTCCCAATTTTATTCCATAAAACGTACGCTACAAGTTGGTTAATTGGTTCAATAAAACTGGATATTACATCATCCCCTCTCCTTGGAGAGTCTAAAGGTTGAAGAAGTTGAGTTACCTTGTAACACCCGACATTTCGGCCAGGTGATTTTCTGACCATTTTATTTATCACCCTTTTATTTAACCTTTATGATTTAAATTTGATGTTAAGACAAATTTATTACAAGTTGAGTAAAACTAGGTTGGGTGGCAGAATTGTAATTAAGATTGATGGATTAAGTATAAATAGAAAAAGGAAACCTTAAATCTCATTTAAACCTCACTGTAGCCGACACCCCTTCTCTCGGCGATTTCTTCTCTCCCGAGCTCCTGCTCTCTGTTACCGGCGTTCTCCCTCACTGACGACTATTTTCAGCCTGCATTTTCTCTGCAAGTTCGTACCCGAGGTATGCAATAGACAATGTAGCTATCTGTTAGTTTATCAGCTCTGTTTTCAGCTCAGCATCTGAACTTGGAGTTTATCAATGGCCATGCCGTTTTAGAACATTTTAGAATCCGAGAGTAGTAATGACAACCCGAATAGATTCTGGTCATTTTAAGTAACCTAACTCAGATTTAATCAATAGTAGAACCTCTTTGTTCTATTTTGGATTTCAGATTCTGCACAGAGCTTTAGACTAAGGATTCGGAGATGACTCTAGCTATTAGATTCTAGGATGACCTATGATTAGAACTTTTAGGATTTTATTTAACTACTGTAATGTGAAATGTGTTAGGTGAAGAAGTTGAAGAGAAAGTGATCCAAGTTGCTAAGGAATCCAGGTAAGTGAATGTATTAAGTTTCCGGCCAATAGGGCCCTACATCAAAGGATTAAGTTAGATTTAGTGAACATTGTCTGCTATATGTTTGATGAAATGTCGATGGATATGGTTCTGTTATTCTCATGTACTCCCCTGTCTTAGTTCGATGATTAAGTGCATTTATGTTATGCATCATGTTTTACTTCTCAAGCATATGAAAATGTTTTGAAATATGTTTTCTCATGAATAAGGTAAGAAGATAAAACTTATGCAACGTGGTTAAGTGAGGGTTGGGGGTGGTTCGGCGTATGTCACAGTCCGCAGTAGGACATATGAATACGACCCGCAGTAGGGACCATGATCAAACTCACTGTCGAACCCCCTTTACCGGCACAAATCCTCCCTTAAACCACATAATGTAATGAAGAATATGAATGATGAAAGGAATGATGAATATGAGCATGTCTACGAATGATGATTATGAACAATGAATACGAGATACGATTATGAATGATGATTAAGATAAGTACATGAAAAGAAAAGACTTATGAGCATGTTTTTCTCCAAGTTATGCATTCATGAACTCATAATAGTTTGCATTCCTTACTAAGCCTTAGGCTTACAGTTACACCTTATGATGTAGGTGAAGAAATATCAGGTGAGGAATTCAAAGTTGATGAAAATGTCTAAGCTAGGTTGCTGGAGGTGTTCAGGGGCAGTTCTGTGGCTGGATGGCAAATGAGTAACCCTGGTTAACGTTTCATGATTTAAGGATGTTTATAAGTTCTGAAGTTTAAGTAGTAATGTTTATGATTATGGAAGTCTAAGTATGATGACTTTACTTTCGAATTATTGAGTTCTGAGTTTGTCTGGTATGAGTACTGAATCTGAGGATATTTATGAGGATATGAAATGAATTATTAAGTCTTTCGCTGTATGAGTTCTAGTAAGTTTATGGTTCATTCCGCTTGAGTCCTGGTTATTAAGATTGAGGCTATGAAGTTTATGTTATCTAAAATCTAAGTCTGAGAAAAGCCAGGATGTCTTCTGCCGAGGGACGCTGGAGGAAAAATTGTTGTCTTCCGGCTGACGTCATCGGCAGGAGAAGTGTGATAGAAGTTGTATGAGTTTGCCTTCCGGCTGACGTCATCGGAAGGGGAAAAATGGTTGTCTTCCGGCTGACGTCATCGGAAGAGGAGAATTGTTGTCTTCCGGCTGACGTCATCGGCAGGAGAAATGTGATGGAAGTTGTATGGGTTTGCCTTCCGGCTGACGTCATCGGAAGAGGAAAATGGTTGTCTCCCGGCTGACGTCATCGGAAGAAGAAAACGCTATTTTGTCGTCTAGTGACCGGTAGAGGTAGTGTAATTCTCTACCGGAAGACAAAGATGTTATTTTGTCGCCTAGTGACCGGTATAGGTAGTGTAATTCTCTACCGGAAGAAGTATATCACACGAGTAAATTTAATGAAGCACGAGAGAGTCACGTGTCCACCAGTAGATGTCCCCTACCGGATGAGGTTTTAATGAAGCACGAGAGAGCTGCACGTGTTCATCGGTAGATGTCCACCACCGAGCGAGTTTTAATGGGTCACGTGTTAAGCTCATGCTCACCGGAAGATGTGAACTCTAAGCTTGTCGTTTAGCGATTGGCTGAAGTGCTTGCATGGCTCGCCGGCAGATGCTATGCACTTCATTAAAGTTACGTTTTCAAAAAAAGAGTACAAAAATGAATTTAAGTTTAAGTAAGGTCAAGAATTTCGTGACGGTCCTCCTCGGGTCGTTACATACCTTCCCTAAGGTGGTTGTATTTTCCCTTGGAAAATATCTTAACCTCAAAGCATAACATATGCTAGCTTTGAGGGCCTCTAAGGGGTTAACTTCACCCACGATTTAAGGTTAAGGTATTTTCCAAGGGAAAATACCACTACCTTAGGCTTCGTATCTCAACTTCTTCAACCTTTAGAATCTCTAAGGAAATGGGACAAAGAAGATGATAAGAGCTAACCAAGATACTCTCAAGCTTGCTAGCAATGGAGACTTAATACTCCACACAATTTTCTTGGGAGAAAATCGTGGTTCACTAAGGAATCCCTCCAAAGCTTCAAGAAAAAAACTCAATTGATAAATTTTGGCAAAAAGGTGCAAGCCATTACAATATGCATGCATTTTATAGACGTATGGTGAAGGCTAGGGTTTCCATAAGGAGTGAAGGAGGGTCGTGGGATGAAAGGAGGATAGATGGACGAGATGCATCCATGAGTGAGCAATCCAATGGTGGAGGAAAAGGCCACCCAAAAATATGATTCAAGAGAAGGTGTTGCGTCATGTCATCAATCCATGAGGCTACTACTTGATGTCCTTGCAAAGTTGAAGGTTCAAACTTGGGCTTCTTTGGGTTGGTTCTCCATGGGCCGAGGGGTGATGGTATTGCCTCCAACATGTGGGCCGAGTGATGTGTCCAAGCTGGGCCAAGCTAAGCTTCCAAATGTGGGTTAAGTAGTGGGCCTAGATATGCCTCCAAAATTTGGCCAAGTAGTGGGCCAAGTAGTCAATCCTCAAACCATGCCATCATCACGTGACTAAGTCTAAATAACGAAACTAATGCATGGATGAAAAAAACTAATAGCGAAGAGTATACCAAAAGAAAATAACGAAAAAAATAAAATTACATGAATTTGTCCCCCGGAAGACAAATTCCAGCTTCTGCTAGTCCAGCTGGTGCTCGAGGGTTTTCTTCATTATGTTCCGAGCTTTCCAAGGGGGTATCTCATGTCAAAAGGTGGAGGGGTTGATCCATGTCCATCAAACTAGTCTCCTATGTAGCATCTCCAATTGGATCATCACCTACAAAAGAAACAAGGTTATTAGTAAGGAGATTAATTAAAGTTAGGACCTTTGTTTGTGAACGTGTTATTGGTCTCCTAGGCTTGTCATCCTTTCTGGGTGATTGAGAATTTGACCTCAAATCCAAAGGTTGAGTTCCTTTGTGACTCATGATGACATAGAGTTGAAATCCTTTTAGCCACCAACAATGTTCTCGAACAACTTGATCCTTCTTTTTGGTAGTCTTGTCATACTCCTTTGATCAAAGATTGGAAGATTGTGGTTGAGGTCTTTCTTCTTCTTGAGTCTTCAACAACCATACCATTTCTGACTCTTCTTTAAACTTGGTCTTCTCTAAAGAGTGCAAAAATAAAATAGGAACTAACAAATACATATTGTCTTTCTTTACATAAGTTCTTAATAATGTCATTCAAAGAGAATATACACCCATCAATACATTGCCATCGGCACACAAATAATGTCAAGTAATTGGTACAATTGTCTATAAAAGATAAACACAAAATATATTTCATCAAAGCTTTAGTACCAATTTTGGTTCTATCAAAATACAACTTGACGAAAAAGTTTTGACCTAAATCAATTATCCAAAAATATCTAAAAATATTATCTATCATTTTCAAACTATTCATTAACATCAATAGTTTCATGAAGCTACGAGAGTATGCCAACTATTGATATCATTACATGGTTCTAAACTCTGTAAACTTATTAAATTGACACACTTAAGATCAAGTACCTTCATGAAAGAGAAATAAGAACATTCATGAAAAATGAATCCATAAGTGCATATTTGGTTATTTATCAAATTGTAACTTCCATTACCAAATAAAGAGTAAGCCTAGGAGTCATTTCCCCAACATTCAACAAGGCATGAATATTTAATCAAGCTAATATTCAACTCAAATGCTAAATTATAATCCATGTAAAGAGTAGATCTAAAATCATGTCAAGGAACCAAATCAAATCCAATAACATAATATTCTACTAACCAACCAATTCTAAGTAACCAATCAATTAAGTGGTTAGATGTGACATACCTCGTTGTTATTGCACTAACCAATTCATTGGTTCCATGGTTTTCACTTGTGTTCAAATGATTGAAAAACCATGAGGTTCCCAAGGGACTGTCCCTATGCTAATTCCATAAAAATCTAACAGAAAAATATTCTCTTCTCACAACATTTGAATCATCTTTTGTTAGACACAAAAAGGATCACAAAAATCACGATTAACTATCAAATTTCCATGTGCATGATAGTTAAAATCACTAAATTGTTTCATAACTAAGGAACAATCATCAATAACATTAGACAAATTATTTTCAATGGCTTTAGAAGGGAAAACATGAAATGATTCCAAAACAGAATTTTTTTTTCAAGCTCAAAACATTATCATGCAATCTCAAAGTCAATCCAATCAAAAAATACCAATTTATCAAAGTATTTAATGAAACAAACCTTGGTACAACATTGTAGGTAGGTTCGACCAAGTAATATGCTATTATACTTGCATTACCTTCAAGGACCGAATTTTCTTCCTCCAAGTTTTCAGTTAGGGAATTGTCCTTGCCTTCCTCACCTTGAGGGTATCCTGCATTTTACTCAAAAACAGCACATTCAAATTCAAAAATAATTGGAGTAGGAGTTCTTACCAAATCGTGGTTGCATTCTTCAACCAAATCTTCACTAGGCTCGGCCAAGGTTGGATCTTCGTCCTTGGTTGGCTCCTCTAAGTCCTCCATAACTTCAACTTCCTTAGGAGTCTCTAATAAATTCTTAGAGGGCTTTAAAGGGTATAAGGATGCTACAAGCCCAATTTCAAAACAATTTAATAATCTTAGTTTTAGTTTTTGAGGTGCTTACTTCTAAGGGCATTGTGGGTTTGCAAGGACAAACATTGACTAGGTGTCAACGGCCTAAGCATTGGGTACACTTGATGTCCCTAGCTCTCAACCTTAGGGTTTCTTCTACTAAATTGGTCTTTTAATTTTCTTTGCGAAGGGCCTTCCTCAAAAACTCGTCATGGTAGGAATAGGGTGGTGGTTCGGGTGGGTTTGGTCTTTTTGGGGCAATCTGAGGACTTGGTTCTAAGAGATAACTATTTGGACTGAACTTCTTCTTCATGACATCCTTTAGCATTTTTCAAGTTTCAATCTCATCCTCATAATTCCTCTTCCTTTTTGCTACGAAGTTTTCCCACCAATGACTAGCATAATATCTAAATTTCTCAATGGCTAGTATAACCTTGGTCCTTTTCGAATATCCTCTACCAAAAAAGTACAATTCGATCTCATCCAACCAATAACTACGTTCTCTTTTATCATCTAAACCTATATAAAAATAGGAATGTAAAACTCTTCAAAACTTTTCTTGGTAGGAGTAGATTTTCTAAACTTTGGTTTATATACAAAATCATAGGGGTCTGGGTAGGATGGGTTTCGGTTTCGTTCAAAAGCATAGGTGGATTGGTTTCTCCTAGCCATTTCACAATATAGAAAAACAAAACAAGCAGAATTCAAGATTTGCAAACCAAATTGGCACAGCTTTTAGCAAACAGAGCAGCAAATGGTGTATATGATAATCACAAAACTATTAAATTTGCTGCTATGAGTGAACAGGAAACATGCTAAAACATTAACCAGGACAGATTTGCAACAATTAACCAGCAAGATTTATCTTCAGCAAGCAAATTCACCAATATGTTTTCAACTTCAGCACTTGAACAGAATCTTCAACAAAATAGGTACGCAGAAAATTAAGCAAGCTGATTCTTAGAATTTGCAAAACCAATTTGCACAAATTTTCCACAAACATAAACTACTTGGGAATTTAAACAAACACCTTGTAAACTAATTAGTCAAAAAATTTTAAAAACTTACATGCACTCTAACAACAGATTTATGTGATTAAATTTAACGATGCGAAGCACGATTTAATCCTTAAATCTTCCATGAGCAGCAATATAAAGAGTGGTGTAATTAAAACATCAACTAAACAAATAAGCTTTAGGTTTTTAACATCGACCCTCCGACCCAATATGTCTAGTGTCACGTAGGCACTGGACAGATCGGGGGGCCGTTCAATTTAGATCGACCCCCTGATCTCGTCGTAAATTGAGAACAGAGGGTGATCGCCCCACACTCCCCCGCCGCTAGGGTTTGATTTGTTACATTTTAGATAGTTTAAAGTTTTAGTTGTTAAAATTTTTAGTTTAAGGGTTATTTCAAATTAAACTCATATTTTGGTGTTTAAATTGTATTTAACTCTAAAAAAAACTATGATAAATCTTTGTTCATTGGATCTTCATTTGTTGCAGAAGACATTAATGCAAATGAAGAAAGCGCATTCGTCTAATGTCTGGTTGCCTATGTATTTCTCTGTAAATAGGGAGCTGTAGAGAAGATCCCCTCAAAAATAAAAAGAAATCAAGAACAGTGCGAGAATTAGTGAGATGAATATTTGGGTAAAATTTATTTTAAACCCTGAAATTTAGGGATTCAACAAATAGTATGCTAAAATAATTTTTCTTACAATTCCAAACTCAAAGTATGAAAAATATTTAATTTAAACTCTGTAGGCCACCGATTTCACTTGCGTTCCACAAAGAGTGCAATTTCTCACTCTCGAACGGAGGGTGGGGACCTCTGCACCAGGGGGTGGGGACCCCCGATCCCCATTTAGGGCACAGATCTGGGGGCCGATCTAACAGATCGGAGGGTCAATCTCCCCCGAGTATAAATAAATCGTCCCCTCATTTCACATTTTCAACGAGAGCCCAAGCGTCACCCACCCCTCCGAATCTCCCTTCTGGCAACATTCTCCCTCCTTAACCGCGTCATCACGGTCAAATCTCTCTCACAAATCGATCAAAAATCACTCAAAATCACCGCGAGAAATTGCCAAAAAATTTGCTCAAATGGGTCCGAAGATAATGTTCAAATGTAAGGCTCTAATGACACAAGGTTGACTGTCCGGATGAGGTACGTCACAACGAGCACTTACACAAGGTGCACCGTCACAAGATGGATCGAGTAACTGGCCTTGACCACAGGGTGGTGCGTCTACCTGGCCTCCGGCTCAAGGTAACGTGTATCGCCACCATGAATTTAGAAGTAAGCATTGTGAAAATAAGTGTAAGAATGACATGACAAATCATTCAATTATTTTCTCCAAGATTATTCGATTTTCAAGTTTTGAATTGTTAGAAATTCAAAATTTATTTGACTGAATTGGACTACGAGGCTTGTGTGAGTTGCAAAGTGACTGTTGTGAGCGGGAATAATTATATTGTTTTATGCAAATTTGACTCCGGTAAGGGATCGTGGTAAGGTGAAGACGTATATATTATGTTCGAAAATGATGATATCCTCATCGGACGTAAATGAGGTGATTGGTTTTATAGACGACGAGAACATTGAACGATACTACTATGCTTCTTGGGATTGCAAGTTTATCAGAGTAGGTAAAGGACTTGAGCTCCTAAGAAAAATTCATCAAAATCCTGAGATTCGAGCGTTTGTCAAATCGAAATCGAAAGACTTCAATGCAGAATGATTGTAATTCACTTTAGAAGTTGTTGTATTGTGTATGATTGTAATTCACTTTAGAAGTTGTTGTATTGTGTATGATTGTAATTCACTTTAGAAGTTGTTGTATTGTGTATGATTGTAATTCACTTTAGAAGTTGTTGTATTGTGTATGATTGTAATTCACTTTAGAAGTTGTTGTATTGTGTATGATTGTAATTCACTTTAGAAGTTGTTGTATTGTGTATGATTGTAATTCACTTTAGAAGTTGTTGTATTGTGTATGATTGTAATTCACTTTAGAAGTTGTTGTATTGTGTATGATTGTAATTCACTTTAGAAGTTGTTGTATTGTGTATGATTGTAATTCACTTTAGAAGTTGTTGTATTGTGTATGATTGTAATTCACTTTAGAAGTTGTTGTATTGTGTATGATTGTAATTCACTTTAGAAGTTGTTGTATTGTGTATGATTGTAATTCACTTTAGAAGTTGTTGTATTGTGTATGATTGTAATTCACTTTAGAAGTTGTTGTATTGTGTATGATTGTAATTCACTTTAGAAGTTGTTGTATTGTGTATGATTGTAATTCACTTTAGAAGTTGTTGTATTGTGTATGATTGTAATTCACTTTAGAAGTTGTTGTATTGTGTATGATTGTAATTCACTTTAGAAGTTGTTGTATTGTGTATGATTGTAATTCACTTTAGAAGTTGTTGTATTGTGTATGATTGTAATTCACTTTAGAAGTTGTTGTATTGTGTATGATTGTAATTCACTTTAGAAGTTGTTGTATTGTGTATGATTGTAATTCACTTTAGAAGTTGTTGTATTGTGTATGATTGTAATTCACTTTAGAAGTTGTTGTATTGTGTATGATTGTAATTCACTTTAGAAGTTGTTGTATTGTGTATGATTGTAATTCACTTTAGAAGTTGTTGTATTGTGTATGATTGTAATTCACTTTAGAAGTTGTTGTATTGTGTATGATTGTAATTCACTTTAGAAGTTGTTGTATTGTGTATGTGACCCCTCACAGGATGTCACCTGGAGGATCTGCCCGTACAACCTCATCAACATTTCAATCCATGGGATAGAGTTGAATAGAAGCTAAATAACCTCACTGGTAGTGTTGATTGCCTCATTGACAGATTAGACCAACTGACTGTGGCCCAGAGAAACGTGGAGCTCTCACTTGAGGAGCTTTGGGAGTCATATAGAGCTATGGATGCTAAAGATGATGCCATATGACGACGCACCCACAGAAGGCTGAAGATGATTGGTTTGTAGTGGTTGTCTTCATTGTTTGTAATTTACTTTCAAGTTCATTATGTACTTCCTAGTTTGTAATTGTTGTCTTTTAGTAATTTACTTTCACGTAGACTATTGTGTATGATTGTAGTTCACTTTAGAAGTTGTTGTATTGTGTATGATTGTAATTCACTTTAGAAGTTGTTGTATTGTGTATGATTGTAATTCACTTTAGAAGTTGTTGTATTGTGTATGGTTGTAATTTACTTTTTCTGAACTATATTTGCTAGATCTGGTGTTGGACTGTTATGCATTGTTTTGGATATGCAGTTACTATTTAAAATAGTTATGGGGCAGTCAGAAAACATAGAAAACTCTGTCTAATTTTTTAATTTTTCATGAGCAACATTACATTAACATTTACATAGCATTACAATCACGGATTGTAATTATTGCATTGACCATGCATAAGAATAAAAACATATATTAGAAAATAAGAAAGTAAGACATACATGTACCGAATCTTAAGAAGCATTACTTGTGTTCCGATAGTGTGGAAACCCATGAATGTGTCATGCGACCTGATGTTGAAGCAATGCCTGAAGTGGAAAGAAACTCTCTACAAGTGTGACTGTTATGCCTGGCACGCCGACATCTTCCACATGTCATTGCAAAGTTCTTCCTAGACGTTGTAAATCTACTTAGCTCATCGAAGTCTCGAACTCCATTTTTCTTCGGCCTCCCAGGTTGACGTTTTCTACAAGGTGATCAAATGCATATTTACTTCGGCCCACATGTGTGGGCCCACTAAGCTGATGAATGAAGTTTGCATACATTCTAAGATAAGTTTCTCGGTGATAGCAATGATGCATATAGTCTTTTGGCGTAACCCTCATGAAATGCATGCATGGAATCACATGAACGCACAGAATCCCTATAACCTCCCACCGGTAACAGTTGAAGTCTCATTTATTCAAATCTATAAAATATTGAGCAGCTCCTCCAAAAACAAAACTCCAATTTCGCCATGCAAGTTCTCGCTTCTTCATAATTTGAGGACACAATAAATCTATTGATTGAGCCATCTTTTCATTTCTTTTTACAATTCGAGACATCAAATACTTTATGATCATCTCGAACATTGTCAATATTAGTTTGTCCCCTGCAGATATTAGAACGACATTGAAGGACTCACTCAAATTGTTCAATCTCATGTCACACTTAGGGATCGAAGTAAATGCATGTGTAGCCTAATGTCTTGGATTAATACGGCGGAGCGATGCATGGGCAGGTCCGGTCAATGGAGTGTAATTGTCTCATTGCCCTCTCAAAGCGAAAAGACGTGGTTGCTCTATCTGCATTCTACATCGCATCTTTGTATACTTTCCTCTGAAAGTCCTTTTTGAAATTTTCATAAAGATATCTTAGGTAGTATCGGTAGTTGGTTGAGGGTAATACATCCTCTACAGCAGACATTTTCACGAACAAGTACATAAGGTACGTATGAACACGCATATCATTAATAATTGTAAATGTATTATACCTTTTGTCTATCCGAAATAAATGTTTAACCATATCTTGTCTCAATGTCTATGTTCGTTTTTAATACTTGAGAAAACCACTTCCACAAGTCTTGACATTCTGCTTGCACAACTGCGATAGCAGCGGGGTAGATTCCATCATTACCATCAATGGTGACGGCTGTCAATAATTGGCCTGGACACGAGTCTTTAAGATGACAATCATCCAAACATATGATCAATTTACCATACTGAAGCAAATCACTCTTGCACGCAGCCATGCACATGTACATTCTTTGAAATATAGCCTGCGATTCAGACCAAAGCACGTGTTCTATGCTAAGGACCAGAGTGCTGCCCATATTAGATCTACGAATTTCTTCTGCGTAAGCTCACACTAGCTTGTATTGTTAGTCGCTCTTCTCTTCATTCAAATTTTGGGCTTCCCTTTCTTGCCCTGCTAGCTAGACTTTGTATAATGTTGACATTGAAATTCTTACTGACTATCTCGATAATGGAAGGAATGTCTCATGTAGGGTGACTTTTAAACATGTATAAATGTTGAGTTATCGCCTATTTTGCTGAATAATGTCGACTTTCAATTTTTCGCTAGCAGTTGTGGGTGACATTGAAAGTCTTTATTTGAAACGTAAGCTCACATTGCATCTTCGAAGCATGCAATCGTCATTCGCATCTGTCTTCACACATTGCTGTTAGTCGTCGAGCTTTACTTTTACTAAATTTAATCCTATAACCATTATTCAGCGCATAATCTACTACTTCGTCTCTAATTTCTTTCAACGAATATATTTCTTGCACAAACTTCGCGTGACGGTTTACTTTGGCACTCACTGTAACACCCGGCATTTTGCCATGTAATAGTTTTCCCGGATCATTTAATCGGGATTAATATCATATTAATACAAAGGAGTGTTTTGGTGGAACTGTTGGAATAATTGTGGAGAACTAAACTAATGTGTAACTAAACAAAACATTAAGTTTAAAATGCATGGAAGGGCAATTTAGAGAGAAATTAAGGTTGGTGGGAGTGAGCCAATGGTTGAATGACATCTGGCGACTTGATGAAGAAGCTAAGTCTTCCTCCTACGTGAAACCCTCACTTCTCATCTGTTTCTTCCCACTGCTCTCTGTTCTCTCTTCCTGGCGATTTTGACACAGCACCAACACTTTGTTTCCTCATTTTTCTTCTATTTCCTTCAACCAAGGTAATCATCTACGGAAGTTATTGATTTTGGACAAGTTTAATGCGAGTTTTCACTGGGGTTTAGGGTTATTAATTCTGTGAAAACTCACTGTTTTGGATGAAAATACGTTAGTGTGTTTTCCTAAAGAGTTGAAATGAGCTTGCTGCATATTCTACAAGTTATTTGTTAGCATTTGCAGCTTGTTTAATTTCACTACATTGCAGCAAACAGGTTCGAGCATTTCCGAGACTTTCCAGCTGACTGCATCGAGGAAAACAGGTAAGTTCATAACCGTAGGTTGGCCCTTAAGGCCCTACATCACGGAGGTACTAGGTTTCTTGTTCCGTCGGGTTGTTTCGGGTAGAAAGGTTATAGTTATGTTCTGAGTTGTCTATGTCCTGTTTCCCGTATGTTCTGTTATTTCTGTCATCTACTCTCTGCCTGTTTAAGTTCAAGCACTGTTCATGCATACACGTTGTTGTGCAAAATATTTCGCAAGTGTACGAGTCGCAACAAGTAATATAGTGATAAAGAGAGTGTCGAACCCACGAGGACTTGTAATTAATAATCGAAATAAATAATTTTAATTCTAAATTGAAAACACGTTTTTATGATTTTTAAGAATTGTAATTAAAATAAATGACCAAAACAATTAAAATAAACTAAATTAAAATAGCAAAACAAATAAACTGAGATTAAATCAAATTGATAAAAGCCTAGGTACTACGATTTCACCAAGACAATATTTATTTCAGTCCTTCGCAATTACATTCATAAATATTCTTCCTATGTTGATGATCGATTTCACTAAATTCTAATACAATCTCTCTCGAGCATTGCATAGTTTATTTGATTAATGGGTTATCACTTCTCAGTCTCAAATCCTGCATTAATCAAATACAAATAAATCAAGAAATCACAGTGATCACACCAATACCGTAGCTATCTCTAGCCTACGTATATTAATGACATTAATTTCAGTGCACGGATATTTATCACCTCTCGGTCTCAAAACACCCCAAAATTCATGTAAAGATTGGCCAGAAATTTACAAGCTTTAAGAACAGAAATTAAATGCGCCAACAATATTGGAAGAAATACTCAATAAATATAATTAAACGAAGAACATGAAAATAAATATCGTTTGCCTACATCGTAGCCCCTAGTAGAAAATTTAGTTCATGTTAAAATAAAAGAAAACAACAAAAATAACGATGTGCATGGTTTTCATGATTAAAGAGAAAAGAAGAAAACTATGCTGGTGATGGAAATTCTCCTTCGGAATCGCCTCCATAATCGCCTTTTCACTGCCTTCTACTCTCCCAATGAATTTGTAACACCCGAGATTATTTTTTTTTAAGAAGAAAAAATTGGAGAAAATAAAATGATAAGGTAATTGTTTAATAAATAGGTTATTTTAATTAGTTTAAAAGAAAAGTGAAGTTTCTAATTTAAGTGAAATTAAGCCGGAGGTTATAGTTTAAGAACGAGATTAATGAAATTCGAAATGGTCGAAAACGCAGAAGGGCAGAGCGGTAAATGAGGATTAATTAAAGTTAGTTTTATTATTATTATTAGTATTATTATTGTTAAATTAAATTAAAAATAAATAAATAATAAAACAGAATGGCCGAAGCCATTCTGTTCGAGTGACGAGCGCGAAGAACAGGGGAGAGGGGGAGCGACGGGAGGCGACGCTCTCCGACCAAAACTGACGGCGATTTCTGCCATTCTCCGGCCAGACGACGGCGACGAGCTGGGTCCGACTCTCTTCGCGCACGAACCGCCTGGTAAGGCTTGGTTTTCCCCTGTTTTGGTTCAGTTTTCACCTTGTTTCGGGTCTGTTCAGGGTCGGCGGTGATGAGCCGGTTTTGGCTCCGATCACCGACTGTTTTTGGTCACCTCCGGCGTGGGTTTGCCTGACCGGCTTTGGGTCGCCTGGCCGTGATGAGCCCGATTTGGGCCAAAAAACAGTGGAAGCCGATTTAGGGCATTTCGGGTTTTGTGTGTGTAGCTCGGGATTTTTGGTTAGTTTATACTAATTAAGGGTATATGAGGTTGATTGGTGAGGAAATGAGGGAGAATTGAGGGAAAATTGGAAAAGAGAAATTTCCGGGTTAAGGGGCAGTTCGGGTTTTGGGAGTTTTGACCTAGCTAGGGTCGGTTGTTTTAAAATTCCTTTTGACAGGTTAAAATAGGTTATGAGAGGAGTACGTGGCCGCTGGAATCGTTCGATTCCGATATTCGACGCAAAAGTTACGCAGCGTTTGAAGTTCGGGTCGGTTTTTACCGAACCCAAATTGGTGGCCCATTTAGTTAGGATGTAGTTGGATTAGGCTAGAAATAATAGTTTGAGAGTAAGTTGGTGTATGTAGGCTTATTTTAAAGAAGTTTGAATAGTTGTAGTTAGAGTTAGTTTAAATATTCTTTAGAAATGAATAGTGATGCTTGTGTGTTTGTCGTTGTGTAAGGCACTTCGGTGCGGGCAATGTGTAAGGCACTTCGGTGCGGGCAACGTGTCGTTGTGTGTTTGTCGTTGTGTAAGGCACTTCGGTGCGGGCAACGTGTCGTTGTGTGTTTGTCGTTGTGTGTTTGTCGTTGTGTAAGGCACTTCGGTGCGGGCAATGTGTAAGGCACTTCGGTGCGGGCAATGTGTAAGGCACTTCGGTGCGGGCAATGTGTAAGGCACTTCGGTGCGGGCAATGTGTAAGGCACTTCGGTGCGGGCAATGTGTAAGGCACTTCGGTGCGGGCAATGTGTAAGGCACTTCGGTGCGGGCAATGTGTAAGGCACTTCGGTGCGGGCAACGTGTCGTTGTGTGTTTGTCGTTGTGTGTTTGTCGTTGTGTAAGGCACTTCGGTGCGGGCAATGTGTAAGGCACTTCGGTGCGGGCAATGTGTAAGGCACTTCGGTGCGGGCAATGTGTAAGGCACTTCGGTGCGGGCAATGTGTAAGGCACTTCGGTGCGAGCAATGTGTAAGGCACTTCGGTGCGGGCAACGTGTCGTTGTGTGTTTGTCGTTGTGAGTTTGTCGTTGTGTAAGGCACTTCGGTGCGAGCAATGTGTAAGGCACTTCGGTGCGGGCAACGTGTCGTTGTGTGTTTGTCGTTGTGAGTTTGTCGTTGTGTAAGGCACTTCGGTGCGGGCAACGTGTCGTTGTGTGTTTGTCGTTGTGAGTTTGTCGTTGTGTAAGGCACTTCGGTGCGGGCAACGTGTCGTTGTGTGTTTGTCGTTGTGTAAGGCACTTCGGTGCGGGCAATGTGTAAGGCACTTCGGTGCGAGCAACGTGTCGTTGTGTGTTTGTCGTTGTGAGTTTGTCGTTGTGTAAGGCACTTCGGTGCGGGCAATGTGTAAGGCACTTCGGTGCGGGCAATGTGTAAGGCACTTCGGTGCGGGCAATGTGTAAGGCACTTCGGTGCGAGCAATGTGTAAGGCACTTCGGTGCGGGCAAGTTCGGGTCGGTTTTTTACCGAACCCAAATTGGTGGCCCATTAGTTAGGATTTAGTTGGATTAGGCTAGAAATAATAGTTTGAGAGTAAGTTGGTGTATGTAGGCTTAATTTAAAGAAGTTTGAATAGTTGTAGTTAGAGTTAGTTTAAATATTCTTTAGAAATGAATCGTGATGCTTAAGTGAATTTTGTGAATGTGATAGGTTACCGAGTGGGAATGTTACATAGCCAAAGTGAGTAAGTGCGGTGCCAGAGTTCAGGTAAGTAGCGGTTGTCATCCTTTTTGCCTTCGGGCCTACACCATAGAACGGTACGTAATGGTTAATTGTTTTTGCTTAGTGATGTGTTGCTGTTTTGTTAGGCGTTGCATTGTTTAACATTGGGAGTGTGCCTCCTGGGGTGGTTGGTTGTTGGTTTCGTGTTGTGTGTTATGTCTGTGTTGTGTCGTGTGGTGTTGCATTGGTTGGTTGTCGTGTGGGTTGCATTGGTTGGTTGACGTGTGGTGTGCATTGGTGGTTGTCGTGTGGTGTTGCATTGGTTGGTTGACGTGTGGTGTTGCACTGGTTGGTTGTCGTGTGGTGTTGTATCGGTTGGTTGTCGTGTGGTGTTGCATTAGTTGGCATGGTAGCGGTTTAAAGTGTAAGGCACTTCGGTGTGGGCTTGTGTAAGCACTTCGGGGCGGGCAACTAAGGCACTTTGGTGCGGGCAACTAAGGCCCTTTGGGGCGGGCAACTAAGGCCCTTCGGGGCGGGCAACTAAGGCCCTTCGGGGCGGGCAACTAAGGCACTTCGGTGCGGGCAACTAAGGCCCTTCGGGGCGGGCAACTAAGACACTTCGGTGCGGGCAACTAAGGCCCTTCGGGGCGGGAAACTAAGGCCCTTCGGGGCAGGCAACTAAGGCACTTCGGTGCGGGGCAACGTGTCGTTGTGTGTTTGTCGTTGTGAGTTTGTCGTTGTGAGTTTGTCGTTGTGTAAGGCACTCGGTGCGGGCAACATGTCGTTGTGTGTTTGTCGTTGTGAGTTTGTCGTTGTGTAAGGCACTTCGGTGCGGGCAACGTGTCGTTGCGTGTTTGTCGTTGTGTGTTTATCGTTGTGAGTTTGTCGTTGTGTAAGGCACTTCGGTGCGGGCAACGTGTCGTTGTGAGTTTGTCGTTATGTAAGGCACTTCGGTGCGGGCAATGTGTAAGGCACTTCGGTGCGGGCAACGTGTCGTTGTGTGTTTGTCGTTGTGTGTTTTTCGTTATGAGTTAGTCGTTGTGTAAGGCACTTCGGTGCGGGCAACGTGTCGTTGTGTGTTTGTCGTTGTGAGTTGTCGTTGTGTAAGGCATTCGGTGCGGGCAACGTGTCGTTGTGTGTTTGTCGTTGTGAGTTAGTCGTTGGTAAGGCACTTCGGTGCGGGCAACGTGTCGTTGTGTGTTTGTCGTTGTGTAAGGCACTTCGGTGCAGGGCAATGTGTAAGGCACTTCGATGCGGGCAATGTGTAAGCAATTCGGTGCGAGCAACGTGTCGTTGTGTGTTGCGTTGTGAGTTTGTCGTTGTGTAAGGCACTTCGGTGCGGGCAATGTGTAAGGCACTTCGGTGCGGGCAATGTGTAAGGCACTTCGGTGCGGGCAATGTGTAAGGCACCTTTGGGGTGCAGGCAACTATGAGTTAAGTTGTTGAGTTGCATTGTGGTGTTGTATTGCATTGTTTGGTCGTATTGTGTTGATGTGCATAGTGCTTGGTTTTAAACTGTATTTGTTATCCCCTACTTGCTAAGCGTAAGCTTACGTGTTTGTGTTCTGTGGTGTAGGTAATGATGCGGTTACAGGTGAGCTAAGCGAGTGAGACAGGACTTGGCAGCAGTCGGAGAAGTACGGGGCATGCCGGTGCGGGCAGTTGTCGAGGCGACTCCACCATGGTCTTCGGGGAATGTGGGTTTTGTATGTTGATAGTACTGTAAATGTCTGTTTGTGGAATTGTTATAAATGCGTAAGGTTTTTGGTTGACAGCTATGGGATAGCTATGTGTATTCGTTGTATATAATCATAGTTAAGGGTGATGTGTCGCCCTGTACTGTGGACTTTCTTCATTTAGGGATGTTAGCATTTTAGTTCCCTTCTTACTGTTATTTGGGGATTTTGTAGGTTGGTTAGATGGTGGGAATGTTCTGGTTTGGTTGGGTTTTATTCGTTTGCAGGTACCTAGCATTTTGGAGGCGCCATTTACAGGCGTTACTTTGCCGAAATTTTCCGGAAGGACGCCGTGGTGCTTAATGGTTAGAATAAGGGAATTAGTGAGTCTTGGTAGCTAGGTATGACTTAAGAGAGTTTTGAGAGATCTAGTTTTAAATTCAGCTGTGTCAGTTTAGTTTTAATGTTTTTGGGTGTAAGAAAATTATGTTTTAACGTGGGACTGATTAGCAAAGTAGCGCACCGAGCCAGGTGGGTTCGGGGGCGTTACAGAATTCTCCTCCTTCGTGCCTCTTTTCTTTAGGTTTTTATTTTCTTCTTTTTGATCAATCAATGGACAAGATTCACTGATGTTTTATGTTGACGGTCTAGATTAGAAGCAGCCCATCTTTCCAAAATCGAATTCATATGTGGCGATTAATCGCTATAAATGTGGCGATTAATCGCCACCTATTGTAGGTCTCAATCGCCATCGACAATCGCCTTTTCATCAATCGCCTCGCCTTTTCATCAATCATGGCGATTCATCGCTTGAAGGTGGCGAGCAATCGCCACCTTCTCTGGTTTCTTGTAGCAATCTTCCAAAGATTTCGTGTCTGTGGCGAGTGCTCGCTTGAAGGTGGCGAGCAATCGCCACCTTCTCTGGTTTCTTCTGCTATTTTATACCTCCTTCTTTTCTCTCCTTTGCTTCCCTTCTTGTTCTTCAACTTTTTATATTCAACCTCCCTGTTTTAAATTGATTTTCTGCACACTTACACAAAATACATCAAATTCTTCCAAACACTTGAGATAAACTTACCAAATCAAGTCTAAAGAGTATAAATAAGTATGTAAAATCCACACTTATCACACCCCCAAACTTGAATGGAAGCTTGTCCTCAAGCGAACAAAATATAATTCAGCCAACACAGATATATAATCTCAATTTGAAATCTGCTCGATAAAATATAACAATGGTAAAACAATCTTATTCAGGGTTTTCGGTAATTCGTCTCAGCTTGAAATAGATCCATACTAAAACACCAAGTTAAACCCCTTGCAAAAGACATAATTCATATTAGCGCATTAAAATAACTCACTTAGAAATCTCCGTGTGTGTGTGCGTTCATTCTCATTCTCTTCTACTTGTCGGTTCAACTAATGTAGCTATAGGTAAGGATATCATTCTTATTTCACTCGGTTTCACTCCATTCACTCTATCATTCATCAGCTTTGTCCACTATCCAACTAATAGCAAATATCCATAAATCAAAACAAAAGTCATTAGGTCTTTACAAGCTTGTAATGAAAGCCCAGGTTAAGGGGTAGGAATTTGATGGATTCAAGCGAATATTTAGAGCACCACTCATTCCTCCTTATTTCACCCATTCAAAACTTTCTTCCATTCACTTACTCACTTGTTGAATTCACTCAAACTTTCTTCTAATCGCTCACCCTCAAACTTGATTCATTCAATATCACCCAACTCAACTCCTTTGTCATTATTACAAAACAAAATCAATACAAACATAATACTCACGGAAAATTAAAAAAAAAAACTAGAATGAAAACTAAACTGTTCAAACTTGCTTTTTCTTTTTCTTTTTCTTTTTCTTTTTTTTTTTTCAATTGACAAATAACGTAAACATAACGACTTAATGTTCTAAAACGAAACAGATGACAAAGGAGTTGCTCTTGATTTTCACCATTTCCTCCAACTTTCCCTTAATTTAGATCAATATCCTCGTGCTCAATAAATAAGGTAAGAGAAATATATAAGGCTAGGCTAATTTCAGGTGACAAATGAATTGTAAATAATAGGCTCAAAAGGGTGACTATGGGTCTCATTAAATGACACAGCAAGGTAGGTTCAGAAAGCTCAAACAGTTCAAAGATGGCCTAAATCATTCTTTTGTTTCAGAAAAATTTCAATTCACATTCGAGGATGGTAGACAAAACTATGAAGGATTTTTCTCTCAAGGTCCTCACTATCAATGCATTTGACTGGAGTTACTCTCTCTTACCGTGTTTACTCTCGTTCACTCCCTTACAGCATCTGGGTTTCACTCTTAATAGACTACAAAAATATCACCAACAAATAAAATCAAACAAAATGAGACGTGTTCAGATTTGTGAAAATAACTATGTAAGCTCTGATCAATGCAACTAAGACAAATTACTCTTTTACTCAACATTTCTCAAGGAATTAAAGCATGAATCTATTTCTATGTCAATCATCATCGACACCTTAACCATGATTTCAGAATGCATAACCATGTCATATCGCAAATGTTCAACAAAGCAGAAAAAGAATTGAAGCTAACAAAACATAAACAAACATAAACACCCCCAAACTTAAAATCAACATTGTCCTCAATGTTATCACAGCATACAAGACAATTATGAGAAAGAAATACAGACCTCATGAAGAGCCCGGCACGTCATCCTCATCACTGTCGTGTGGATCGGGAAAAGGCTGCAATAAATGCGCTGGATAAGTAGGGAAAGGAGGTGCTGATTGAGATGACGATCCAGGAGGAGCATTGCGCGCCTCAATATATTGCGCTATAAATAGGGAGTGATCCAAAAAACGCTGTTCCAATCGGATTTGCCGGGCGTGGAGTCTCTCATGTAAAGTAGTCAAATTTGTCACCATTCGGCCCACATCATCAAGTGTATAAGTGGTAGGAGGCATGGATGAAGAGGAGGCACCGATGGTGGGTGGTGCAACAGGCTGACTTTCATACCGATGTTTAGTGCGAGCCTCACGACGAGCGTCTCGTTCGCGTGCCACTTCAGATGTACAAATGTAAAAAATGAAGGCTGAGGATACCGCCGAACGCGAGGCATCGGCAATGGCTGAGGAGGAATCACCGCATTTTCGTCATGTTCATCGAATCCTAATCCACTGGCTCGGGCTTCCCCGTACGGCCAATTGGTTATGTTGGAGATATTGGAAGAGCCATACAGAGCTTGCTGTAGCCAGGGTTCGTCATTGGAGCTCATGGGGACATTGGCGGTGGCACATAACTATGTAATCAGCACTGGATGAATGTGTCCACTAGTGGTCGAACCTTTGGCGCAAGCTAGAATGTTTTGATGTATAATCTGCCCGACGTTAATGGAGCGCCCAGTGAGAATGCAATAGAGCAAGACCACTCGCTTCTTTGTCAATTGCGAATTTTGAGATGTGGGCATCAAGTTGCCCCTGAGAAACTTACACCATGCTTGAGCATACTTATTGAGGCAGCTCGAGATGATGTGGATTGGTCTTGTTGGATCTTGTGTTGAATAAATCCAGGTGGAGCCCCGATGACCCATCTCTCGGAGAATTAACTTAAAATCTGGCCCGGCATCCAGCATTGTCTGAAAATCATTAGGTATGTCGTTGTCGAGGCCTAAATGAGTGTTTATGGCCTCGGCTGAAAGGTTGATGAATTTATTTCGTACTTTGACAGGCGCATCAATGTTGGCTGCCTTGAGATTAGCATAAAATTCGCGAACAGCGTTCACATTCGCATCCCCTCCTAACACTGCAATGGATTCCCATCCTCGCTGTTGAAGCATATCCAAAATATCTCCATCGTTGCGATCTGGCTGGAATTGAACTTCGCAGATAATGGCCTTGTCCTTTGTCATAAAATCCTTGAAATAATTAGCCGCAGCGGGACTGATAAATGAATGCTGGATAGGGCTGAATGAGACGGAAGAAGTATTGGCTTTTGAACGTTTTGGTGGCATGTTGGATGGCACTCAAAATATGTGTTACTGCGCAAAAAAAAAAAAAAAAAAAAAAAAAAAAAAAAAAAAAAAAAAAAAAAAAAACACACCATCCAACCCACAATACACACCCATCGAATAATTAGGCATATTAGATAATCTGGTCAAAATATGGAAGACACACAATGCATAAGGAAAAGATTCAGTTGATTCAGACAAATCCTCAAACAGTTGGTGGGCATACATCACAATTGTAGAACCACAGCATAACAATAACCCGAACCACCTCAAAATGAAACACAGGTACTAAAGCACTGGCAATTTGATGATCACAGCAATTCGATAGGTATCACATGCGAAAAATATTACACAGAATGATCTAACTAGACAATAACCGGAACTACTTCCACAAAAATGACAAGTGATGATGCGCTGACTGACAACAATATAGAGCAAGTGAAAACAATCGCAAAAATACCAGAGATAACCCGAATGAGAGCAATGCCGATAACGATTGGAGACAAATCAGAAAATACCCAAGTGCGGTGGAGTAGAAACAAATGCTCGAGAAAGAAGAGTACCTGCTGGTGTGGACGAGATCGTGAAGAAATCGCTGAAGAAGGCGAGGAAAGTAAGGATACGCGAGTGGCGAATGATCGCAAAGAGAAAAGGGGCGAAAATATTAGGGCTCAGAGAAATCGGGGCAATTGGTCGCGACAGAAGTTCGCCAGTATAAAATAGAGGTGGCGAATGATCGCCACAATTGTGGCGATAACTCGCCACCTCTTCTGTTTTTTTTTTTTTTTTAAGAAAGAAATAATAAAAAGTTCTAATAACGCAGTAAAATAAAATAAAAAAAATGCAAAATAAAATAAAATAAAAATTTGCAAACGTAAAATGCAAAGAAGAAAATAAAAATAAAGAAATAAAAATAAAGGAAAAGAAATAAGAAAATAAAAATAAAAATAAAATAGAAGAAAATAAAATAAAGACAAATAAATAGATAATGGGTTACCTCCCACCGAGTGCGTGGTTTAACGTCATCAGCTTGACGATATGCTGCAGCATACTTAATTGAGAAGGAGAACAGACTTTGCACTTTCGAATACACCCCCCCAATACGGTTTTAATCTTTGACCGTTAACCTTGAAAGTAGATTGATCGTCACCTTGAATTTCAACAGCTCCATGAGGGAACACTTGAATAACCGTGAATGGACCTGACCATCGTGATTTGAGTTTTCCAGGAAATAACCAAAGTCGAGAATTGAATAGTAACACTTGCTCGCCGGGGTTGAATTCTTTCAATACAATATGTTTATCGTGCCATGCCTTAGTCTTTTCTTTATAAATTCGCGAATTCTCATAAGCTTCTCGTCGAAATTCATCAAGCTCGTTTAACTGCAATAGTCTAGCTTCGCCAGCTGCTGGGAACTCCATATTAATCTTTTTAATAGCCCATAAAGCTCGATGCTCCAATTCCACCGGAAGATGACAGGCTTTACCAAAAACCAACCGGTATGGCGACATACCTAATGGTGTTTTAAAAACTGTTCGATAAGCCCAAAGAGAACCATCTAACTTACGGGACCAATCTTTGCGAGAAGAGCTAACCGTCTTTTCTAGAATTTGCGTGATTTCTCGATTTGAAACCTCGGTTTGGCCATTAGATTGCGGATGATAACTGAGGGCCTTGCGATGCTTGACACCATATTTCAACAATAATGCCTCAAATTGCTTATTACAAAAGTGTGTACCTTCATCACTGATAATAGCCCGAGGAGTACCGAACCTTGTAAAAATATTTTTGCGAAGAAAATTTAGCACCACTTTTCCGTCATTAGTAGGAGTAGCTATGGCCTCCACCCATTTCGAGACATAATCGACAGCTAAGAGAATATACTTATGATTGAAGGAGGTAGGGAACGGACCCATGAAATCGATTCCCCAAACATCAAATAATTCGACCTCTAGAATATTAGTCAATGGCATCTCATCGCGGCGTGAAATATTACCGGTACGTTGGCAACGGTCACATGATAGAGCAAATAAGTGCGCATCTCTAAAAAGTGTAGGCCAAAAGAAACCACATTGTAATACTTTCGCTGCTGTTCTCTTACCGCCGAAATGACCCCCACACTCTAGTGAATGACAATGCAGTAATATATCGTGCACTTCGTCTTCCGGAATACATCGCCGTATAACCTGATCCGCACAATGCTTGTAAAGGAATGGATCCTCCCAATAGTATCGCTTAGCATCGGCAAAAAATTTCTTTCGTTTGCGAGCGGAGGGCTCTATGGGTAGCACACCACTAGCAAGGAAATTAACAATATCTGCATACCATGGTGTAATGTCAATACTAAATAGTTGTTCATCCGGAAAAGTATCGACTATAGGGACTCCATCTTCTTTTACGTGTTCTCGAGGTTCAAGTCTTGACAAGTGATCTGCCACTAGATTTTCTGTACCTTTTTTATCTCTGATTTCCAAATCGAACTCTTGGAGTAGTAGAACCCAACGAATGAGGCGAGGCTTTGCATCTTTCTTAACCATAAGGTATTTAATGGCAGAATGGTCAGTGAAAACAATTACCTTGTTGCCAATAAGATAAGGACGAAATTTATCGAAGGCGAATACAACTGCAAGTAGTTCCTTTTCGATGGTGGAAAAATTCAACTGGGCGTCATTAAGGACTCGGCTTGCATAGTAAATCGTGCGAAATGTCTTATCCTTGCGTTGCCCTAATACCGCGCCAATTGCAAAATCGCTAGCATCACTCATAACTTCAAATGGGAGATCCCAATCCGGTGCTACAACAATAGGTGCAGAGGTGAGCTTCTCTTTTAATAAATTGAAGGCGACTAAACATGCGTCATCAAAGTGGAACTCCACCCCTTTTTCCAGCAAATTACATAATGGTTTGGTGATTTTGCTGAAATCTTGGATGAAGCGTCGATAAAAGCCAGCGTGTCCCAAGAAGCTCCTTACTCCCTTAACTGATATAGGTGGTGGTAACTTCTCAATCGTATCAATCTTGGCGCGATCCACTTCTATCCCCTTGGATGATACCCGATGGCCTAATACAATACCTTCACGTACCATGAAATGACATTTTTCCCAATTCAATACCAAATTTGTCTCGGTACATCGTTGAAGCACCATATTCAGATTCTCCAAACAACTATCAAAATAAGATCCAAAAACAGAGAAATCATCCATGAATACCTCAATAATGCGTTCGACCATATCAGAAAATATTGCTATCATGCATCGTTGAAAAGTGGCTGGGGCGTTACAAAGACCGAATGGCATCCTTTGAAAGGCAAAGGTGCCGTAAGGGCAAGTAAATGTAGTCTTCTCTTGGTCTTCAGGAGCAATGGCAATTTGATTGTACCCGGAATAACCATCAAGAAAACAATAAAAATCATGTCCTACGAGCCGGTCAAGCATCTAATCAATAAACGGAAGCGGGAAGTGATCTTTCCTAGCCGTCTTGTTTAATTTCCTGTAATCCATACATATGCGCCAACCGGTAACAATGCGAGTAGGAATGAGCTCATTATTTTCATTTTTCACAACTGTCATACCTCTTTTCTTCGGTACAACTTGAACGGGGCTAACCCATGAACTGTCAGAAATAGGGTATATCACACCAGCATCTAACCACTTTAATATTTCTTTGCGCACTACTTCTTTCATGGTAGGGTTAAGACGTCGTTGATGTTCCACGGATGGTTTGTGATCTTCCTCCATAAGAATTCTGTGCATACAAAAAGATGAGCTTATTCCCTTTAAATCTGCTAAGGTCCATCCAATTGCTGATTTGAACTTTCGGAGTACTCGAAGTAATTTCTCTTCTTCTTCTTTAGATAAATCTGCGGCAATGATTACTGGTAGTGAAGAAGGGGCTTGTAAGTATGCATATTTTAAGTGGGCCGGTAGTGTCTTTATCTCTAACTCCGGTGGTTGCTCAATAGATGGTAAAGTGCGTGACCGGCCTTCCCCCAACTTCTCGTAATAATTCCTCCTATTTGGCTCAAATGAATCCATCCATATTGCATACCCACGTGCTTCATTGTCCTCTTCTATATTATAATTCTGCCTAAACACACATGCTTCTAAAGGGTCCTCTGGTTGACGTGCAACTTCATCTATTGTGGACTCGGTCACTTCAACACGAAAAACATCATTGCTATCCCATGGATACTTCATGGCTTTGAAAACATTAAATGTGACTTCTTCATCTTGCACTCTCAAGCTCAATTCACCTTTTTGTACGTCAATAAGGGCACGACCCGTAGCAAGGAATGGTCGACCCAGAATAATAGGCACATCTCGATCTTCTTCCATATCAAGCACAATAAAGTCAGCTGGGAATATAAATTTATCAACTTTTATGAGCACATCTTTGATAATGCCTCTCGGGTGTTTAAGAGAGCGATCGGCCATCAATAATGTAACCCTTGTTGGCTTTACTTCACCTAGATTGAGTTTCCTGAAAATAGACAAAGGCATCAAATTAATACTCGCACCCAAATCGCATAAAGCTCTAGTAAATACAGAATTGCCAATTTCGCAAGGTACAGTAAAACTCCCTGGATCTTTTAATTTCTGAGGTAACTTCCGCTGAATAATGGCACTGCATTCTTCTGTAAGAGCTATAATACCACACTCATCTATTCTGCGCTTGTGGGAAAGAATGTCTTTCATAAATTTGGCATAACTCGGCATTTGCTCCAACGCGTCGGCAAATGGAATATTAATGTGAAGCTTCTTGAAGACATCAAGGAATTGAGAGAACTGTTTATCCAGCTTCACATTTTTCAATCTTTGTGGAAACGGCACTGGAGGTGATTGATGCATTGGGACTGACTTTTGAACTTCATCGGCACTGGACTCCTCAGTAACTGATTTTGGCACATTTTTCTCTTTCTGCACTGGTTCAATTACTGTTCCCTTCCGAGTAGTGATTGCATTACAGTGATCTTTGGGATTCACCTCAGTGTTACTTGGTAGTGATCCTTGGGGCCTCCCATTAACAATGCTCGCGAATTAACCAAGTTGATTTTCAAGACTGCGAATTTGGGCTGATTGATTTTGCATTGTAGTCCGAGTCTCGGTCATAACCTGCATAAGAGCTGTTTCAAGATCACTTTTCTTTTCACTTTGCTGAGATGGACCCGGTTGAGTTGCTTGCAGTGGCTGCATAGTGTTCTGAGAATTCCTCCATGAAAAATTTGGGTGATTCCGCCATCCAGGATTGTAAGTATTTGAATTGGGATTGCCTTGACGATTAAAATTACCCATATAATTAGCTTGCTCCGCATGTTCTTTGGCCATAGGATTTCCCTCTTGACATTCTTCACTCAAATGCGGCCCATGACACCACTGACAAGTAACCTTCATCGATTTCCCAACACTTGCTGCCATTTGAGATTCTTGTAGTTGCTTGGTTAATGAGGCCACTTGTAGAGTCAGAGCTTTCATAGCTTCGAGTTCTGGAGTACCCGATGTGCGCCTCATAATCGATCGCTCCACTAGACACTGGTCATTGTTAAGTGCTAATTCCTCTAATAATTCATAAGCGGCGTCTTCCGTTTTTCTCATTAAAGCTCCACCTGCTGCTGCATTAACCAGAGTCTTTGTAGAAGCTGATAATCCCATATAAAAAGTCTGAATGTGCATCCACATCGGTAGACCATGATTGGGACACTTTCTCAATATCTCCTTAAAACGAGCCCATGCCTCATATAATGTCTCCCCATCAAACTGAGTAAAATTAATTATATCATTGCGAAGTCTAGCTGTCTTCTCGAATGGAAAGAATTTGGAAAGGAATTTCTGGCATAAATCTTCCCACGTAGTAATAGAATTAGCGGGCAAAGAGTTAAGCCAATTTTTCGCACGATTTCGTAATGAAAATGGAAATAGCCGTAGTCTCAATGCATCATCCCCCACATTGTGAAATTTAAAAGTGTCGCGTACCTCTAAGAAATTTGCAATGTGATCTTTGGGGTCTTCTGAAGGTAATCCACTGAATTGAGATTGTTGAATCATATGCAGGGTGCCCGGTTTAATTTTAAAATTAGCATTGATGGCCGGTCTGCGAATAGCTGAATGTACACCGGAGACAGTAGGTATAACATAATCAAGTAAGGTACGGTGCTCGACATTATTGTCCCCGACATTATTTTCCCTGTTATTATTTTCCCCGTTATCTCCCATGATGGCGCGCTCTTGTTGAATAACTTTTCTTCTCGCTTTATGATTTTGTCGACACGTACGTTCGATTTCAAGATTAAGCGAGAGAAGATTGGCGTCTCCTTCCTTACGCATAAACCTGAGAGTAACACAAAAATAAACAAATAAAATAAATAGAATTCAAAATAAAACTAAAAATAATTAATTCGATATCAATAATTAAGTCCCCGGCAACGGCGCCAAAAACTTGTTGTGCAAAATATTTCGCAAGTGTACGAGTCGCAACAAGTAATATAGTGATAAAGAGAGTGTCGAACCCACGAGGACTTGTAATTAATAATCGAAATAACTAATTTTAATTCTAAATTGAAAACACGTTTTTATGATTTTTAAGAATTGTAATTAAAATAAATGACCAAAACAATTAAAATAAACTAAATTAAAATAGCAAAACAAATAAACTGAGATTAAATCAAATTGATAAAAGCCTAGGTACTACGATTTCACCAAGACAATATTTATTTCAGTCCTTCGCAATTACATTCATAAATATTCTTCCTATGTTGATGATCGATTTCACTAAATTCTAATACAATCTCTCTCGAGCATTGCATAGTTTATTTGATTAATGGGTTATCACTTCTCAGTCTCAAATCCTGCATTAATCAAATACAAATAAATCAAGAAATCACAGTGATCACACCAATACCGTAACTATCTCTAGCCTACGTATATTAATGACATTAATTTCAGTGCACGGATATTTATCACCTCTCGGTCTCAAAACACCCCAAAATTCATGTAAAGATTGGCCAGAAATTTACAAGCTTTAAGAATAGAAATTAAATGCGCCAACAATATTGAAAGAAATACTCAATAAATATAATTAAACGAAGAACATGAAAATAAATATCGTTTGGCTACATCGTAACCCCTAGTAGAAAATTTAGTTCATGTTAAAATAAAAGAAAACAACAAAAATAACGATGTGCATGGTTTTCATGATTAAAGAGAAAAGAAGAAAACTATGCTGGTGATGGAAATTCTCCTTCGGAATCGCCTCCAGAATCTCCTTTTCATTGCCTTCTACTCTCCCAATGAATTCTCCTCCTTCGTGCCTCTTTTCTTTAGGTTTTTATTTTCTTCTTTTTGATCAATCAATGGACAAGATTCACTGATGTTTTATGTTGACGGTCTAGATTAGAAGCAGCCCATCTTTCCAAAATCGAATTCATATGTGGCGATTAATCGCTATAAATGTGGCGATTAATCGCCACCTATTGTAGGTCTCAATCGCCATCGACAATCGCCTTTTCATCAATCGCCTCGCCTTTTCATCAATCATGGCGATTCATCGCTTGAAGGTGGCGAGCAATCGCCACCTTCTCTGGTTTCTTGTAGCAATCTTCCAAAGATTTCGTGTCCGTGGCGAGTGCTCGCTTGAAGGTGGCGAGCAATCGCCACCTTCTCTGGTTTCTTCTGCTATTTTATACCTCCTTCTTTTCTCTCCTTTGCTTCCCTTCTTGTTCTTCAACTTTTTATATTCAACCTCCCTATTTTAAATTGATTTCCTGCACACTTACACAAAATACATCAAATTCTTCCAAACACTTGAGATAAACTTACCAAATCAAGTCTAAAGAGTATAAATAAGTATGTAAAATCCACACTTATCACACGTTTTCTCTGAAAGTCATGCAAAACCGATTTCTGTACATCGTTTGAAACTAAACAAGATAAAATCCGACTGAAATGTACTAGGTTAAGTGCGAGACGGGGACTGGCCCCAGAACTGTTTACTGTACTGTATCCCTGAATGTGCCTGATAGTGCACCCTCCCTCTCCCCCACTGTTTGCCAGTTCCCCTATAAGCTCCACTTAATTCTACTGCCACTGTAACTTAATGCTCTGTACTGTCACCGTATTTCTGAAAAACTGCATGCATAGCATTTTGCATCACTGCATTCTGATTATGTTTTTACTGAGTTTTAGACTCATAGGTGAACTCTCTGATGTAGGTACTGAACCTGAAACCGAGGACCTTGTTCCTCAAAATGATGATCTGATGTAATGGTGGATCGAGCTCACAGGGTGGTTGCTGCAGTCAGACACAATTTTCTGTCCCGAGATTTAAGTCTTAGTCTTTTAAGAAATGTTCATATCTGTAAAATCTTCTGAAATTCTGGTGTGTTTGTTTTAAAACTCTGTTAAGGTCCTGTGTTTTGTCTTAAAAACTCTGTAGGAAATTCTGTTGGACGTATATATAATATATAAGTTCTGATGATCGAGTTTCAAATCTCTGTTGACAGTTGTTAGTTGTTTCCTGTGAAATGTCTTGAAAACATTCTGGAACTGCTTGAGTTCTCCCTTTTCAGGTCATGCATGGATGGTCTCAAATTTTAGAGCTATCTGTGCAGTTTGTTTTCTTGAAATCTGTCATTTGTAATGAAGGTCTGAAACCTGTATGCCTTTTGTTGTGCTCGAGAACCATGTTTTGAATTGGTTTGAGAATCTGAGACTTTCATGTTTTCTGTTCTTTAAGCTCTCTGTCTATATGTTTTCTGTTGAAAGTTGTCAAATTTTGCCCTTTTAAACTGCATCTTCCGATCACATTTAATGCATCCACCGATAGTCACTGTTCACATTTTGTCTTATCTCATCCACCGTTGAACAGTTGATTTCATCAGTCTTAGTTACTTCTGCCGGTTTCATCTGTCTCTCAGTTTAACTTCATCTTCCGACGACGTCATCTCCTCTTCCGATGACGTCACCATAGTTTTTCTTCTGCCGATTACGTTTACTGCCTTTATCTGCCGATGACGTCATCACATCTTCCGATGACGTCATCACATAATCCGATTTCGTTTAATGCCTGCTAGGGGTGGGCAGAACCGAAACCAACCCAAAAAATCGAACCGAACCGAAGGTTCGGGTCGGGTTAGGTTCGGGTCCAAGAGAGTTTGTTTGTGTTTGGGTCGGGTGAGTCAATATGTGTTCGGGTTCGGTTCGGGTGGACAGCAAACCCGAACCAAACCGAAAAACCGAAGTTAAATAAAAATTTAGGGTCTCGGGGTCTCGGGGAGTCGGCAATCGCATTCCTCGTTCTGCAATCGGCATTCGGCATTTCGGTTTAGGGCAGAAACCGCATTCCTCGTTCTCCTCGGCGCTCCAGCGGCGCCGGCAGCGACAGCACGTCTCGACCCTCGTCTTCGCTAATCGCTCAACTCCTCCAGCCAGCCTCCACTCCTCGGCGCTCCAGCGGCAGCGACAGATTAGGTCAGAAACCTATTTTGCACCGTGCAGCTTTGACACAGTAGAGGGGAAGGGATCTTCACTAAATTTTGGTTCTCTCTCTGTTCCTCAAGTGTTTATATCTGTTAACCTTATACTGCTGGTTTGATCAATGATCTATTTTCCCAACACCCCTTTCTTTTCTATATTCATATGGATGGATGATTTCTATTTCCTAATCATTTCGGCATTTTCCCTCTAACTATTAGACTGCCTACTACTTGTTGATCAAGCGAGTTCAATTTGAGTTGTGATAATCAATTTGGTGGCTATGGATATTATTATGTTGACCCCATTGCTGTGCTTCTTTGAAAGTGGCATTAACTGTGCGGCAGTTTACAGTAACGATGACGTCATCTATCTTCCGATGACGTCATCTATCTTCCGATGACGTCATCTATCTTCCGATGACGTCATCTATCTTCCGATGACGTCATCTATCTTCCGATGACGTCATCTATCTTCCGATGACGTCATCTATCTTCCGATGACGTCATCTATCTTCCGATGACGTCATCTATCTTCCGATGACGTCATCTATCTTCCGATGACGTCATCTATCTTCCGATGACGTCATCTATCTTCCGATGACGTCATCTATCTTCCGATGACGTCATCTATCTTCCGATGACGTCATCTATCTTCCGATGACGTCATCTATCTTCCGATGACGTCATCTATCTTCCGATGACGTCATCTATCTTCCGATGACGTCATCTATCTTCCGATGACGTCATCTATCTTCCGATGACGTCATCTATCTTCCGATGACGTCATCTATCTTCCGATGACGTCATCTATCTTCCGATGACGTCATCTATCTTCCGATGACGTCATCTATCTTCCGAGTGACTCATCTAGCTTCCGATGACGTCATCTATCTTCCGATGATGTCATCACCTTCTGCCGATTTTGTTTACTATCTGTATCTGCCGGTGACGTCTTCACATCTTCCGGTTGACGCCATCCATCTTCCGGCTGACATCATCACCTCATCCGATCTCAGCTGTTGTCTGTTCCTTCCGGCTGACGTCATCTCCGCTTCTGCCTTTGCATTTATATCTTCCGGCTGACGTCATCCAAGTCTTCCGCCCAGTTTTAAACTAAGTTTTCCGCCAGATTTCTGCCTATGCCTTCCGACTTCATTCCCTGTTTTTCTGCTGTTATTTATACTCTGTTACTTACTGTAGTTTCTCCCCTCTGTAAAGCTATGCTCTTTTAGGGTTTGCATTGACAGTGCATGTTTCCTGTCATTCGATTCTGTTTCTCTGTAAATATTTTAAAAGCATAATGTCCACTGTTTTGACCGATCTGTTCAAAGAAAATAGTCACTGTTTTCCGTTATCTGTCCCGGAGTGATGGCTCTGATCCCAGACTCCGATCGGGTTCGGTCTGGGGCTGTACACACTCACCATCCTCCGAGTCACATAATGAATGAAGCTCCTTCGTGTCTATTGTTTTCGCCTGAGATTGCACCTCTATATCTCCATCATCGACACGTACCTCACCACACATAAGTGTGGAGTACCATTCTCATTCTATATGCGGATCACAAGTTGTTGCATCGTCTACCTACAAGAAGCTATTAGAACTAGCCATTCATTGATGCTATAAGAGTAAATACAAGTCAATTTAGTCGATTGTCGCCAGAATGAGTTTTTTGAGAGCTAGGGTTTGCAAAACGAGGGATTGAAAATGGGGGGTCAATTTATTTATACTCGGGGGAGATTGGTCGCCTAATCTGTTAGATCGGCCCGTCGATCGGTTCCCTAAATGGGGATCAGGGGGTCCCCACCCCCACGTTCTAGAGTGCAAAATTGAGCTCTCGGGGACGGAGGGCGGGACCGCACAGTGTGGGAGATGGGCACCCCCTGCTCGAGAGTACAAAATTGCACTCTTCGGTGAACGCAAGTGAGATCGGGGGGCCGTTCTATAGATCGGGCTCTCGATGTGGAGATAGACCCCCCAGTGTTTGAGAACGAGGAGCCACAAGGTTTAAATTAAACGTTTTTCATACTTTGAAGTTTAGATTATTTGAGAAATTATTTTAGGGTGCTGTTTGTTGAATACCCAAAACTTCAGGAGTTTAAAATAAATTTTACCCTACATATTTATGGGAGGGAAAATAAATGTGAGAAGTAAGATGATTTTATACCGTCGCTTTTAATAGTTGAATTTCTCCTCTCTAATATTTTTTTTATAATGACATTTTTCTGGACGATGAGTGTTTGTTTACTAATTTAAGTTTCCTCGTAAAATTTACGGTATTTATATTTCTCTATTATTTCTATTACTTTTGTCCACTATATTTTAACAGAGTAATAAAATATTTGTGATAATTCTTTAGGCACATATGCTAGTGTTATTCGGTGAATTTTGTTATATTTACTCTCTTATTTTATTCTTTTAAAATACTCGTTGACGTGTCAAATAATGATTGGTAAAATTTATATAATAAATTAATTATTTTTAATTTATTACATTAATTACATCAATCATTATTTGACACGAGCATTTTAAGATAGTAGTAGAATAAGAGAGAAAACATAACATTACTCTTATTTTATCGTTTTATTATTTTTTAAATGTTAGGCTGCGCATAGTTACCCCAACTCTGCCGCCCCCTAATGTTCTTCTTACGACCACCTGCCCGCCTCTTCACTTTACAATTTGAAGTTGTCTTCACCCTGCGCTCGGCCTGGACCTGTCCAGTGTACGCTGAGTTAATGTTTATGCTTCAGACGCTTGTCATCTTGTCCCACATCAAAAATTACTCTCAATCGTTTGCTCTTCTTTTAAATTTTTAAATTTATTTTCCGATGTTTGATTCATTTATTAATTGTATAACTATGTACAAATATTTAAGTTGGAGATATCACATTGTCCAAAAACTCCTACAAAGGTAAATCATTGTCAATGTAAGTAGATTGGTTCTTATTTAAGTCTCTCATTTAACGAGGTCTAGTCTCTAGCTCGAAATAAATGAAATAGATGACTAATCCCGGCCAACAAAAGTTTGAAGGATAAAATACTTGATAAAGTAATAAAATACCATTTGATGTGTACACTTACAAAAAGATATTCTCTCTTCATAAATGCAAGGATATTAGACATATAACACTCTGGACACCCACACCATGGACTGAGAACATCACTCGGTATGAGAGGAAGCTGCCATTTTTCAGGCCATTATTGAACTCCAAATTGTCATTTTTAGGTCATTATTGAGCTCCAAATAACCTGAATGTACGTAAAAATATATGGTTTTTTTTTTTTTTTTTGAGTGATTTTCATTAGATACAAGTAGGAAGTAGAAAGATAGCATGAGCCAACGTAGGGCTGAGTAGCCTTACTTCTTCAATTGGGATTGTGTTCTCTTGGCGCTGTACAATGACAAACTGCGTTAGTCTTTTTTTTTTTTTTTAAATGCATAATTTTTCTTATTGAAAGACTACAAAGAAAAAGCATGATACCAATGCCACGTTTTCTTCTACAGATCACTTTCAAAAATCCTCCTATGATTTGCAAGCAATTTTCGGCTTTCATTCTTTACCCGAATACAAGAAAAAAAAAAAAAAACACGAGAAACATTCTTATCGAGTGAAGACATGATAAAAGAAGAACAGGTTCAATTCTTAATTATCAATTTTGAGTTCTGATAAGGTAGGTTGAGATGGAAATCGGTCAAACGAACAAATATTTTACTTTTTTTCTTTTTATGTTTCTATTCCCAAACCTGAGAGTTGTACAACTAATCAAACATGATAAAGTTTTCTAGGAGAGTATACCTTTGTGTTGGTAGTGGTTTGACAACAACAGGCTTGGGCACTTGCGGTGGAGCTTCGTCAATTGCAATATGTACATTTTTCACCTGTTAGAAGGAAATATGGCACGCTTTAATATAGTAAACAATCACTGAGTTCGCGTAAAATGGTGAAACTTTGTTTCAGCATCAGAAGAAGTTACCAAGTTTTTGAATTGAAGATTGTAAAACATTTGAATGTATCTTTGTTTTGCGAGTTTTTGATCCTTGTTCAGTTGCCTCCAGAAACTATAAATGCTGCCCATGTTTAACACCTTGTTTGCATATATCTTCCACGTGTAGCTACAAAACAAAACAAAACAAAACCATTTTTTTAGTTCTATACAAGATGCTATTATATTTATTGTGCCTCAAACAGATCAATATTAAGTGAAATTCAGTATGCAAGTCAGAGATTACCATTTGTTGATTCTTTCAAGGCCTGCCGAGGAAATACTGTTCCAGTACGCAGGGTCCAACTTACACTTCTCAAAGAAATCCACAATTTTATTGCTAGACTCAATTCCATTGATGGGGTCCACATGAAAACCAGAGACACCGTCTATGATTATCTCAGCCGGACCACCTTGGCTGGTTGCAAAAGTTGGCAAACCACAGTTCATAGCCTCAATGACTGTGAGACCAAATGCTTCATATAGAGCAGGTTGCACAAAAGCTCCTCTAGTATCAGCAATGCATCGATAGAGCTCCCCATTTCGGTATCTATCAGTCTGTGCTGCAATCCATCTGATCTGACCCTTAAGTCCATACTCTTCTATTAATGAATGCATTTTCTTGATCACTGCAATTTCTTCTCTATCTTTTGACTTGGAAGGATCAAAGAATCCTCCAACAACTACAAGATTAACCAAGTCTCTAAGTTTCTTGTTCTTTCCATACCATTCCACCAATCCCGTGATGTTTTTCACAATATCAAGCCTTGCCATCGAGAATATAATTGGTTTCTTTCTGTCTGACAGGAATCCACTGTTGTTGAAAGAAGTTTAGACATGTAAGTTACTGTATAACCAACTAATATTAAGAATTGCAGTCTAGAATGAAAGTCCTTACATGTGTTCATTGTTTTCATCTTTGCTGTACAGCAGTTCTTCAATTGCAGGAAAGAATGACGTGAGGCGTTTTTGCTTCTCGGTATAAGGAAAATAGATAGATTGGTCTGCCCCTGGAGCAGCAATGTTGAATTTGGGATCAAAAACATTGATTCCCGAAACAACTCTGCACAGACCTGGGAGTGAAAATGCAGCGTGGCTTTCATACTGTCCAGGTCTGTCTTTGCTGCAAACACATTCAATTGTATGAAGTTTATAGCATACTCTTGTCGCTGTTATATTCACCATCACTAATCCTTTTCAAAAAATGATTTGACGAATTCCATAATGATACCTTATAATAAAAGTTACAGCATATTCTTTTATATTCAAACCAGGTTAAATTGCTTTGCTAAAACTACTGTATAAAAGAGACTTGGTAGATATATTTAAAATTAGGTTATTTCCCAACCTTCCTGCTATCTCCTGGTATGTGCTGGCGATGATAAAATCAGTGGCATTCATAGAAATAGTATCAGCGATGAATTGACAGGAAAAATGATACTTAGGGTCCAATTCTTTCCACTTGATGTCTGAATCTTCATACTTTGTCTTCTCCAAAGCATGCGCAATAGTCCCCTGCGTTACAACTAGATGGCTAAGTAAAAATGGGAAAAATGGTCTATGAAATTACGTATAAAGAGAAAGGTACCTGAGTTATTCCAAGTTTGTTTGCCATGAGAGAGGCCACTAGGTTTCCATCAGTGTAGTTGCCGATGATAAGATCTGGCTTTGCCTCCATGATGTCAAGGATCTTTGCTGTGGCATCCTAAACGATTTGAGAAACAAAAATAAGCTACATTAGGAATATTGTGCATTATATTGGAGAGTGGATTAAATTATAGAAGTATTTTTTGCCTGAGAAAACTGCTCAAGATATGGGTAAATGTCGAAACGAGAGACCCATTTGTCAAGAACTCCATTGTTTGCCTTAAATGGCACCCTGAGAATATTGGAATGTTTCGTGCCAATAATAGGTTCCATTTCCTGGTTGCACTTTGTACCCCGAGCATCAGGTATTAGCCTTGTCACCTATCAATTATCATATTCATAAATAGCTGATATGGAATAATTCTTCAGGGATATAATACTCACTAAAAATCTACTATGAAAATGGCACTCTTATTCTATGTTAGGGAGACAGTCATGCTTAGAATATATATAAAATCTTTCTATATACTCACCACAAGAATTTGAGGCTTCGCATTAAGACCTTGGCTCTTAATTCTGATTAGTAGTTCTTCCTCCATGGCTTTGACTTGATCCAAAATATAAACAACCTGGTCATCAGAAAAAAAAAAAATCTCATATTGCTAATGTCAATCATAATAGAGAACAATTTTATTTTTCACAAACCTCCAGTTTTAGTCATACCTGCCCACCAGTGTCGGGCAAACCAAGAACATTTGCTTGGCCAAAATAGCCGTGTGGAGAGAAAATTACGATATTGAATACCGTAGGAACTTTGCTTAAAAATTTGTTCATGTTAATTGGATCTGGTGCTTGAAGTACTTCTGAGAGGGAATTCATTGTTTCCTTCACTCTTTTTGCCGTATCTCCCCATCCTTTCTCAAAACCCCATTCTTTAAACCTGAAAAAGAACTTAAATATATGAGATATGCAGATTAGGAGTTTATTAACAAATAAGCAAAGCAAATTTACCTCAGTTCAAAGTTTTGGTAAGGAGTATCCTCAGGGACTGAAGAGAGATAAACTTCAGCAACTATTAGTGCCATTTGTAGCTTTGCAGAAGTGTTGAGTGTCTGACTTATCATAAGTTTCTGAGAAAACGTAACACAAACAAGAAAATTTGATTTGCGAACAATTATTCAAATTAAATTCAAAAGTTCCTCTCTGCCATGTATTACCTCCCCCTGATGCTTATGTGACACTAAGTAATCTACAAGGGGTTGTGCATTCTCCAATCTCCCACCTAGCTTTGATGTAATGAACTTCGATACATAATCCGCTCCATTTCCAATTGAAGAAGACAAGGTTAACTTCGGAATTGAAAAATCAACAGCTCCAAAGTCAAGTTCTAGTGCATTTTCATCTTTGGCCCTGTAGAAAAACAATGTTATGTTACTTTCTTAGTTTCTGGAGGTTCTATATGCCCCCTTCCATTATAACAATATTATTCGGGTCATGAAGAAATAACAGTAAATGTAAGAAGTAAAGCCAATCTATGACTGATAAAACTCCATATGAGGCATAGAAGACGATCCACACACTAAAGACGAGTTCCATTTATCTTTTTTTTCCTTCTAAGTTTTCAAGCAAACCTCAATCCATCATTGACACCCAAAGTTTACTTTAGAAGGATATAAAGATTTGGTTGGAAGACCAAAAAATTAAAACATACATATAAAACTTAAAAAAAAAAAGACTTTGACATCTAGATATTAGTTCAATTATTTGTATGTCAGTATTGTGCATTGGCTTCTTACGAGTAACTATTCCACAGCAGAGAAACAGCAAATCATATGAACAGATAAGTATACCATTGCTCATCATATATCATCTCCTTGAACTTCAAGTACTCTGTGACAGGGATAGCTTCCACAGCTAGATCTTCACACTTGACCTTCACAAACTCCCAGAAACCTGGATTTGGTCTTATGGCAAATGCAACATATGGAGGACTAACGACGGCTTCCTGCAATTTCAAAGTGGTGATTATTCAAATAAAATGAAAAAAAAAAAAAAAGAAGAAGAAGAAGAAGAAAGCAAGTGAATAAAAGGATTCCAACCAAATACCTGAGTAGAGCACAGTATATAGCCTAGAACGCCATCTAAAACCCTGTTTCTTTCAACCTTATCGTCTATTGCTTTCTCTATTTCCGCCCTTAAATCGTGAACCTTCAGAATCCTTCTTCCTTGTTCAGCGAACTTGGAGAAGCACCTCCTCATGTGGTATTTACTCTGCCTAAGGGCCTCCGGCATGGAATCGGCGGCCGACTCTGATCGATTCAAGGTGGCGACAGAAGCCATTTTTGACAGACGAGAGATTAAGGATTTCTATACAGTTGAAAAGTAGAAGACGACTTAGATCTGTAATTTTGATGGTAAACGCATCCGCATTTATAGAACACCATTGATTGAGATGAGCTCGATGAAATAGCTTAATGGACGTAGATTCCTTGTTATCTGTTGAAAGAGGAAAACAAATTTCTCGGAAGTTAGAGAAGGAGAAAGAAACGAATCTATCTGTAACCTCAAGCAAAAGAATCTCCGTCAAAAAGGAAAACTCCATTACTGTCAGAAACGCAAACACACAGACTCGCACGGAACTACTGGTATCGTTATCGTTCTGGTTCTTGTTTTCCTCGAAAAGAAGAAGAAAAAGGTGAATATTCATAGAAAATGCTAGGAGGAAAACAATTTCATTCTGCAACCGAGGATTCTCTT